>JALJCO010002561.1:132500-522500 GCA_023101725.1 Atherinomorus stipes
TAAGTCTCAATTACAAACACAAACCACATAAAGCATACTGCAGTGTGTTTGTTTACTATTCATTTTGTGAAAATGTATTTACATGTGCAAAAGAATGAAAAAGAAACTTTAGTATATGATTCAGGATGCTTTCTATAAAGCAGAATCAGATGGGAAAACTGTTTCGTACTGTTGAAACAAGTTCAGTACTTAATTGTCAGTTGTCTTTAGTATTCCATTCAGCTTTCTATTTTAATGGCTAAAGGTGATCATGTGGAAGGGTGCCATCAGTGCTGTAATGATGTGAGCTGAGTTGTTTTTGCATGCGTGCCTGTGTTTTTAAAGGAGTCAGTTTTCTCATTACACAAAGACAGCTATTAACTTATCAGGGCTGCAAACTGTAATGCTTTGTCAGGTAAAGAAGCATGAACACCAACGCATTAGGCTGATTATTTGAAGGATGGGGATGTGTGTCACCCCCACTCCCGGGCCCCCCAATGTCAAGGCCCATCCCCAGTGACTGAAGGTGATAACAATGTTGATCTGCATATCACCGACAGGGCATACTCTGCCATGAGCACATTATTATTCCATTTTTATTATAAAGTAATAGATGGTGAAACAAATTTGAAGGAAAGGAGAGGCAGTGCTCTAGCAGCTTTACAACATGAGGATAGCTCCTGGAAATGTCACAGTGTTGATGGTCTGTACAGTAGAGCTGTGGCCAAAGACATGTTGTAAAGTCCTGTGAAGTGCCATTCTCACTGTGAGAATGTAAACACAGATGTACAAGGAGGATTATATGACAACCGTACTCAGAGAGAACCGTTTTATCACTGTGGTGACCTGCACAGATGTCACTGGTATGCTAGTCAAGTTTCATGATGATGTAATTAAAGTGAACATCTCTTTGCCCCACCCCCTCTTAAATAAAATATTTTTTTTGTTGGTGTAAACAAACATACAAATATAGCTTTAAAGTTTTAATATAGCTTTAAAATCAGCAGTTGAAACATGGCTTCATAACAAGATAATGACATGCAAATATAAACTCCTCTGAGGCCTTCTTTATGCTAATTAGCCATGTGGAGCTATTTTTGTTAGGGTCATGCCTAGTTGCAGATAAATGAAAGGAAGGGAGTGTTTTTTTATGCCATTACTCTAGACTATAACCTATGACTACTTTAGACTACTTAGTGACCCAAAATTGCTACTGCTACCAATTAGAGTAGCTTTCAAGTCTTTTACATAAAACCTAAAGAGGCTTGTTTTGATATGTTGCCACAATATGACTCAGACAGGTTTCGCAGCACAGAGTAAAAAGGCGCAGGAGCATCAGGGGCTTCAGTTTACTGTGACGATGTGAACTCCAAATAACCCATTGCAATCTTTTCCTCTTCCCCTTTCCCTGCTCAATCAGTGCTTTTTCTTTATATTTTTCTCAGTGCTGATTTTTACCCCTTCTGAGTCAGACAGTCTGACTCTCTCTGCCAGTTTATTCCACTGCACATCGTCGTTCCCCCACTCTGCATCGACTATGCACTACTCTCACTGTCCTCCACTGTTGCATTTATAACACAGGGATGAGACAGAACTGTGTCGAGATGCAAGACACACTGAATACTAAATTCAGATTAAGACTTCTTTTTTGATTTGCATCGCCAAGGCACAAGAGAGGTGAAAATAGACCAGACCCAGTGTGACATAAGCAGACAGATTCATGTCAGACATATACTCTCTCTTCACATCACTCTCTTCATTCCCAACCTTCTGCATTCTTTCACTCTCATTCTTATTCATCACACTTTCTCCTTAGGTAACCCTATCTCCCTTTATGTTTGTTTCCTTCTCCTGCTATAACAGTCCCTTTTTGCGTTTCATCTGTTATGCCAGTATTTCTCTATAAAGCATCTGTTACATCGCTTTAACTTAAGCTATTTCGTAATATGTTTAAAGACAGGATTTCAAATAAATCTACCGTACAAGAATTGAACTAAAAAAGATGTATGCAATCCATACATGCACTGTAATGCTAAGCTTTGATGTGTGGCAGATTTTTCTTCTTTTTCTAAGGTTTCAATGAAAATCTAATAATCTGCCAGATTTCATCGGCAACGTGACTTCTGTCTGCTATGGTAAAATCCTCTTAGGAAAATATTAAAATGAAGGATAGGCTGATGAGCCAGCAGTCTTATACATTTAACATGCAACTCTAATGAATGTATTCTGGCCTAGCATGTTTAATTTGACACATACTGTATCTTGCACAATTAAATAAGTTCTGCAGATACATTAAACTAAGATACTCATATTTCATTTTGTCCCTTTATAGCATTGTCAGGTAAATGGCTGGGGTAAAATAAAAATATTTCACGGGAAGTGCATAACAACAAAGGATAGATGCAATCAAACCCTATACGTCACTAAAAATCTTGCCATTTATTCGTGCTCACATAAGGACAGATTCTTAATTTAGTAACTCACTGTCCCTGACCTTTTGAGCTAATGTAAGTTCAAGGGAATTTAGTTTTCAACCTCCACAAGAGAAAAGATAACAAGTGGGGAAAGACACCCAAAAATCAAGGAGACAGAATAACTATAGTTCTACTTAGTTTTAAAAAGAAATGTTCCAAATTCTTTTTTAAATTGTAGCTTACAGAAAGAAGCGTCCAACGTCTAGGTCCTGTAGCCTTTTCCATCTGTGCTTTCTGAGAGAAAACCATAGTTTATATGCAGTATGCAGTGTTTGTTTATTGTTTACAGAGCAGGTGGGATTGGTTGAAATAAGTTCTTAGTACCTTTACTTTATTTCTATATTATTTTATTATGTTTGTATCAAAAAATAAAACAAAAACTGAGTTTTCATGTGATTTTAAATATTTATAGTTTTGTGAAATTAATCAAAGTATGATGATAGTTGTAGTTGTAAAATCATGATTATTTCTTAGACAATGATCGTACCAAGAAAATCTATAATCATGACATCCTTCATTATTCCCTTTAATTTGAATCAGGTGTGCTGGAGGAGGGAAATATCTAAAAATATCTAAAACCTGGAGGAAAGTGGCCCTGAAATACCCAAATTTGACATCCATGCAATAGAGTGATATTGATACACTGTCTCCTGGATAAGAGAGGAAGGAGAGGGAGAGACAGAAAGGAAAAAATGTATATCAAGTAGTTTTTTCCTCCTTTTAGAAAAATGTCCATCCGTTTAGTCAGTTTCCAGCAGCACACTGGGTCTCCCTGTCGCTAAGGCCCACAGAGCTATTTTTAGCATCCCACCCACGCTCAAGCATAACCACATGCATTCACAGGCAGATGCATAGACATATACTGTTAAACATAAGCAACCTAAAGCATTGCATATGGGTTCCACTCATCCAGGTTTAAATGAGATGATGACAGAAAAATCGAAAGAGACTTGAGAGACAGCAAAACACCAGACTGACACATATATAAAAGCTAAAAGTTTAGACAGAAAATCCTCAGGGAATTGTGCAGCAGTTTTGATTTTAAGCAACAACTGTTCACGTGAGGAAGAAGGCAGGATCCACAATTAGTCCTTTTTTCTTAACACTGGAAAGCAAGAAGGGAAAGGAGTCAGGAGGAGGCATAGACCAGCTCATTAAGTGACAGATAGATAAATGAAACAGACTTTTAAATACCTGGTGCAATACACAAGGAGGACTCCACTGCAGTAACTGCACTGATACAAATTCAAGAATCAAACTTTAGACACATCATAAACTGATATCTGATTATCCGATAAAATAACAGGTAGGCCTGAATAATTAAATCTACTCCATGTGGTCAGGGAATACGCAAATTATGCTGGACTAAAGGAGCATCAAGAAACAATATTTGACATGCAACATCCAAAACATCTAAAAAAATCTATTGTTTTACTTTAATTTAGTTTTGTCCAGCAACAACTGATATCTACAAACAGATGTTGATCAAATTAACTTAACTGCTCTTTTTTATTTTCTTGGGTTTCTGATTATGAGGTTAAATATATTTTCAATCACCTATGTATATGGAGGTCTGTGATCAGGAGTAAAACTATCACATGAACAATAGTCCAACAGAAATTTCTGAGGCTCACGGTGCAGTTGTAACCACAGCAATAAGATTAGATTCCCACTCTTTCATGCATTCAAATAAAACATGAAATGTAAGCTTAAATATCAGATAAGAGATATTATCAAAGGAGATCATTAAATTTCAATCCAATTTTATCACAAACAGGCTGTAACTAATCAAACTTCAGGAGGCAAACTGTGCAACTTGTTAGTCATAATAAACCCAAACAGTAACATCTCCCCCTAGTTTTTTTTAATTAAATAACTTGAATTTATCAACCAAATCAGAGTTCAAAGAAGTTCTGGACTCCTCTTCACTCTTATCCAAAAGAAGACGACATGAAAAATCTGTCAAAACTTTATTTCAGTGTGTGTGTGAGTGTGAGAGAGAGAGAGAGTTTACAGTGTATGTGTGTGTGCTCAGGAGACCTCAGGCAAAACATCCCAGATGATGTTTCAGAAACCCTAAAAACCATTTAAAAGTAGAAGGCGGCTCATTTTCTTCCTTACTGCACCACAGAGAGAGAGAGATGGAGAAGACGAGTGAGAAAGAGAGTGACCCAGTTAGAGAAAATTTAAATAGGGATTCCATTTAGAGGGCCACATTAATTGGAGCAGATGCCTTCTCAATTATTAAGAGGCCTCCAAGGGTGTTAGCACGAGCTAAATTTATCCCGCACGGCTTTGACTGGGCTTGTCCAATCTCATAGAGCATCTGCAGACAGTGGGGAGAAACATGCATAGTTTCATACACCAGAGTACACACGTCAAAGTCCTAGAGTCTCACTGAGACACACATAGGCACTCACACAAAAGACCCAAATGGCCTTGGTGACTCTTTTTCTGCCCCCAGTTTGCCCCGGAATGAAATAGATTGAAATAAGCAAATCAATTATCTATCTTTTGCACAACTACTGTACCTAAAATATGTGTACACACAGACTGCCCTAGAGGTACTCCCATACCAGGAGACACAATCTGAAATAATACTCCCAATGAGTACATGGCCTTGTTCATGGCTCCATCTTTAGCCATTTGAGACATAGACCATCCCACAAGGAATATGAATGGGGAGGTATGAACCATCTCATAAGGGTAATACTAGACCGCTGATAAAACACTGGATGAAATGAAAAGGCAGGAAAAGAGAGTAGTAAATGAGAGATAGGTCAGCTCCATTTCATTAATTTATTAATAACCTCCCCTCTTATCCTGTATCTTTAAAAGACTGGAGATTCAGAAAATGATAGGCTGAAGTCTGCAATGCACTTTCTCCCTTCCTTACTAAAGATGAGATAAGAAGTCAGCTTGTGATTAATTCATTGTCTCCATTATGTAGGCTAGTGGCCACAAGCTGGTCAAGGAAGCTGTAACTAGTATGACTTAATTTGAGGCAACATTGCTTATTTGAAGATATCATCTCAGAGAAATCCCACAAAGAGAATTTATCATTGTTTTTCTGTCCAGTCACGTGACTTTTTTTAAGTCCATTGAAATTAAGGAGGGAAGAAAGAAGGGGAAAAAAAAACGGGGAATCTACACTAACCTGCATATATTATACAGTAAGTGAAGAATACACAAAAAATCTCCAAATCTATCTGGCATCACAAAAGCCAAAACATTTTGTCAGGAATAATAGTTGCTTATCATGAGGGCAAAATTGCCATAGTAGTATCTCAAAGACTAAATTGCGTGTGTGTGTGTGTTTTTTTTTTTTTTTCCCTAATAATCCACCATGGGGGATTCAGTCAAGGCTGTTAGAAGCCCTTTGTTATTAATAGCAAGAAAGGAATTAGAAATATTTTCCAAGACGAGATGAAACATCTGTGCCTCATGCTGTTCTAACTAAGAAAATGAGGTGAGCTGCCGTACATTGAGACCCAGAGCATGATGTGCAATTTAATGTTCATTTTCCGCTTATTCACTCTATGCTACTGATTACATAGACAACTGGCACTCCACCTAGATTTATAGAAGCCAATTAATCTATGTCAGGAAGGTGAGCACAAAGACGGTGCCAGTGAGATTGGAGGGGAGGAATGGGTACTCGCACATGAACCTGCAAGCATGACAATGGATTAAGTCAGATGAGAGTTTCATAGATCTGTGTTGGTAATGAGGCCTATCCAAGTCAGTTACTGAATGAGGGCCTTAAAGTTTTCTAGGTCTCTCTGGTAGCTGGTGAAGGTAGATACAGAGGCGAATGGCTTGCTTGTTTTAATTGAGCACCACCACACATACAGTTTGTAGTAACTTTTTCCACTTCTGCTGCCTTTTCCAGGCTCTTGCTTCCTCTGCCATCTAACAGAAAGCCAGCAGTGGGCAATGAGGACAAGGTCAGTACATATCTGGGCCATTCAACGCTTAAACTCAAACATCCTCAGCCCAGCTTCCCCCTCAACTCCTCTTCTCATTTCAACCTTGACCTATCCTCTTTTGTCCTATGCCCCTCCTCTTCCCCTCATTCTACTTCTCTCTCTTCCAGTTTTGGAATGATTGATGACCATGATGCTTTGCTCTTGGACAGTTTATCAACTTCATGGAGCAGGATTTTTTTTTTCCTTTTTTTTTCCCCTCTTCGTGTGCTTTCTGTTTAGGAGATGTCCCTATTTCACTGTTGGATTTCCTACTTCTCCGTGTTTCATGAACAACCCTGTAACCTTGGTCACTTGCTCCATGCTTCTCTGTCCTATTCAAATAAAAAAAAAAGAAAAAAGCATCTCATCAGTGTTTCACATGGGACATATCTCTGCATGTGTGTGCATCGTGGATATGCGTGTGCTCTCTTCTCCCATTTGAGTGAATAGCATGGCCATAAATTTGCTTTATGTTGTCATTACTTACTAGGGAGCAGCAGTCACACTTCATGTGAAGAGCTAGTTGCATTCAGGGCATGAGTTATGGCTAAGTAAAGGATCACATTTCTTGACTTGTAAACCAGTGAATGAAAGCACAAATCCTGCCATTTAAATGGAACGTCATGCACAATTGTACATTAACCCAGCCACACAAGCTGATATACATGTAGTCAAGAATATACTCCACTGGCCATTTATTGCCACCTAAAGAGAGGCAGAGTGGAGGATGACAAGCTGTACTGTGAGCAAACGGCATCATCTATTCTGTCCAGTACTCCTGTCCTTGAGACAAAATGCCCCTTTTTATGGAATTCTCCCATATGAAAAGAGAGGAAAGCCTTTTTTTTATTTTAAAAAGGGTTTGGGGAATGACAAATAAAATAAAAAATCATTTGGTTCTTACCAAATCATGAAGTAAAATAAATACAACCTCAGAGAGAAAAAAAAAGATAACTTCTAAACATTTTGCCATAATTTATGAGACAAAAACTGAGCCTGTTTTGTATCTGTTTGCTAGCATGTGTCGTCACGCCTGGATCTGAAAAGTTGCATAGTGCTGTTTCTCAGCCCTGGGACACCAATGGGCAGTGACTGCTGGCCTGCCATCAAACCGAGTCAGAAATGTATATTTCTAAGTTCAAAAAGTTACATTGTGAGTCTTTAACTGCCAGACAGATGGTTTATATTTGACTTAAAAATACCTCACGCATTTGTGTTCACAGTGGTATACAAAGCAGTTCGTGACAAACTCAGTGACCATGCAATACCCATATTCAGTGAAATCATCCCTCCAACACCATGCTTGACACTTGTTATGAGGTGTTTGTGCTGGCAGTTTTGACAAAAATTTCCACTTTGGTTTCATCCATCCAAAACACATTGTTCTACAAGTCTTGCAGTTTCTTAACTTTAAATTAAGTTTAAACATGACTTAAAAATTAAGTCATGTTGCCATTTTCTGTACTGAGAGAAAAGGCTTTCCATTGCAACCATTCCAACTGAACCATATTCAACCATGAATAAGTGAGTGAATGACTGAATCTTCCTTTAAAAAAAAGACTGTACAATGACAGACTCCAAATTGTGTGTTAATTGCATTATAACTCTTGATAAAAGGGCAACAATTAACCTGCCAAGATAATTGATAATTAATGTTTTTAGGGGTTTTTTGTTGAGTTTTTTTTGCCATTTGTCCTCATATAAAAGCATATATGTTTCAGAAAGTTCTGACGTGGAGCCATGTACAGTGTTCATAGCAAGAACAAAAGGCAATTTCTGCATCATCAATCATGAGAGGCTCAGTATGACAGCAACAAGAGGTTCAGTACTGGTGGCTATAATAGAACTAATGGCAGCTACGGTAGATGTAATGGTTAGCGTAATGAAGGCTTCATGGGCAATGGCCAACTTGACAAACTACACTGCACCCCAGGTGAAGGTGAGAGGAGTGACTGTGAGAAAGAGACAACAGATAACAGAAAATGGCTCAAGGCAAAGTCATGAACAGTTTTATTGCTGAATAAAAATATAGCTTAGTGAGTATTCTAAAATGTGCAACAAAAAATATGAAATAGGGGGAAACCAGTATGATAAACAATATCTTTTTTGAAAATCTGTCCAGCAGTGTATAAAAATCCTAGCCCTGACAAGTACCAGTGCCACTTGGTAATCACAAATATCTTGTCAGCACACATAAGAAATGAGAATTGCTATTCTGCCTGCCAGTTTTTGCCTCTTTGCAGCCACACTTGACTTGCACAGTCCTTGCTATTCTGTGAATATCACCCACGTGCTGTTTATCACCCACAGGCCTCCTGCTGTATAATTCACACAGAAAATAAAGAGTAAATTTTTCACATAACTCAAACAAGTATCACTAATCAGAGCACTATTTACAGTTACTTGAATCTGTCACTTTACCCACACTAATGCTCAGACTAATGGAAGCTGAATCTATTTGCTCCAGTATTAGTATGCAACTCATATATCATTCACTGTATTTTAGTACAATAGAATGTGCCTGGTACACAGAGAACTGAACAGATTTTTGTTTTTCTATAGCAGCACTAAACCTTTTTGTCAGTGAGAGAGCTAGCCTGCTGTATTATCTTGGGGTCTGTGGATAACAGCTTTTTGTCAAACAGCATATAGTGTATATCATATAACTCATTGGAGACACAGCAGGGCTGTAAGACAGGGCTTCCATATCATGTCCAATGCTCAGTCAGAGGTAAAAGGTTATATTGAACAAAAGAAGATACCAATAACTTCTCTTATTTGCTAAGTCTATAGGTAAGGTGAACAAATAAGAACAAGAGTGAGCAAAAGAAAAATAAGCAGAGGAATGGTTAAAGGAGGGTGATGAGTGTGATGACGACCAATATGTCTGTCTATGCTTTTAAGTCAATGGTATAGCCCCCTGCTGGAGATGTCTTACACCCCCTGTTTTGCTCCTCCCTGCCCCTTTGATATTTATAGACTTCATTTCTCTGCTCAGACTGTTTAAAACTATATCAGTGCAAGTGACTGTATTTCTAACAGAATTGAACAACCCACCCACCCCTGCTACCCCTTTATTTGTTTCATCCAAATCCTTTCAGTTTCTTCTTCAGATACCCCGACTCTGTATTACAACCAACTTTGAAATCCTACATTTTCTGTTTCTGTCTTCACTGTCTCCGTGTATTACAGAAATCCCTGTTATTGTCCTGAAAACTCTTATTCTCAATGCTGTGTTACTCTCCTCACTTCAAACCTAATTTCATCCTCCCCCTACATTAAAGCTCTGATTCTTTTTATCTTAACTTTGAACCTCTTTAATGCCTCTACATTATCTATTCAAAACAAACATGTACACATGCAATCAACAGTATTGATTAATGACCACGGTTGTCTTAAATCTCACAGCTAAAAGCAGCAAGATGCATGTAAATGTCTTATAATCACATCTTTCATATTACAACACAATACCTGGTTCACATTTGTCAGAATAAGATCTACAGTTATTGCTCACTTTAATGCATTCACATGCTTGCATTGGTTAACCCACCCCCCTTTTTCCAATAAGGAACGGAATGTCTGCAATATTTGGACAAGTTCATGCATGACTAATACTAGCAATTAGTAATTATTCATTAGTGTAGTTTTAGAGAAAATGTTTTTGTGACTATTCATCTTCTGTACACCCACTCATAAAACTAATCTTTACTGCTGAAGTTTCAAAGTTAGCTTTTAAAATATACCTCAAAAAACATCAGCCTTGCAGTATTACTGCCATGAGACACTGCCCCCAATCACGATGCACTGCCAAATACCGGAAATTGAGTTACAAATGTACATTTTACCTTTTTCTGATCGGGTTGGAAAGATAAAAGCCTAGATATACAATTTATGTTGTGTACAACATACCTGTAATCTGTACATACAATTGTAAATACAGTAGCTGGTAGGTGTATTTTATTTGAGCTAAAAAGATCAAAGAATTATCAGTGTATTTTAATTTGGTCACCAAACTATAAACATCTTATCATGATTACTGTATTTAAAAAAACAGGCTGAGTGGTTTGAGTTCCAGTACTTCATTTAATTTTATGTCGGTATGTTGATGCTATAAAAAAAAAAAAAACAGAAATTAAAAAGGAAAGTTAGAAACCTCCCACAGCTATCAACAGCTGCTTCACCTGAGGTGATTATGAAACAAGTTATATGAGGGTGGTGCAAAATGCTGAATTGGGCTTCAGCGTAGACTGATCATGCATTCCTCGCCATGTTACTCCCACATGACCCACTTCTGGTAAAATAATACAAGGCATGATTGTCTGGTTGAGCCCCGTTTTCTGATTCTTTTCATTCTGTTTCTCTTTCCAAGCAAAGTTTCATAAAAAATTTGGAGATTTTCTGATGTTTCGTGTTGATTAATAAAACTGCTACTTGCCAAAAGGCTGTGTGTATCTGTGAGGCTGACTGCTCACCAGCCAGACTTGCCATACTGTGTCCATTCCTTTTTATATTAATACATGCATGTGCCATATATTAATGAATGCATATGCCTCTATAATTTAACAAACTGATTTTTTAGTCTAATGTAGTGGCGGGGGAGCTAAGTACGTATATTTAAAAAAGAACTGACACAGAAGACTAGGAGTAATTCTAATGGCATCATGGTAGAAGACTACCTGGTCCTCTTTACGTATCAATCAAATGCAAGTTGCAATGTTACAGAAGCCAAAGAGGTTATTTATAAATCTACCAGAGTCTGTTGGATAAACTGGTCTTCTGCTGCAGCAGCAGTGGGTCTTCAGGGTTGGTTAGGTTCAAACTTCAGATCAACCCACAGTCTTTTTCTATGGCCTACTGAGCTGTTCCACCAGAGCTGCTGAAGGTTAAGTGCCTTACTTACTTAAGGGCAGCACTGCAGCAGAGGGGAGCATAATTCATCCAATCTTCCCTACTAAGACTTTTCCCTCAGAGGTTCAAGGCTCTGATTTCAAAAACCTTTAAATTGCAAGTGTCCTTGAAGTAAAACTGATTTGACAACAGTTTGGGATGAAACAGACAGTATGAATATGATCTGAAGCTTGTACAGATAAACATCATTAATTAGTCTTTAAAAGTTTTAAAATCACACTTAGTAACAACAGGAACAGCAAAAAGGAGGATAACACCCAGTGGACAAGTTTTATACATTCAATCTTATCAGTGAGGGTCAAACAAATTACTGCTTTAGCTAAATCATTACAATGTAATCATTTCACAGAAATTCCCTTTATAGTATTCATTGTGACAACAGGATGTGTGCTTAATAATCATCAAAAATAAACATGACAACACCTGCCATTTTATTTTTATTTTTCTGTTAGAAATTTTTTAAAAAATTCAACTTGAGAATTTGTAACTAGTTCTCCATTGTAAAGACCAGATGAGCAATAAAGAATGAAATTGTGATGAAAGAACTGAATGAGATGCTTTTAATAAACAAATACATCAATAGGCAAAGAATAAAAATTAAGATTTTTCTTCTTCCTACCCCTGTTCAGACATGTTAATCGTTTGCGAGTCATGTCTGGAAAGAATTAGATAGCATAAAATAAATAAATAAATACATAAATAAAATAAAAATCTCTTCATACCGATCAGTCTTTTTTTAAGTTAATGTTTACACTTATACAAAAAAAAAAAGGGGTTTTACTTTGAATTATTTAAGTTGTTTTTTTTTTTACTTCCATGGCACATTGATATTTTTTAAAATGTTAAAGTAATAATAGTTAATAACAGCAACAGTCAAGTTCTAAACTTGAAAAAGTACCTACTCAAAACAAAATGGTAGATCTGGTTCAGATATGATTTCTTCCACAAATTTATAATAAGGCAGCGTGTCCCCACTATTATATTGGGAGGGCGCCCTGCACCCCCTGTGAGACCCCCCGCCCTGCCTAAAAGATCATGCTTGGCCTGGTTTTCTGCACAGTGCAAGTCCCAACAGAAGTCATGTCAGGCTCTGTTTCCTCTAGAACAGGTTTGTGCTGAGTTCTTTTACAAAACAATAAAATAAAATAAAACAGTCTGATGTTATTCTGATTTACATGATGTCACGTCAGAGCTGTTCTCTGTATAGAGCTTTCCAAGTTTCACCCTAAAACAACCACACACAGACACACAGGTGAGCACACACACTTCTGCAAGCACTGGGAAAAAATTGTCAATCACCTGAAAAATCAGACCGAAACATCAGCATTTTATAAACACTACATGGAGGTGGAAGTGGAAACACGCGCTCCAGCGAGGAACAATAGGAGTATTTCTCCTGCTGCTGTAGTACACTAAGAACCTGGTGTACAGGAACGTGCACAGCTGAAACATACAGCGACTGTAAGAATTTCTGAATCGTATCGCAGCTTCAAATGGATTCTGCATCATTTGTAGGTTTTATTACCGCCAACATGTTATCTAAGACCTGAACTCTAAGAATATTCAGAATGACTCCACTTAATGAAACGGTTTTCATCAGTGCATTTATTTATTTATTTATTTATTTTGTTGTTGCTGCTGTTGTGTTTTTTGTTGCTTTTGTTTTTGTTTTGTTTTTGTCTCAGTATTACCAAATTTCAGTCAGTGGAAATTTAGTCGGCGATGAGGCTTGGAATTGTGAAGTGCTTTCACAATGTGTAGCTGTCATATAGGGCTGCTAAAAACAATTATTTTGATAATCGAATAGTCACTGATTATTTTGGCGATTAGTCAACTAATCACATCACACAAAAATTGTAGCATAATTTCAGTACCAGTCAAAAGTCTGGACACTTTCTCACTGAATCTAATGGAAAGACGTGTCCAAATTTGAGTGTGTTAATTAAGTAAAGCTGACCAGACAGAAAAGCAGACATGGCAAAGGAAGGTACAGCAGCAATTTTGAGAGGAAAAACAAAGCTTACAAACAATAAACGATAAGTCAATTATTAAATTAGTTGCCGACTATTTTGATAGTCGACGATTAGTCAATTGACTAATTGTAGCAGCCCTACTGTCATATGATGTTTAAATTATTTGGTCATGATCAAATATGTCATATTGACAGTGCAATCCTTTCATGAGTTGCCAAAGCCCATAATTGCTTAATTCAGCAGCACTGATTTCAAGGGTGTCGATAGCTATATCCAGTTTCAGTTTTATTAAACCTGTATGAAAACTGAATTTATAGTAGGGCTGAATGATTTTGGGAAAAAAAATCTAATTGTTTTTTTTTTCTCCAAAATTGCAATTGCAATTTAAAATGCATTTTTTTTAACATGCTTTCCATGAAGTATTTCCCCATGAAATACTGGGAAACAATCAGTTCAGTGTAACAAAAACATGATTAAACCATAATCCTTCCAGAAGGCAAGAACTTAAACATAATTTTCTTTTTTTTTTTTTTCAACCTGGATCGTATTTGTAGGAGTTCTATTTCTAGGCTTTCCACAGAGACACAGAGTAGCCTGACATAACATCCAAGTAGTCAGCCAGGATGATATAGAGGCCTTCTTTGCACTGATCTTTAGACATCTTTACTGAATTAATATCAAGACAATATTTTGGAGGGCGGGGGAAAGATCACATAAAGTTTAGGGCCAAGTGTTTGGAAAAAATACTGTGGTATTCAGTCCACTTTTTGTGGGGTGGAGAATTAATAATGTAATTATGTAATAAAAATATACAAACACTAGACAAAAAGGAAAAAATAAGCCTATGTTTATGCAGAACAGAACAATTGCTGCTCTCCAGCTTGCACTAAGCTTCCTATTTCCATACCAATATTAAAACTGGATTGTTTTTTTTATTTACATTATGTTTCTGCATTTTCTTCTTCCCCAAACAATCAAAGCCATAAGTCAAAACATGAACCTCGTCTTCACTTCTTCTAAAGGTGTTCTTGCAAAACTGTGGAGAAAGTGAGGTGATGAAATCTCTCCAGGAAAGTTTGACTAGCTTTGTGACCTCCATGGGAAAAAACATCCGATCCGAGAGAATTCGGCACAAACTGTCATTTCACACAAACGCGGGGTATAGTACGTTCCCCTTGTCTGGGAATTCCTCTGCGGCCGAGAGCAGGTGACGTGATTACCAGGTAACTCTGAATTCTCTGCGCTGCAGCTCCTTCCCAGACAATTTTGAAAACCTCTCAAAAGGACGACATGTCCGGGTTAAAGTGGATGTTTCGTCACCCTATAATATGAAGCATCCATAAATGTCAAATAAATATACGAGGCACGGGGCAAGAGCCCCACTATACCACTGATTTCACGGCGGGTGGATGGATCAATTGATAGTAGTTTACACCGTAATGGAGCCGCAGAGTTTGAAAGTGAAATCAACGAGCTGGAGATAATTTCACCACAGATACCACACTCCTCATAGCATTCTGGCGGAGAAAAGAACGGTGTCACAGCAGGACTCACACCAAAGTATCTATAAAGGGAAACTATTGTGGGATTGCCTGAATGTGGAAGCAATATTTTGGCTGCATGCGGCACAGAGCATGTAAACGTCATGTGTCATTGCGCAGCATCCCAGCCGGAGCCCAACGACACCAATCCTAACTCCTAACTTGAAACTAACAGGAGCTAACAAAGATTAGCCCCCTAAGTGGCAGGGTTAAGGTAAGACACGCTTAGACTTGCTATCCGCTGACTAAAAACCGCCGTTGTGTGACTCTGCTACAAACTAAGACCTTACTGAGAGCAAAGAAGGAGCTAACTAGGAGCCTTTTCGGTCGGCAGGCCGGGCTTCCGGTCTGCCACATGTCAGTCAAAAGGACACACCCTTAAAGGAATAGTTCACCCTCAGAATGATTTAACTTTATTTTCCACTTCCCCTCATGGTGAGCAAGACTCTGGACCACTTTTTTAATATTTCAAATGCAGCCGTAGATCAGGACGACTTCTCCTTTCCCCCCAATGGAGTTCGCCAGGGTCCGAGCCAAAAAGGTCCATAAAAGTCCACAAAAAAATGTCAATATTCCTCCATACTGCTCGTCCCATGTAATCCAAGTGCCCTGAGTGGGTAGCGTCCATAATTTACTTGAAACTACGCCATTTAGTATATTTTTAGAGTCTAAACAATACTACATTGCATAGCAAGCACGCCGATGCACGTTCATGAAACTACGGAAGCCACGGCGGACAAGATTGTGCGTTCTCTTTCTTTCTTTCTTTCTTTTAGATTAATATCCAACCCCTCCTGTGTTTGTCCCGGTTTGTCTAGAGGTCACGCGCTCTTAGCACAATGTAAACAGTGAATTTCTTCTTTTATGCTTGCATTATCGGCAGAGTAGGCTCTGAATGCCTAGGCTTTAAGGAATGCATTACGGAAGTAAACAATACTCCTTTTTAGGCTCTAAAAATATAGTAAATGACGTCGTTTCGAGTAAATTCTGGACGCTACCCACTCAGGACACTTGGATTACATGGGATGAGCAGTATGGAGGAATATTAACAATTTTTTGTGGACTTTTATGGACCTTTTTGGCTCGGACCCTGGCGAACTCTATTGGGGGGAAACGAAAAGTCGTCCTGATCTCCGGTTGCATTTGACATATTAAAGTGGTGCAGAGTCTTGCTCACCATCAGGGTAAGTGGAAAATAAAGTTAAATCATTCTGAGGGTGAACTATTCCTTTAATTATGTGTAATTTGAAGAATAAATAACATCTAAACAAATGAGTTATAAAAAAAATTCTTCCACCTCACAGTTGACATGAAGGTAAACTTGACCTATTAAACCTAAAATGGTTTTTTGAACCAGGCTGTAAACATGTTTATTTCTGCTGTGAAGATGGCGTTTTTAACATGGGAGTCTATGGGGATTTGCTCAGTCTTGCAGCCAGCCCCTAGCGGATGAAGGGAGAACTACAAAAAATGGCTTTTTTCCAGGTGGTGTTATAGTTGGCCACTGGAAAAAGCCAGGTTGCCGCCTCGGTCAAACACACCTGCAGCGTGAAGCATGAAGCATGGCAGCACCTGACTTAAGCCTGTTACATACTCCTTAAGAAGCAAGAACTTTGTTCTTGTTTTCAAGGGCACAACAAGAAGAACAAAGTTTGTTTTGGACCGTCATTTCATATAGTAGTCATGAAAAGCTTCGTCCGAGATGGGGCTGAGATTACTGTGGGGATGACAGTATTGACCCACAAACTTTGTCCATGGCAGGCGAGTGGGGTTTTGTGCATGCGGTGGAGAAAGTTCTGCTCATTCAGATTAACAAAAATGCTTGTCAACTTCCTTGCAAGTCTGCTGATGAGCCATTCATTTTGAGTAAGGTGTGTTAAATGTACACCTCTAAGCCAGTGTTTCCCAAACCTGGTCCTCAAGTACCCAAGCCCTGCACGTTTTAGTTCTGTCCAACGCCAGCACACCTGATGCAGATGAATTGAACTGCTCGTCAAGTTCTTTGCGAGCCTGCAGAAGAGCCATTCAAGCCGAACATCCCTGAATCTTTCTTCTGAACGAAGTTTCTTGTTTTATCTGGCACATCGGGAAATTATCCTAAACCTTGATTTTATCACAAAAGCATTGGCAAGTTTCCTGGTTGTTTAATGTAACAATTTACATGTAAAATCCAACATTCAAGCTTGAAAGAGGATTAGAGACAAGATTTTCATTTGTGTTCCCCACTCAGACTTCCAAATCAGATAAAAGGCTACATCCAAGAACTCATCTAACAATTAATCTGAGTATTCTATGAAATTGGAATTGTAGTGATGATTTCAATTTCTATATAACCAGGGCATATTGGTCTGCTCTGTTAATATGCTTAGAGTACTGTAATTTAAAGTAAGGTTGGCCGCAGAAAAATGCTTCTGTACAAACTGCAATCCAATATCCATCATATCTTTATGTGCCCGTCACACAGGTATCATATAAATCATTCAAAAGCTCTAATTTCTTTGAGGTAGAGACATGCTCTGTAGTAGGTTTTGTATAATCCCAGTTCACTTGCTTACTGTACTCTACAAAGGCCTGTTTCAGTTGGAGATGTGGCTAAATCCATAGAGAGCTTAACCACCAGATCTCAGACCTGTCTTCTTCTCCATCTACCTCACCACAAGCACACAAACAAACCTGAACATTAAATAAAACATATCCTTTTCACAGGATTTTACCTTCGCATTCATGTCTGCTGCTTTGTCCACTTTGACCAACTTTTGTTTCTCCCACAACGTATCACTTGGCCAACCTGATCTTATAAAACATTCACAGACAGTTTACATGCACCAAATCACACCACATGCATAATGCAGTGAAGCCAGTGGTGTAGCTCTCCCTTCTTTTTCTTTATGCTCTTTGCACTCATCTTTCCTCTTTCTCCCTTTCTTTTCCCAAGACCTCATGACTTCAAACCCGTTAACCTCACCCATTTTTAGAATTCAAATTGAAAAAGAACTGAAAACCTGCTCTCAAATTGCCCCCTTACCTTCGTCCCTCTCCATACATTTGCCCCCAACACAAACCCCTCCCATTTTTTTCTTTGGTTCCTCTCTTTCAATAGCCAGAGGTAAAAGTTTTACTCTTGATACTGCTGCAGTATGAAGTACAAAGTCGGACCACCCTCTGAGCTTGATCTGCAATTCTGTTTTCTCTCCTTTCCTCTCTGATGATCTCCCTTTTAGCACATAAATCGTATTTTTCCTCCTCTTTCTCTACCACCTCTCACTGTTGCCATCTGTCCATGTCAGTGATTTCCTCAGCTGTTGTCTTTCAGCATCATAGTGTGATCATCATTTGTTCATCCCCTTTTAACATTTAACTCAAGCTATTACCCTGTCTATATAACAAAAGGTGCGACATGTCAACCACGACAGTGTTTAGGATCCTACTTTGCCAGAGTTGGTATTTCTGCTTGACCCTTTGTCAAACTTCGTCTTACGTCTAATTGACCCACTCATTCACACCTTTGCCTGTCTCAGTGTAACTTTACCAGCAATTGTGAACGGCCGTCTGCTCCCAGCATAGGCAGTCGTAGGCACCATACAATCTTATGTTTACCCCTTATATGCACAGACAGCATTGAGCTAATCAAAAGATTCAACGTCATTGAGGACAGATTTTAACTTCTGGTCCAACCAAAAAAGGGTAAGTGACAGGAGACTGTTCTAAGCATATGAATCTAGGGCTGGACAGCCACTGGAATTAATCTGCTAGACAACAAAGCCTTGGATCGTGTCACAAAACACTGTGAAACAGTGTACAGACTTGTATTCAGATATTCATCTGAAAACTTCACTGAAGTTATTTGTGAAGATTTTTTGGTTCTAAATTGTAAATAAAATATCAAACAGAACATAACAGCCAAATATAAACAACTATAGGGAGAGAGGAGCTGCACTGATTAGCTCTCTCTGCTTGAGTTTTATTTTATGCTGCTTAATGACGATGACAGCAGTGGTTGTTGGCCCTACTGGCAGAGCATAAATTTTGCCCAGGTCACCAATAGAAAAGATTTTTCTTTTTTTTTAAATTTAGCAATAAGTGACTAAATGCATTTTTGAAAATCCAACTTTATAATCATTTTACTGAGTTCAGTTGACCAAAAACACACAGAAAGGTTTCTATAGAGGACATTCAATATTTTACATCCATCTTAAGTTGGATTATAGATCTCTTCTCTGCCTATATGCAAGTGTGATAATTTCCAAGCATAAAAATAAGCATGAGCATGCTGGTTCATGTGTTCCCATGCATACATCTTCACACTTTATCCATGGTGTGAAACGCATTGCATAAATCTTGCACTGGGGAGCCCAAGCAGACCTAAACTCACAAACATACAAATGCACATACATGAATGCACACACGTGCATGTAGGCCCAGCCCTAGATTTCAGATTGGGTCATGGGAGTCCCAGATAAATGCAAACTACTAATCAGGCCAACCAAAATAGAGTTCATCATCTTTTGGTTGAAATGAGGCTAAGACTGAGGTTATCTTTAGCTATCCGCTGGGCAATAACAGAAAAATCCATTCGCAATGGAGATACTGATGGTGTATGTTCAAACTATATGTGCAGTGGTGCAAAATTACACGATCTGTATCAAACTGCCAAAACTGCTCATTCCCTCAGGTGGTTAACTTGCACATTTGGGGAAGATGGACAAATTGCTTTAAATTGAAAAACTGGGCCAATAAGCCGGAAAATCTTGAAAGAAAAACATTGATTGCTTGGCATCATACTTTCTTCCACAGTGCAGATAAGAATCAGTAAATCAAAGTGTCTTTAATGTGTCATGACTATTTCTATGAACTTGAAAATCTCTTATGTTAGTTGAATAAATGTGCAAATAGATTAAAAAAAAATATACCCAAATGCAATGCACTGCACCGTACCGTCTTCTTCCGCTTATCCGGGATCTGGTCACGGGGGCAGCTGCCTAAGCAGGGAAGCCCAGACTTCCCTCACCCTGGCCACAGCCACCAGGCATTCCCAGGCCAGCCGGGAGACGTAGTTCCTCCAGCCTGTCCTGGGTCTCCCAGTGTCTTGTCCCGGTGGGACGTGCCTGGAACACCTCACCAGGGAGGCGTCCAGGATGCATCCTGACCAAATGCCCGAGCCACCTCATCTGGCTACTCTCTATACGGAGGAGCAGCGGCTCTACTTCGAGCCCCTCCCGGATGACCGGGCTTCTCACCCTCTCTCTAAGGGAGAGCCCGCCACTCTGCGCCTGCTTGTACCCTCGATCTCGTTCTTTTGGTCATGACCCACAGCTCATGGCCATGGGCAAGGCAAGGCAAGTTTATTTGTATAGCACATTTCATGTACAGAACAATTCAAAGTGCTTTACATAAAACATTATAAGCAAAAGGGAAAGAAAAAACGATTCGAAGCATGATTCAAAATTAAAAGCATTTAAGATTAAAAAGAGAGAATATAGAGATGTGCGGATTTTAACTTTTGAATAAAATCTACGTAAATGCAGCTGAGAACAGGTGGGTCTTCAGTTTGTTCCAGACATGTGGAGCATAGAAGCTGAACGCAGCTTCTCCATGTCTGGTTCTGACTCTGGGAACTGATAAAAGACCGGATCCAGATGACCTGAGGGGTCTAGTAGGTTCATACTGGGTCAAGAGGTCACTGATGTATTTTGGGCCTGAACCATTCAGAGCTTTATAGACCAGCAGCAGAACTTTAAAGTCTATTCTCTGATGGACCGGCAGCCAGTGTAAAGACCTCAGAACTGGACTGATGTGGTCCACTTTTCTGGTCTTAGTGAGAACTCGGGCAGCGGAGTTCTGAATGAGCTGCAGCTGTTTAACTGATTTTTTAGGTAGACCAGTAAAGACGCTGTTACAGTAGTCAAGCCAACTGAAGATGAATGCATGGACTAGTTTTTCCTCACCATAGGTGAGGGTAGGAACGTGGATGAACCGGTAAATCAAGAGCTTTGCCCTCTGGCTCAGCTTCTTCTTCACCACGACACACGGATGCAAAGTTCGCATCACTGCAGACGCTGCACTGATCCGTCTGTCCATCTCCCGTTCCATTTTTCCCTCACTCGTGAACAAGACCCCGAGATACTTGAACTCCTCCACCCGGGGCAGGACCTCGCTTCCGACCGGGAGAGGACACTCCACCCTTTTTCGGGCGAGGACCATGGTCTCGGATTTGGAGGTGCTGATTCTCATCTCGGCCACTTCACACCCGGCTGTAAATCGCTCCAGCAAGAGCTGGAGATCACGGCCCAACGACGCTAACAGAACCACATCATCTGCAAACAGCAGAGACCCGATCCTGAGGCCACCAAACAGGATCCCCTCAACACCTCGGCTGCGCCTAGAATTCCTGTCCATAAAGGTTATGAACAGGATCAGTAGCTGCGTTTACATGTACCCAAATAGACCGATTGCTTTCGGTTTAAAAGCTCTTTGGGAATGAAAATGATCCATGTAAACGCCTCTTTCCGAATGAAAAGCGCCGAACCAAATTAATTTTCTTTCGGTTTCACGGGGGTAGAATATTCCTTTCCCCAAACCGAACGGGGTATCATGTAAACGCTGAATCGGAAAGTTGTGAGGTTGCGCTCTTACAGCGCATGCTTCGACGAGACGTCAACGTGAAACAAGTGACGTTTCCTCACTTTGACAGATGGCTGTGAACGACGTCATTCCCTGGACTGCGAGAAAGTTTGTTTTTTACTCAAACTCTGTCGCTACAGATTTTTCTCTTGGTTGTTTCCAGTAGGAGCTCATGAGGATCAGCTGCTGCTTCATTAACGTCCTGCAGAAACCACAACGACTGTGACGATCAGCTGTTTGTAGACCTCCGTCTTTAATAAATAACGTGATTTACATCATTCTGCGCATGTCAGGCAGGATCATTCTGAATAAATGTTGGCGCATGTACATGCCAGATCGGAATGAATTAGTCCCCATGTAAACAGATGCCCTAAAATCCTCAATCAGAATGATTTCATTCCGAAAGGGAAAAAAGTCTCCATGTACACGTGGCCAGTGACAAAGTGCAGCCCTGGCGGAGTCCAACTCTCACCGGGAATGGATTCGACCTACAGCCGGAAATGCGGACCAAGCTCTGGCACCAATCATACAGGGACCGGACAGCTCGAAAAAGGGGGTCCGGCACTCCGTACTCCTGGAGCACCCCCCACAGGAATCCCAGGGTACACGATTGAACGCCTTCTCAAAGTCCACAAAGCACATGTAGACTTGGTTGGGCGAACTCCCATACCCCCTCCAGGATCCTGAAGAGGGTGTAGAGCTGGTCCACTGTTCCACGACCAGGCTCTCCCTGACGGGGACTCAAGCAGATGTTCCCAGCAGACCCTCACGACACGTTTGGGCCTGCCAGGTCTCACCGGCAACCTCCCCCACCATCTGAGCCCACTCACTGCAAGGTGGTGATCAGTGGACAGCTCCGCCCCTCTCTTCACCCGAGTGTCCGAGTGTCCAATACAATGCAATTTGACAATATTTTAAGGTTGTCTGAGGTGTTATTTCTTAATATGTAAAACATCCAAAAATCTAAAAGTAACAATAGTAAAAATATACAAACAACAGTTTTCTGCTGTAGTGAAAAACTGTTTTTGACTTTGTGCAAACTATAACAATAATAATAATAATAATAATAATAATAATAATAATAACAATAATAGTAATAGCAACAATGACGCCATTTTTGGTTTGAAGTAAACACACAAAAAATAATTAAAACAATATTTTGAGGTATTAAACGATACAAGTAGACAGCAACCAGTTATGAACAGGACAACAGTACTCGTTCGTTCATTCGTCCTAAAAGTATTGGGGAAATGAAGGAGTTCTGCTGCAGATGATGTTATTTAGAGACCCACTCCCGCTGTCTCCTTCACCCGGATTATAGCGACCATACACAGACGACGAAAAATGTGACACATGAATGTTACCGGCGAGTTAATACACGTACATTATTCCTAGAAATAAGGTCCAGGTTGGGAAACGCGGACTAGCAGTGGCGCTAACCATCACTAATAATGTGTTTTTAAGTTACATAATAATCGGGAGCTTTAAGTAACTAATCTGTCAGAATTCATCATGAAAGCCAGGATGTCGATCCTAAAGATGTTTCGCAAGGTTTGCTGTGCTGCTGGACTTCGTTGCGACCGCTTTGACACACTGTTTGCACACAGGCATGTCTACGTCTTTCGGTTTTCCTTCTTTGTCTGCTGCATGCAAAATACTTCCAAACAAGGATTTTTCCTTTTTCATTTTTGAATAAGACTATCTGGCCTGGACTTCCAGCAGCAGAAACGTGCTGTCAGGCTCTCTGCCTGCCTGTTGGTCAGTCGCTGTTTACCTGGCCGGCTGCTGCCTGTCGAATGCACGTGCACTGCAGCATCGATGCCATGACAAATTAGTATCATTGTCGATCCGGCGTTTCAGTATTTCGTTTCAGAAAATAGCAGTAGGACGATCCGCATGTCCTCCACATGTTTTCCAGCCAAAAGTTCCGCAGCTGGATCTAACAGTAGTGGCGGCATCGTGGTCTTCACCCTGCCCGTTCAAAAGGTTCTATCTCTTGGATGTGTCGGGCTCCTTCTCCAGGTTCTACTAAGGATACAGGACCTGTGAGAGGAAGGGGTGTAAATATTTTGCCCCCAGAGGGGGCCTGCATTGTCTTGCTCCCCCCGGTCACTTAGGTGTACAGGTGGTCACGGTTGAGACCCCTGCGAGGTTAGGCCACAACTTCACCCAGCCTTGCCGGGTGCTGCTAACTGGGCTGAAGTTGGACACGTCACCACTCCATACGTGGCTAAGATTAATAAAGTGGTGACTGGGTTTTGGTACCTAATCGGTAGCTGGCGTGGTCAGTGTGCGGAGCCTCTCCCGCGGCAGGGAGTACATATATCGGGCTTCACCTACTGTACCCATAGAGTCCAGTACAGGGCGAAGCCTGTGTGAGATATAACGAAGGTTACGATATTGTAACCCTAGTTATATTAACACAGGTAGCCCTCTACACAGGGCCCTGCCGCTCTTTCGCCTTACGCTGAAGCTTGGTGGAATGAGAGCAGCCGGTGGTTCACCTGCTTTTATAGGTAGACGCCCTACTGGCCGGTTACATACATGTCAATTTCAGGGGGCCATCGCGTGTATGCGATTGGAGGAGAGTTGTACCCATGGAGTCCAGTAAAGGGCTCCGCCTGTGTAAATATAAGTAGGGTTACAATACCATAAACTTCATTTTTATACAAACGATGACCTCTTCTATTTACTGCAGAAAAAATTTACATACAGTACAGGTATCAGTAAAGGTACATTGCACCTTGTTCTATCTATATACACTATTCACAAAAAGTTAGGGATATTCAACTTTGGGTTTTTTGGAGAACAGAATGATGCAGAATAAATATTAAACCATTGAAAAGTTTAGAGAAAATTTAATTCAGTTCACCTGGAAAGGTTGCAGTGGATTTAGATTCATTCTGACATCATACAAAAAGCCAAATATCCTTAACTTTTTGTGAGTAGTGTATTAAAAATTCATAGAGAATTTTGAATTTTTACAAGATGACAGATAAAAAGAATGTGAGACAGGCTAGTGCACAGAACTGTAAAAGTCTGTTAAACCAGCACCTATCTGATGCACATCACTAAGTAAAGCTTTGAGATTTAAATTTCTAAATATATTTTTTTTTTTTTAGTGAAAACCTCTTTACCAAGAGTAGTTCATATAACACATGGTCTATGTTGGCTTGTTTGCTTGACTGCAAGTTTACGGTTCCTTTACTGCAGTGGACATGAACACTTGAGTCTCATGTGTAAATTTAAAGGGAGCAAAATCTGATCTGAGGCTGCTCTGCCAATCACTGGTCATGGCAGCTCAAGAGGAACACATACTGGTTTCTCCCACAATTTTTTATCCAAAAAATATATTTTTCAAACAAGAAAAACTAGCTACTGTCTCACTCAAAATGAATAACTCAGACAAAGAAACCCACTGACATCATGGTGCAACACCATTGCAACACAACTGCTGAATAATACTGGACATCTTTCTATGAATTAATATTAAATTTATTGGTTCTCCTGTTTTTTGTCTCCTGCCATTTCAGAAAACAATAGTTTGGATTTCCAAGATCAGTGTACATCTCCACTTTATGTGCTCTTCAATAAATACAATTTTATGACAAAAAGCTATATGGATATGAAATACTGTATATGACGTTAATGGTATAAAAGCAGACAAACATTTGGAGAGGGTAGGACGAGAGGGAAAACTAAAAGTACATAAAGAAAGAGCGCCTACTGCAGAGTGGTCCAAAGTCTGAAGCCAACACACTATAAAACACCCATAAGAACTTCTGCACAGCATTCTGTATCAAATAATACACGTTCAAGGCTTTAAAACTTTTTGCCGTTTTCACACTCACTTTCCCACCCATTCAGTCTCCTTCCTTCTCACAATAAATGCAGATTTATCCATTAAGATCATTGATCAACATAAGCAGAGAGCAGCAGAGAAAACAACTGAAAGGTAGTGTAAAAGAAAGAGCTGAAGCCTATTAATCTCCCAGAGAGATGCACACAGACAGCTAAGTGGCTGTCAGAGGTAAACTGGCCTGAAAAGGGGCATAATGGAATTAATTTGAAGGGAAATCAGTGTTGAGGTTTTTATCTTTTTTTCTTTTTTTTGTTGTTGTTGTTTGTTTTGACCAGTTTTTGTTTTTTGTTTTATTGTTCGTTTTTGTTTTTTTTTAAACTTAATTTCTAGATGGACACTTTTCTTGAGAAATGCAATCAAGCAATGCATATGTTTTGACCTCATCTGAAAAATTCATTTAATATTTCTAAAGTGCAGTGAGGCTAATACACACCAATGGTAATTGAAATTTATGGAACATCCAGGAAATCCTGCGACCCCCCTTGATGTGAAAGAAAAAAAGTCCACAGTATTTTGTGTACGCACCCTTTTTGTGTTTGTGTGCCTGTGTGTTTGCACTTCTTTAAAACACTAAACAGAAATGGCACACCAACAAGGGACACGTGGAAACAATATATCCCAGTTTGACTGAGTGATAAACCTTTCAACAGGCTGTCGTGAATAATCCATTCCATTAATGTCCCCTCTCCAAGCCGAACAATGGGCTTCTTCAGCTATGACCAATAGAACTTCAGTACTTCTCATTGTGAGAGAGCTGGGCTTCCTATAACATTACAGCAGAGCGACCTTGACATCTTGTTAGAGCCAACATTAAACTTTATGAGCACTGCAAGATATATATGGAGTCTGCTCATATGGATATGGATGGGAAGTGGAAAGATGAAGGGGAAGTCATGAGATCACAAATAGGTTGCTCTGTTTAGCTGGTAAATTGTGCCATTGCATTAGCTGGAAAAGAAATCTAATTTGTTTTAAGAGATTACAAACCATAGTGATACTGTGAATTAAATGAGGCCATATTACCCGGCCACCTTGTCCAAGATGATTGCTTTGATTCAGTCTCAGGTCAATTTCTCAACTGCTTTAAGACACTTTGAACTATGAAACTCAATGTGAAAGGGCATATATACTTAATGTGCACACATTTACTGACCCTAATGTTTTTGTAGACAAAGTGTTTAGATTACATAAGCTAACTTAAATTCTAAAGATTTATTCCTGTGTAAACACTGTAAACTATTTTAATATGGAGTTATAATTCTGCCTCAATTACTGTCGTCTTCAACAGCAGTAATTTCTGGACTTCTGTTACAATGTGTGACATACCATCAACACAAGCCTGTATTATTCTCTTCCTCCAACTCATTCTTGTTCACAGCAATTAGAATGAAATGTTGGCCTGTGATTAGGGATTTATACCAGGTAAATTAAAATGCCAGCACTGCAAACCAGTAAGAAGATTTTGCTACCGTTAAGTGGCTCGGCTGTGCCGTTTTAGATTTATGTCACAATAGGAACAGCTTTATGAATATCAGATTTATAAACTCAGAGTGAGGGAAACCTGATTGCAGTTTTACAACTTCTGTGTATTAAAATGAAAAAACCTCCAGTTGAAATGGAAGAGGGCAGAGAGGCGGGCGGTGTGAGTGTAAAGGTTGATCGGCCACAATATGCTAATTCAACCAATAAAGCCATAATCACAAGGGAATGAAGCCAAAAAAAATAATAATAATAATAATGATATACAGTATATTTCCAGTAATGACTTCTGTAATGTGACTGAGTCTCTTTATATGTTTCAGTGTATCTAAGGGCAAAATATGTGTATGTGAGGTTCGGTAAAAATATCATTTTGACTGTGAGGATGATCAAAGACCACTGAGATGTTTACTGATACAAGAAGAGACCAAATATCAGGAAATGTCATAATTTCATATCAGAGTATTTCTTCTGAGGGATATCCTATTTTACCATTGCCAGCTACAGTATGTAAATCATAATGAATGACTAAGGGAATTTAGATATCTCTGGTTTAGATTGGTACAGGCAGTATGGTTTGATGTTTAACATTATTCCGAACCCCCTTCTTTAAAATACAAGTACCAGAAAACTGAGCTCTAAATATCTAAAATTTTTAACATGCACGCAGATGCGGGCTCTCACCCACTACTCTTGCTCACACCTTCTGGTCTTGTCCAAGACTTCAGGGATATTGGCCCCCTATATTTGCTGTCATTTCTGACGCATTTGACATACCAATTACACCGAATCCTCTTACGGCCATCTTTGGGATTCAGGATAGGGATGACCATCTCCTTAGGATGCAGTCAGATTGAATTGCTTTCCTCACCCTGGTTGCGAGAAGGGTAATTTTACTCATTTGAAAGGGGGATGCCCCACCCTCTTACTGACACTGGGTCAGAGAGGTTTTGCATCTTGTGAAGTTGGAGAAGATAAGGTTGTCGCTCCAACACTCTAGCCATAAATTTGCCCGGTTATGGCAACCCCTTATTAATTTGCTGCTTGGGCAAATTTGAAATGCATACCAATTCCCCCACCCCTTTTTTTTTCTCTTATTTAATTTTAAAAAAATTTTATATATATAATTTTATTTTTATTTAATGTATCTATTTTTTAAATCTTTTTTATCTATTTTTTCTGTTTATGTGTGTATTGTTATTACTATTATTATTTTTTGTCTGTTAGAGTAATCTGTTCCATCCTTTTGTCCCTTTTGATTTGCCTTGGGATGGGAGGGAGGGAGGGGGAGAAGGGTTGTCTTATAGTCACTCTGTTTATGCTCTGTTTGTTTTTTGTTCTTCAAATGTATAAAACCAATAGAATGTGGAAAGTGCACTGTAAAAAAAATAAATAAATAAAAATGACATGCACTTCCATATCTGTTTCTTTATATAATGCTACAGACTATTTTTTTGGTTTCTTCCCCCATTTGTCAGTGTCCACGTCTCTTCTTGTCTTTTCTAAAGCAAAAAAGTTTCAAAGTTGAGAGAAAAAAAAACCTGAAGCATACTAAAAGCTGCTTACATTGCAGTGGCAAAGCAAACAAAAAAGAAGCACTGAAATCACAGAGAGTAACTAAACTGCCCTCTGCTAAAGAGGAAATCAGGGTAAGTGATTTTGGAGCAGATATGCATAAAAAGAGAAAAGGATGTTCTTGTCATTGAGATATGAATGTGTCCCTTGTTAGATTGGCCTCATCCAAGTCAATGTACTCTAAATGTGTTAACTGTACTCCTAAAGCCAGCTAGTATAACAATACATGCCAGCAAACAATACATGAACAGTCATGAACACACAAGTGTGTCACACACCCTAACTTTAATCTGGATGGAGGCAGCTCTCAAATAGCCTCAAGTCTTGCTGAATTAGATTAGAGGGAATACAAGATTTGACATATCAAGATTTGGGGCGGGCTGCTTGAGAAAAAGCAAGATGGCATTAGTAGAGTGTGGAGTCTGGGGGAATTTGGGCAGTGAGATCTCCAAATTTCAAGGGAGAGAGAAAACATGCCTGCTGTCTTCTTATTTTTCAAATTCAACTCACTTATGTTTAGACTCCCCAAGTGTGTAATCCGGGGCTGGCACACAGAGATGGGAGATCTTCCACTGTTTAAGCATCATCACAGCCATTTGAAGATTTAGTGAATTGCCTCATAATTCTTTTAAATGACTAGTTTATGCAGCAATGAACTCCACTTGACTTGACTCTTAATACTTTTTGATTGGTTATTTTGATGCTGACAGTTTTCTTCACATTATCCTTTTGACTGAGTGATAATGAAGTCTCAGACTTCTGCTTCCAATTTCTCAGCTCAAGCACAGTCAGGATATGCTGTTTTTTTCAAGGTAGGTTTTTTAAGCATGCCGACTGAATAGCAAGCCAATAAAATCTGCTTCATGTTTCTTGTTGACACTTTTCACTCTTACTGACAAAAGAAAAGGAAGAAATTATATATTTGAGCACAGCACTTCATGGGCAATATCATTTCATGGTTTCATTCCACAATGAAGGTCATTTTAAAGGTAACAATTGTATCATATTGCCTGACACTAGATTTATTCACTGGCCAAAAACAGTCATTCAGGAAGCATGATACATTTCAACACATGGACTAACCACCAGAGTCCACACCTTAACCTCAGTCAGATCTTTTTTAATGTGCTGAAGGAGATGTTATGCAACAGTCTATTCTTTCATCATTATTGCCAAATTTAGCAAAGGCCTAGTGCAGCTCTGAATGGAAATAAATGTTGTGACATTGAATGAACTGATTAAAAAGATGCCACAGCTAATGTCTGTCATAATAAAAGTATAAGCTGGTCTAACAAAACAATTAAGTGCAGCCAAGCACTGTTAATGGGAAATGTACAGACAAGGACCAATTTCAAATGCCTTTTTATAATGTACACAAAAGTTGTTTCTTTTTACTGCTATCTTATTTTTTAATGGAACATTACCAGAAAAAGCAAGAATTAACAAAAAATGAAAAAATCAGTAGAAGGCTTCAAGTGCAAAGCAGTGCAGGAGTAAGGCCATGCTAAATAACTGGTATCAGGCTTAAGTCGTGGATTTGGTTATATATTGTATTATATATTGAAATGAATCAACAGACAAGACTAGGATAATAGATATCGAAAATAAAAAGCAATATACATTTTCTGAATTCAAGGCCTATTATAAGATTTGCTGAAAGAGAGATGCAATACCTTTCTAAGACAACCATACTTTTTTATTAGCATACCTGAGAAGATACATCAGTTATAGAGATAAAAGACTATCAAATTTTTCATCATGCAAATGAAACACTTCCTCTCTACATGAGGTTTCTAAGACTATTTACTTTCTGACAAATACATTTGCATTTAGTCAAGAAATGTTCCTGACCAAATAACATCACAAAAATGACAGAAAACGGAGACAAAAGTATATCAATTTGCCCCAAAGTCATACAGAATTTGTGTGTTCACAGAGATGTTGGGTGTTACATATTGTGTCAAAAGCCAGGTGGTCAAAATATTAACCAAATTATGTCTAAATGTTAAAGAATGCATTAGCCAAAACATTTTAAAAGATTTTAAAACTATCTGTGGTTAGTAAAGGGGGCAGGAATATGTAAGTAGTTACTCACTTTTTTCTTCCTTTTATTATCTTTTCTAAAAGTAACATGTATATCTACTCAGACAAAATGCAGTTTGCTTTGTCTGCTCAAAATAAAGAAATCAATCAATCAACTACAGTACCTGTATGCCTCTGCCAGGCAGCCCATTTACCCTTTAGAAAATTCCTGGATCCAGAAGCTGATTCAAGGGAACCACCTGATGCAAAAGCTCCGAGATAATGTAATTAGCAAAGTACAGAAATATAACAAATATAAAAGAAATATAACAACATGTGTGGCATTTTTTGACAAGGGTACGGCTGCGTACACCCCCCACCCTGCCACTGACAAAGTTTGTCAGTGTATTTGATATAATCACCTCAATTTATCATCATGTATTATCACCATAGACTGTTAATAGAGATGGACGTAGTATCTGGTCTCGTCTGAATAGAGGAAGTGAAGCCAATGCGGCGTGTCCCACCATTGCCATCTTGCCGTGTCACGTGTGTCGTCACTCCCAGCAAATGATTGACTGCCAACGTACTATGGGCTAAATGCAGACCGAGCTAACTCGAAACTAACAGGAGCTAACGAAGATTCGCTCCCTAAATGGTAAAGGTGAAACATGTTTGGACTTCTATTACCTGACTAAAAACTGCCGTTGTGCTATTCTGCTACAGACTGAGACCTTACCGAGAGCAAACAAGCAGCTAACTTCTAGCCACTGGTCGGCAGGCCGGGCTTCCGGTCTGGTTTTTGTTAATACTGACAAAATTTTCAGCTTGCAAGCAATGCCTTAAATGTTGTAATTAAATGGTAGTGGGGGGGGGGGCGGGGGGGCTGGGCCGGTGCTGGGGTGGCCCCTGCTCGGGGGGGGGACCGGCTTGGCGTGGGGGGGGCCGGCGGGACGTGCCTTTGGATTTGGCCGGTCCCACGACCTGGTGACGTAGTCACTGCGCGGGGGCCGGGGCGCTTGTGTGTGCGTGCGGGTGTGTGTGCTGGTGGGGGTGTGTGTGTGGTGGGGCTGGGGGGTGTATCGTTGTCGTGTCTGTGTCGGGATGTGGGCATCCGGGATGTTGGTGTGGGGAGCGGATGTGGGGGTGTGGATTTCCCTGTGCTTGTGCGGGGGGCTCGGAGGTCGCGGACGGAGCTGCGCTTTCGCCGGGGTGCTTGGTTTTCGGCGGACCCGTGGTATGTCGTGTCGTATCGATGTTGGGGTGTCTGGCGTGGCTGTCGGGGTGTAGGGTTTTGTCCATATCGTTCAGCTTAGTGTGTGGAGGTGGGGGTTGCGGGGTGGCCGGGTCTTTCCACGGGGTGCCTGTCCCGCCTGGCCGCTGTGTGGTTGGGGCTGGCCTGCGCTGGTGGTTCGTAGGGTTGGTTGCGTGGTGGGGGCTGGGGGCGGGGACTTGTGGCGTGGGGGGGCTGGTGGCCCCGCGGTCCCCGTCTTGGTATATGTGGGTGGGTGTGTGACTGGAGGGGGGGCGTGAATGCGGTTGTGTGTGTGTGTGGCTGCCTGTGGGGGGGTGTGGAGATGGGTGGGTGGGTGGGGGTGCATGGATGATGGGTGTTTGGGTGGGGGGTGGTGGTGATTGGTGGGGTTTGTGTGTGTAGGTTGGGGGGGGGAGGAAAGGGGGAGAAAAAGAAAAAAAAAAAAAAAATAGAGCTCTGCGTGCCTCTTGGGGGGTTTGCGAGGCCTGGGGATGTTGGGCAGTGACTCTGGCCCCTCCGCCGACCCTTTCCGCTTCCGTCCCTTTTCCCCCTCCCTGGCCTGGCGTGGTCGAGCGCCCCCAGGGGCTGAGGCTGGCCCCTCTGTGCTGAACGCCGGACGCCGGGCCGTGGGGGCGGCCATGCCTGCCTTTCTGCCTGGGGGATCCCGGGAGGCAGGGGTACCTAATGCCGGTAACGGCTCTTCTTCCAGGGGGAATTCATCCCCCTGGTCTCCCTTCCCAAGACCCCCCCCCCTGCTCTCCTCACACAAAGAGGGTTTTGGGGAGAGGTGTGTAGCGGGCGTGGTGAGGGAGGGCACAAAGTGCCTTTGCTTGCACGTTGGGAGCCTGCTCCAGTTTTACCACACTTAGACACAAACAATAAAATAAAAAGCTACAACAATGAGGGGCGGGCAATAGGTGTGGTAGGAGGGAGGGGCCGGTTGGGGGACATGCCCCCTCGCGACCCCACTCCGGCTGACTTGGCACTGCCCCTCAGTTTTAACTGCAAACAACACAATCTTAAAAAGTATGAGTGGGGGTGGGGGGGAAGGGTCTAACCCCGGCCCGGGCGCTACTGGGGGGAGGGGGGAAAGTGGCTGCTTCACGCGCAGTGGTTAAGGCTGGCTGCGTTGGGGGGATCTGCTGGCTGGGGGTGCTGGCGCTGGTGGGGGTGGGGGATGGGGGGGGGGGGTGGTGGGGGGAACGTGTTGGGGGCTTGGAACTGCGGCTCCTCCCCGGCCCGAGCTACCATAGGAGGAGAGGGATGGGAAGAGAGAGGTGGGTATGTGAGAATAATGAATGAGAGTGTGAAGAGGAAATGTGGGAGGGAGGAATTGGGCTGGAAGAGGGAGGAGATGTGGGTAAGTGGTTGGAGGAAAGGGGTATGGAGGAAGGAGTGGCATGCTGTGAGTGTCTAGTAGGGATGGTGTGAGGGGCTGAAGGAAGGAAGGGCGGGAGTGTGATAGGTAGAGGGATGGGCGGGGCTGGAATGTAAGGGGGGGACTGTATGGGGTATTGGGGGTATAGGGAGGTGGGGGCGTATGTGTGGGGGGGTGGGGAGGGGTTGGTGAGTTATGTGGGGGGAGTGATGTGTGTGTTAGAGAGTATGAGGAGGTGGGGGTAGGTGTGGACGGTAGAGGGAGGGAGAGTGTTGGGGGTGGAGAGAGGAGTGGTGTGGGTATGTAAGGTCGGAGAGCGGGTGGGTGGGTGTATGCGTGTGTGGGGGGGGTACACGGAGGTGTTGGGTAGGGCTGGGCGGTGTGGGCGGAGGTTCGTTCCTCGGTATTCGTGCCGGGCATCTTGGTGTCGGTGCGGTGCGGTGTGGCTGCGGGTTGGTTGGGGGCCGGGCGCTTTGGTGGGGGGTGCGGTTTTGTTTGTGGCTTCCGGGGTTTTTTGTGCGGGGCGGGCGCAGGGGGGATCTGTATCTTGTATGTGGTTGCTCTTGCGGTATTGATGTCTTGGGTGCTGTGTTGATGTGGGGGCGGTGGGTTATTTTCAGCCCAGTGTTGGAGTAGGTGTGTGGGGAGTGTGTGTGTGAGCGTGGTGGCGGGGTAGGGGGTGGTAGAGGTGGTGGCGCCTGGTGTAGGTGTATGGGGCAGGGATTGGGGTGGGGGCTGGCCTGCCCTGGGGGGCGTCGTCTGGGGGGTCCGGTCCTCCTGGGTTTGGTGGGCCGCCCGGGTCGGGGGGTGGCTGCTCCTGGGCGTTGGGCCCTGGGCCGGCGCTGTCTCCGCTCCGGGAGCGCCCGGCGCCCGGTGGGGTCGGCAGCTGTGGTTTGGTCCGCTGGGGCCTGGGCCTCCAGACTGCGGGGGCTCCGGCTGGGGCCGTCTTTGCCGCCCTTGGGGGATGCATGTCGTTTTGGGGGGGTAGCTGGGATCTGGGCCCTGGGTGGCTGCTGGGGGCCTGGGTCGCGGCCTTGCGGGCTTCCTCCTCCTTGCAGAGACGAGGCTGCTCTGCATGACTGTTCACCACGGGCCCCTTTTTTGCATGTTGACATGTGCCTGCTTCCCATTGCGATGACTGGTCGTCCTCTCTATTCCCATTGGGGCTGGTTGTACCTCTTCTCTCTTCCCATTGCGCTGACTAGGTTGTCCTCTTCTCTGCGTGTTCTGCGTGTGTTTGTATGATCTGAGGATATTTAGCCCCTGCAGGTCCTCTGTGGGGTTGTTGTTTTGTTTTCCAACAGAGACCTTGGTTGTTTAGGGATCGCGGTACAGATGTACCAGTGAACTGTGTAGTGGTTCATGTTTTCTCTTCTCTCTCTCTTCCTCTTCCTTCTCCTCTCTCTCTGTTTCCTTCTTCTTCTTCTTTCTTTTCTGTAGGAGAGTATGAAATGGAAGGGTAATAGAAAATGTTTAAATAAAGAAATAAAATGAATAAAAGTATAAGTGGGTTTGTTATAAGTCGGATAAAGAAAGAAAGAATAAAGAACGTTCTTCTGTTGCTGATGTGGAAGGAAAGTAAAAAAAAAAAAAAAAAAAAAAAAATAGAGATGGCGTGTTCTGGTCTGTGAATAGAGGAAGTGAAGCCAATGCGGCGTGTCCCCCATTGCCTCTTGCCGTGTCACGTGTGTGTCCTCCAGAAATGATTGCTGCAGTCTAGGGTAAATGAGACCGAGTACTCGAACTAAAGGGTACGAAGTTGTTAAATGGTAAAGGTGAAAATGTTTGGCTTCTTTCCGACTAAAACTGCCGTTGTGCTATTCTGCTACAGACTGAGACCTTACCGAGAGCAAACAAGCAGCTAACTTCTAGCCACTGGTCGGCAGGCCGGGCTTCCGGTCTGGTTTTTGTTAATACTGACAAAATTTTCAGCTTGCACAGCAATGCCTTAAATGTTGTAATTCAAATGGTAGTATAGTGTCTGTAATAATTGCCTTTGCACTTTTTTGTATTCATTCACTGCACATTGATACCTCACCTTGTTTCATTTCTATCTGTGCTAAAGAGCGCAATTTGCAGATATTTACTCCCCCAGAATGGATCCTAAAACCATGCTGAAGATTACCACAATTAGGATGCTTCAGAAAATACAAAGAGGAGCTATAGACTTTGTACATCTTGCCTGACCTCATGCACAGTTGCAGCTGCCTTTAATTAGGATCACATTTCAGCCTTGACAGTTGAATAAGTGGGCTGTCTATTCCCAAGGCAAAAATAGCAGACTAATAAGTGCTCAGTGAGAACACAGAATTTGTGTAAATGCATCGACACTTCCATTAACCACCCATTTTGCACTCTGAAGTAATATTGATTCACCATCAAAGTTCGATGTTATTTCAATCAGTGTTATTCACTCACTGATTATACATCAAATTAACATTGACACAATTTAACATCAGAAATTTCCAAGATGAAAGGATTTCTGTTATAATCTGACAGCAAAACTGAATATTAATACCACTTCCTTCCATTTTGACCCTGAGACAGGCTGCAGTCCGAAAATGTTGAGCCAACAAGTACAACTAGCTATGTCAACCAGGGAGTAATGGGAATACTGAACAAAAATAACAGCAGCTTTTCTGGTAATTTCTTTAACTGTGCTACTTTATCATTTCTTATCCTGAACTTTATCTCCACACAAGACTGATTATCAGAACGGATGTTTGCTTGCTGATATCATGGGCAGCAACATTCAATGCTTACATGAAACTTTTTCTTTTGTCTTTGTAAGGGGATAAATCATGTTTATGGCTAGTGCCGTCACCAGAGATGTGGTAGTAACAACAGCAGCAGCTCAGTCATATACATTCACAGAGAAAATGTGAATCCACTCCAAACAGAAAGAAAAGGAGGGCTGGATTGCAGGGGGGAGCCTTTTATCTGGCCATTACTTGCTCCTCTGTTCAAAGCAACAAAATAAAACAAAGGCATATTGGCTGGGACTTTTCTTGTGTGTGCAGACTTGCAGCAACAATATCATTCCTGCTTTTTCCTTTAATCTCATAGCACATTAAGAAAAACAAAATATCACATTTTTCAACACTCAGACATAATACCACACACACACACACACACACATGTGAGTGCTTACCAGGCTATTTTTTTACCCATCTTGTTCCTTTGAAATTTACAAGGTATGAACATCATATACCACCAAGAAACACAGTCATAGCCCACAACGGTAAATGCTTGGATAAATAAATAATTTCTAATAATTTAATTGATCAAGATCAACGTGGATTTCAAATATAAAACAAAAGAATGGGGCGGAGGTTGGACCAAACACTGACTGCCAGTGAAGAGCTTCATCTTTAAACCATTTCATTCATCTAAACTTCCTTTCCCTACTTTACTTACAGAGACATTCAAACAGTTAACATGAAAGTAACCTGATTTTGTATCCAACTGCAACATCAGCTGAATTTATATTTCCTTTTTTTAAAGCATTCTGATTACGATTGGACAAACTTGAGGAGCAGCATCACTAGCACTGAAAACTTCTGCACAATTAGGCAGCTTGTGTTGCGAGTTTTGTTTTTATAATGCTCAGTCATATGCAGGACAGCACTGCACTATGACAACTCAACAACTAGTAAAAGAAAGTATCCTCTGACACATTAACTTTCTTTTACTTCTTGATCCTCATTTCAGCAGCAGATTTAAACCCATGTTCTATCCGTCTTCACACACTGTTCTCTCCCATCTCTTGCAAATTGTATCATGTGAATTTTCAATATAGCTGCTATGATGAATTTTATCATCATAGTTTGTCTTTATCTCTAAGCCTTTCACTATTCCATTCATTTCTTTTCAATTCCAAATTCGCTCCATCCATCCATCCTGTATCTTATGAATCCATCTGTTTCTTTCAGCCCATCAGCCAATACTCATTCTTTTATCTAGGGTGTTATCTATCTTTAGCTCATCTGTCCCACTCAGTTTTATCTGCATTGTAACGCAAGCACCCGCACTGCCAAGCATGGATCTCTTTCTCAGTATCTGTCTGCTTGTAGATGTCATCTTCTGTCACATCTCCATTTCTTTTAGGATTTCTCCTTTGTTCTGATCTTTCCCCAGGTACTTTGTTTCACTCAAACTTTTCATGTTCTCTGCTTTTTGTCTCTGCAGTGTTTCCCCACACATAGACTTTACCTGAGGGGCTGCCCAGGTATATTTGGTGATCCATTCACATTCGTTTTGTGGGGGGTTTTTGTTGCTAAAAATGGTGAAAAACGTGTGTTGCTGCAAAGCTGCACACAGTACACTGATAGAGCCTCGCTCTCTGTCAAGGACGCAAAAAAAAAGCCAGATGTGTGTCTGAGAGAGAAAAAACAAAAAGAACCATCATTTAAACGGCAGCAACTTCTCGTGCACATCTTTGCTGTCACCTTGCACATTTCCTTGCATCTCCTTTCCCATTTGGCTTCTGTTGTGACATCAAAAGCCCTATAATAAGATGGAGATGCTGCCAACTCAAGTCAACCCCCTGGCTGAGACAAGCAAAGAGACAACCAGGCATGCCCTCAGAAAATCACGGAGACATGTGCCTGCATACACAGCGATATGAAATATACTGAGTGCAGATAAACAAAAGCCAAGACATCTTGGAGAAAAAAAAAAAAGAAGCTTTTTTTTTTCTTTCAATTTTGCCCACAGTGGAGTAAAAAGTGATTTTATAGATCAAATATTCTTGAGTTTACTCAGAGTCCTTTTGACACCTTCAATTTTGATTTAAAAAAAAGTCACAAAACAAAAACAGCTTCTAAAATGTTGTATTCCATTTGTATTTTTCCTCTATTCTTCATTCTTTAATTTTCTTTTAAAAAAATTCGTATTGGTTCAACAACCAAGCTAACATCTTCCAGTTTTCTGATTCTAAATAAAAATACTGAGATGGCACAACCAACAATTAACAAGGAAAGTGTTAATTCAGAGAGTGATGTGACGAGCCACAGAGAAGCCTCACTCTGTTGGATTTGTTAGCACTGTGGTCAAACTGGAGAATGAAATAACTAATTTTTCATTTATAGGCATGCACACACCAAACTTATAAAAAAAATATATATATATATGTTTTGGTTTATGATGCATGCCATATTTTCAGTTTGGGTGCTAGGACCTTACATATAAAGACAGAGAGCCATCTGTTGTGTGCTCGTATTTTGAAAGCATGCCCAGCTCCTCTGGAACAAAGCCAACATTACCAAGTTTACTGGAAACACAGTCCAGTTCACACATGGACAAATACTATGCAACCTGTTCTATTGTGTCAGATATCAAATTTAAATTTAAACATTAAACTTGAAATTGCATGGGGTAAAACCTTTTCCCAAAACTACCATGGTCATGTATTAATTCACATAGCAGTTGCCACATGACAGATGTTAAAGTGCTTTGTAGGAATTGATAAAGGCAGGTAAATAATTTCCACAACAACCAACTTTGAATTTATTTTACCACCCACACTCTGTTACAGAGACTAACCAGCTTAGGAAATACTGTGATGTTTAAGTTTCAGTTAACACTTCTGTCCAGACTTGGTAAATGTCTGCAAACAATATGGATCCCATTTTGGTATCAAAATACAAAAATCATTACTTGACCTTTTCCTCTGGCACTGTTGCATTATGTATCATGTGAGTTACCTGGTCTAAGAATAAAAATATTTTTACAATTACTGTACATTGCTTGTAATGAAATCTACAGTATGAGGAAAACAAAGTCTCAGACATTCATAAATAGTTGAAAGTCTTACAGGCAGTTACTAGTTTAACTTTTTCGACAGAGCAGCATTGTGTTAATTTTGCCAATTTAAGTCTTGGTGAGTGTAAAGTAGATAAAAGTGTGACAAGCTGCTATCTAATGAGATTTCATAGTTTTCATAATTCTCTATCAGGTCCACAGCTTTCTCGCAACATCTAGTTTTGCAAACCAAAGGGTGATGTCACATTGTCTTGAAACACAGCCGCACATGTAAACACAAAAACAAAGCTGCAAAAGACTCAGTCTAGGGCTGAATGATTTCAGGAAAAATCTAATTGCAATTTTTCTGGGAGATGTTGTAATCTCGATTCGATTCAGGATTTTCTTCAAATTAAGCTTCAATACAATATTTACAATGGACAATAACATTTACAAACGTGACAGAAAATTCCATTATATCATCAAAACATTAAAAGCTATTAAAGGATGACAACTAACGGTGAGATTTAGCTCACTTTCAAATGCATTTATTTAAAAAATGCATGTATATTCACTGGAACTCCCGGGATTTTCAGATTCCCCTCCAGTCCTCCTCCCTCTACCACAGTTAATCACCCCACTTACTGCCTTTTTCAAATCAGGTCATCTGCATGTTGCTTTACACACTTGAATTTCCAGAATAAAAAATACGTTGCTGTGCTATTATTAATACAGTATTTTAACTATTTCTCATAACAATGCACTGAAAAATATCCAAATAAGACACCAATATATTTTCGTTTTACAGTTCTTGTATGTAGGTTACGTTAAGCTAAACATACAAACCTGGGAATTTATCATGGATTCATATGTGCATTGAAATATAATTAAGTTGTAAAATAAATACAAACAAATATCGGGTTTTACATTTGGCCTCACTTTTCATGTCACTCTGTCACCTGAACTTGAGGTAAAGAAAATGCTCCTACATCATAAATAATCAGGTAGTGTTACTCTAATTGTTTTTATCAGGTCCCATTTTTGACGTTTGGACGCACGTTTTTGGCCAAATCGGCATTCCATATTCATCCTTTCATGTCCGCTTGAAAAGCAGCTGCAATAACTTTCCTACCATTTCTGGACTTAACTGTGTGGCTTAACTAATGTCCCAGATAACAAAGACAGAGTTTCTGTTTGCTGATCCAGTTCACGATAGATCATTAATTTACTCGCCCACATCGCACTCATGTCCACAGCATAAAGCCCAAAACTTTATAGGTAAAAAAAAAACTGGTGGGAATTCAGTAGCACTTTTATTCCCATTAAAATGATTTGATCTGATTTTACAGATCAGACAGGATTTTTCACCAGACTGTCTTATCAGTTGATCGCTGCTGGCGACTTAACTGCTGAGTCATGAAATCTGACGGCGCAGACAGTTCAAGATTATATTTCACTGCACATAAAAGTCCCTCATTGCACGGAGCGGATCAACAAACAGAAAGAGGCACCTGCAGCAGAGGTCTGCAGCCTCTCTCCAAAGACGGAACCGAAAGTTAGAAACTGGATGAGGTTCTACTGAAGCCGTTAAGATTACACAGCAGGAGACGCAGCATCCCAGCCCTGATGCTGATTGGTTAGCTGACCTGTCCATGAGTAACATTCCGCTTCTGATTGGTGAGCTTAGTTGGCTGGTACAGAGACTGCATGTAGTGTGTGTGTACAACAGTTGACAGAGCAGATCCTGGGTCAGTCAGGAGTGCTGGAAAAACCGCAGCTTTAGCGATCACATGATCGCGTGGTCTGAAATCACAATTTTGATCTGAAAACGATCAATTGTTCAGCCCTAACTCAGTCCATCCATAAGTCAATTAAGGGATGTTACAATACCTTCTCCTGAGCTGACAACTTTTCAATGCAACTGCTTCTTTTTACTGAACTCCTGCCTAGTGATTGCATTTATATTTAGTATAGCATTGACATATCTGAGCCTGAGCAGTATGCTTAAGAGTATTGGTCTTTTTTGCTGTCAAAATTCTTTAAAGTCGAGCTGAAACTTGTGGAACACAAACTCCAATGGGACTATGAAGAACAGTGCACTGTCAGACCACCAACTTGAAAATCAAAGAAGGACACTTCAACCAGTGCAAGTGACAGAGAAGCTGAGATTGAAAAACATCAATAAAAGAGCTTGAAAAAAAAAAAAATAAGACAAACTGAAAGCCTAAAGACGAAAAGAGGATGGCGCCATGGAAATACAAGGGACTAATCCGAGAGCTGAATTAAAGACAGGACGTGTCTCTGTCTCCTCTTAAACTTGCTCTTAATGTCCTCCAGTGAGAACTTTGACATTTTGATGGACTCCAACCTGTCAGATTATTTGTTGCTCATGGACAAATCTCAGATGGATGACTAAAATAAATTAAAAAAAAAAAAAAACCTTCTTAATAAGTACCCAGAGACAAAAATTGATAAGTGTACCGCCACTGATTGATGGACTCAAATCCACCCCTCTCAAGCAAGGCAGTCCACCCCCTCCTTCAAGAGTCCCATTAATTTGAACAAACTGAGTTTTCTGTTCCAACTGACGAGTACCTGGAGAAGCACCCGATACTTTATTTGCTGCTAACAACTGTGACCTGAATATGTCGCTACCTATTTTCAGATTGCTGCAATAGTGGCCACTGAATGATGAGCTGCTTCTGAGGCTCTCAAATCTTACACAACTGCTGCTGTAAGCGATTCAGCACTGCAGGAGAACAGTTTCTGTTCATTAGTGTGCATGTAGTATCCTTATAAAGTTTACAAAGATTAAAAGCCGACAGAAAAACCATTCTGGAAACTCATTAGGTACCATAACTCATTCAACTACATGCAAAGTATCTTGCTCATTAAGCTGTGCAAGTCAAATGATTATCATTTTTGTTTTGCTCATTTAAACTTTTTCAAAGATTAAGGATATACAAAAAAAATTAAAGGATGGTCAACAGATGCCTCGGTGGATTAAGTTGCCTTGATAAAAGTTTGAACATCTGATTGTTCACTTATTATTAATGTATGCAAAACATTAACCTACACACTAATGCATACTAAAATAGTCTGCAAAGTGTTTTTAATGGGTATTCAGGTGGTACTGTTGATATATGAAGAGAGAAAAAAAAACTTAGAAAGCTAGTCATACACTTGCAGTAAAGAATAATGCATTTTTAGCAGCATCACTGCCAACCAAGTTAAAGCCCCTTTCAAAAGAAGCACTTAAAGACTGTTAAATTTAAAAATATGGAGAAGTGACAGACTATGAATACTGATGAGATGATGCAGCAGGTCCATCCACACCAGCTAGTGTTTTTTATGTGCTCAAGTATGATAGGGCATCTATTGGATGACTAAATTTAGTCACTTCCACTCCCAGGGTGGCGAAGAGGATTGATTCCTCTGTGCTTCGTTTTAAGTGGACCCCTCTTAAAGAATTATCTGCTGTCACTACAATTCTCTATGGACACTGACAACCATAAAAAGCACGTCATCTCCTTACAGGCACGAATACACACAAATGCAAAGACAGATAAGGTGGTCAAAAATACTGCCTCATTTCAACAAAAAGTAAAGACTGACGCCCACAAGCATAAAACTTTAAACTTTACCTGCTTTTGCAGATACAATGTGAGAATAGAATAACTAACTTCAATACTTGAAATTTATTGAAAGGATAGCCCCTTGAGATGTAACATCTCGTTTTCGAGGGGGTCCACGACATAAACAGACATTTACACAAAATATGATCAATGTACGTGTCATTGCAAAAGAAAGCACTTTCAAAAAGCATTTAAAAAGGTTCAATTTGCTTCCAAAAAAACACTGTAAGCACACAAAGTGCATAAAGTGGATTCACAATGTTAAATTACAATTATAGAAAGCAAAGACATGCCTCTCTGATCATGCTGGATAGCCACCTCTGAAGGCCAACACCTACTTTCGCAACAGTCACTGCACTGTTGCGATAAATGTTAAATCTTTCTTTTCTGTTCTGTTGTGTTTGTTATGACACTCTCTCTCAACGTGCACCCAGCTTGTGTGAACCTTTGACACCTCGCAAATAGAATTTTACTGCAAAATTTGAGTGGCTGCAAGAGGGAGAAAGGCAAAAAGATATAGAGAATGAAAAAGAGACAATATACAAATGAAAGCAGTGGAGATTGAAGAAGTAGGTAAGGGTAGAGATATGACAAAAGCAAAAAATAAGGTGGTAAAAGAACAGAGATTGGAAGAGCCCAAAGAAAATAATAAAACAGAGATATGACAAAAGCAGGAAAATAAGGTGGTAAAAGAAAAGTGACATTGGAAGAGGAAAAAAAACGCTCAACAGTGAAAACAAACAGCAATGTATGTGCTTACATTTCTCTCCTGCATTTATCAACTCTCAGCATTCTCCCACAGTGATTAACTTTCTTCTTTAATGCTTTGTAGTTCTTCCTACAAAGAAAGAATTTCCTTTTCCCTGTTTAGAAAAGAGGAAGTGATTTTGATGTTGCTCTCCACTGTGGTTTGCCCTCGAGCTGCGACCTTGGCTTTGAAAATTATGCAGTTGAAAACCTTAGGAAAGTAAAAGAGGAATTAACAGCAAAAGCAAATGAAGAAGAGATGCTTAAACATGACGGGGATGCTGAATTTGGCTTTTTTGGGGGGGTGGGGGATTTGATTGACATGTTGAATATGCAGCCAGAATACATTGTTTAACTGGGAAACAATGCTCCACATGGAAACACAAAGAGACAAAAATATCCACCAAAATCCCTCCTCCAAAAAAGCACAAACTCTACCTGCATGTAGAAAACTACTGCAAACTCACAAAATCTCTCTCCTATCAGTATTGATCACTCCATTCTAAACCAGCACCGTTTCCTCACAGACAGATGAACCAAGCAGATAGAACGAAGTCCTGAGGAGGAATAAAATCATGTGAGGACAAAGTTGGAAGACACACAAACTTGTCTGTGAACTATCAAGGACGGCTAGTAAAAAATAACATTTAAAAAAAGTAAAGGAAGTATTATTTTAGGCCCAGTAGGTTGCTGTAAAAGATGGGTCAGTAATCACATTTTCACAACTCTTGTGATACAACTCTAGCCACAGAGACTTTTGGTCTTTCATATGCAGCAGTTGAAAAACTGCTTGTACTTGTCACAACCAATATTTATTTCTGACTCTTACAGTAACTGTGTGTTGGAGTTATTTTCATGCTATACAACTTAATATTTGTTATATCTCACACAGGCTTCACCCTCTATGGGTACAACTCTCCTCCAATTGTGTACATGCAATGGCCCACTGAAATTTTCATGTACGTAGCCGGCCAGTAGGGCGTACCTACCCCTTTTCCCGCCGTAGCGGATATAAAAGCAGGTGCATCACCAGCTGCCCTCATTCCTTTTCTTTCAATGTTCGCAAGTGCCTGCTGATCTATCTTCTTTGGAATGCTCCTCCTTTAAAGGTGCCATGACATCAAATTTCACTTTTCTAGGGTTTTCGGGGTATAATATGATCTGTTGTGCACTGATGAGGCCATGTGAATGTCCAGAGTGAGAATCAAAGTCCCTGTTCATAGTCAGTCAGCTTTGTCTCTCTGCTCAGAAACGATTGAATCAGACAGCAGCCTATCATTCTATGTAATTCAATTGCTCCAATAAGAGCACACTATCAAGTCAACATCCCCTCCTCTCTCCTAACGGTCTATGCACCACTTCGCTCCCCCTCCCTATCTGATTCAGCTACGTGTGTGTAGCTGAGTATTAACTTCTGTGCAGTCAGATCTGGGTTTTCAAACAAATGGATTTAAAAGAAAACTTGTGCAGCAACACTGAGGGAGGCGACCACAACCTTGTCATTACCTGTAAGTTTATTTATTTTCTAAATGCCGTCTTGTCTGATAAACGTAGCTCACTGTCTGAAGTGCCCATGTTGCTAGCAGTTAGCCTTTAGCAAACTCCGACCGCAGCTTGACCTAGATTCTCCAAATAAGGTCATAGCCAAATAAGGTGTAGCCAATCAAAATGAAGTCAACGTGGTCTCCAGGTAAAGCTCCATATCATTACCCGACCCAACTGTATTACTGAGGAAGTGAGGTCTGGCGTTTCAAAACAATACCCCGCTAAAAAAAATGCAGTTTTTTTCTTTGGAGTATTTACATATACAGTAATGCCAACAACATAAACTAGTTTTTAACTGCTATGTCATCACTCCTTTAAAGGATAACTTTTTTTTTTCAACCTGGACCTTATTTCTAGGAGTTTATACGTGCATTTACTCACGGTAACATTTCTGCATCACTTTGACTCCTTTGAAAGATTTTACATTGAGTTGCCTTTTGGTGTACATCCAGTAAAATGGTGGAGATGGGGCAGCTACTATATAAGGCATTATCTGCAGTAAAACTCCCTCCTTTCACCAATACTTGAAGTAGAATGAATAAACGAATGAGTACCTATTGTCCTGTGAGTTCAGAATTTCACAACTTGTGTTTTTGTTGTGGGTAGCAAGCTGCTATTCTCAGCTGAAGAGCGCGCACTGTGACCACGTGGCCCCGAAAAGTGTGAAAAAAAAAAACGCTGAAAACAAAAGCAAAGCTAAATCTGGACTCACAGGACAATAGCACTCGTTAGTTCATTCATTCTTATGAAAGGATTGGTGAAAATCAAGGAGTTTTGCTGCAGATAATGTCTTATATAGTGGCTGCCCCATCTCCTCCATTATACTGGATGTACACTGAAGGGTGACTCAACGTTATATCTTCCAAAGGACTCGAAGTGATACAGAAATTTAAATGGGGAAAAATGTATATACTCCTAGAAATAAGGTCCAGGTTGACAAAAAAAGAACGTTATCCTTTAAGGCATTGTCACTGAAGAGAGCGTTGCTTCTTGTTCTGACGTCAGCCAAGATAGTGAGCGAATTGTGTACCCTGTCAGTCCACCCGAGTTGTTTACTCCTTCCTGGGGACCGCAGTGGTGCCGTCCTAAGACAGAACCCCTCCTTTGTTCCTAGAACATAAGGAGCTCATGCCAGTCCAGAAACAACCAACTGGAGGCTTTTCACCCTCGCCCTCATGAGGATTCTTGGGAGGCAAACTGCATCTCCTATGCTCTGTGCGTGTGTTGACATGGTATGCCAACCAAACGGCTACTGTCAGCAACACTGACCAGTTGTTTGTGACGGGACGGCTGACAGAGCCCTGTCCAGGAAACGCTTGGCTAGGTGGTTGTGTGAATGTATTTTCTCAGCCTACACTCAAGCGGGTCAAGAGCCACCCACTGTGGTCCAGGAGCACTCCACAAGAAGTGTGGCGACATCTACGGCTCTTTCAGTGGTGCGAGTGTTGAAGACATATGTATGGCGGCATCGTGGTCTTCACCTTGCCCGTTCAAAAGGTTCTATCTCTTGGATGTATCAGGCTCCTTCTCTAGGTCTGTGCTCACTGCAGGATCACAGGACCTGTGAGAGGAAGGGTGTGTCAAGTATTTGTTATGCTTGACCCCCACAGGGTGTCATGTACCTGCATTGGTCCGTGCTCTGCCTGACACGGTTAGTGAGGTGCACAGGTGGTCACCATTGAGACCCCTGCGAGGTTAGGCCACAACTTCACCCAGCGTTGCGAAGTGCTGCTAACTGAGATGAACGCGGACCTGTCATCACTCCACATGAGGCTAAGATTAATGAAGTGGTGACTGGGTCTTGGTACATAATCAGTAGCTGGCGTGGAGCCTCCCGCGGCAGGGAGTACATGAATCAGCCTTTGCCCACTGTACCAATAGAGTCCAGTAGAGGACGAAGCCTGTGTGAGATATAACGAAGGTAACAATATTGAAACCCTAGTTATATTAACAAAGGCGGAGCCCTCTAAACAGGGCCCTGCCACTCTTTGCCTTATGCCGAAGCTTGGTGGAATGAGGGCAGCTGGCGATGCACCTGCTTTATACCCACTAAGGCGAGAAATGGAGTAGACACACCCTACTGGCCAGCTACGTACATAAAAATTTCAGTGGGCCATCATGTGTGCGCAATTGGAGGAGAGTTGTACCTATAGAGTCCAGTAGAGGGCTCTGCCTATGTTAATATGACTATTGTTACAATAACGTAACCTTTGTTACACACTACCTTGGTAATACTGTGTGATATATAGAAGAAATAAAATAAGGATCACAAGTCTACAAATTCTGCTGCATGTGTGCGTTCTCTAAAAGATCCCATTTCTATGCAGCATCAGTAACTGAGCAGTTAACTGAAAGTTAGTTGATAATTCAACACACAAACTGTCCCTCTTTTCCCTGTGTTTTATTCAGTGTACAGCAGCAACACATACTGTCTACACTAAATCCAAATATACGCATCAGTAGACAGTAAGCACACATGTACACAAACAACAAAAGAGTGAGAGGGCGAGAAGCACAGCACCACAAACCAGAGAAAATCCAGGCTGAACAAACCACGCTTAACTGTCCAAAAATTGCAGGAGGAGTAAAGGGCAAACATTGCCACAGGGTATGTGCTTGCTGATTCTAAATATCTACAAATGCCAGCTTACAACACAAAAAAAGCTATTGGAACAGGCAGTACTGCTGTTGTGTATATGATAAACTTAACTCTGACAATTCAGACACTTCACTGGGGCTGACATGTTGATGACTGTGAGCTTACCAACAAGATTTTACTGTTTTGATTAATCTTCAACAGCAATAAACATCTATGAAAGAACAAGCCCCACAAAAGATATCAAATGAGCCTCCATGAACTAATGAAATAAGAAACCACATATTACAAATTTGATTTGTAATATACAGTACAAATTCTTTGCCCATGTTTGTGCAAGAATTTATATTTATCTGTGAAGCAGCAGCAAATCTCTCATACACCCATCACGTATTTATTTTTTGTGGGGAAACAAACGCCAGTCTATGATTCATGAAGATTAAATCTTAAGGTCCATGGGTCAAACTGGGATTTTAATGGATTCGGTTTAGCTTAAAAAGGACAAACTCTTTCTTAATGGCTTGAAGCTGACAGCATTTTATCAAGAATGATGGTGACAAACTTTGGTTAGTTCAACTGATCAGATAGTTCTGTTGCTCTCAATCTCTGTGCAAAAGATGCAAACAGATGATTCAGGCAGCTGCTTCTGGTTTTATCCAGCACTCGTTCTCACCTTAAAAGTCACCGGTTACTAATTTATTAGAATATTTTAACTGACTCAATGGCAGGCAAAATGAAACTAGACTGTTTTCTCCTTGCAGTCTGAAACCTCACTTGGGCTTTTTTTGAGCTGAGCAAGACATTTCTGGATGAATGTTTTATTTGGAAGAATCACACAGTAAATTTAGGAGGGTACTGTTCCTTTTTTCTACTGCGCCAGTTTCATATTTAATCCAGTTTCAGGATCTATTGTAAGGAAAGGGGAAAACGGATAAAACACCAGATCAAAAAAACATTTTTTTGTGAAACTACCAAACATTTATATAATTTAAATTAAAATGGTACATTCAGGTTCATAGAGGTTCAATAAAGAAATAGGATATAAAAACAGAAGATTAATGATTTGCATTTTCACCACATGTTAATTCAAATAGTTTTATTAGCCAGCAAATAAAAGAAAACAAATGTTGTTTTTGTTTTTCGTTTTTTGTTTGTTTGTTTTTCTTTTTTCTTTGTGCTTTTCTTGAGTCATGGATTTATTCGTCCCTTTCCTTTTTACCCCCTTATTTTGTAATATTTCCAGTGTTGGGATCCTTGCATCTGCTAATTTACCATTCATTGTTTCAGCTCACAAGCGGAGGTCAATTTAACTTGTCACATGACTTTCAGCCTGCTACAGTTGATGTTGTCATCACAGCAAAATAAATAAATAAATAAATAATAATAAAAAAAAATGGTGATTCACAAAAGGAAAAACCACAAAAACTAACTTTGCTGTACCTCTTTACACATGATGACCAGAAAACAAACATGTCAATGGAAGAAAGAAGCATCAGCCTTTCGTTTGTGATAATACAAAGCATTTGACAATAAACCACTTTCCTCCTAACTGCAAAGCATCTGGTTTAGCTGTTTAATCAGATGATGCAGTATTAGGATAATGGCAGAAGCATGTGACATTAAATGAGTACCAACTGAGTGCCGTCATAGCCACTGTTACCATTGGAAAACGTGACCCCAGAAAGAAATTTGCAGTGTGTTCATGTGTATCTGTATTACAACACATTATACAAAAAAATGCTTCTAATTCAGTATTTTTACAATTACAAGAGTTAAGTTTAACACTTTAACCCAATCTTGCAACTCTCAAATACAAAATACAAAACTGTAGAGAAAAAAAAAAGCACGAAGTACTGCCCCCCCAACTTGTGATTCTGATTCACTGTTTCAAGTGCTTTAAACATATTTTGAATTGAAGTGTATGTACACCCCTTACTTTTTGCGTAACTCCTCCCACTGCAGAATTTTGGAAAATGCCACAAACTGCTAGGTGTGGGGATGATCAAGAGGTAGAGAGCAGGTGGGCAGAAATTATTGATAGCAACCTGTAGGAACTCGCAGCAGCCTCTGGCAGCTGCTTCAGCTGGCTCTTGCAGCCTGTGTAGCTTCAGACGTTCAAACTTTTAAAGGGTGTATACTTTTGGAGAGACAGCAGGCTCAAATTGTGGCAGCAGCAACATGTAAGCTTCCTCATCACGTATGACTGTTAAAAACAAAGTTTATTTTTACCCTGTAGTGAGGTTTTTAAGTTTTGTTTTTTTTTTTTTTTTTTTTAAAGCAGAACTAAGTAACTTTTTCACCTCAATAAATGCTTTTCAGAATTCCTGTGGGGCTAAACAAAGTGTTTACGGAGCGATTCAATGTTTCCCCCCTCCCCTTGGTGTCTCTGGTCTGTAAGCAACACTTGCAAGTCTGCCTGTAGCAGACCCGACACAAATCTTATAACGAAGGTTACAATATTGTAACCCTAGTTATATTAACAGGCCGTCGCGTGTGCGCGATTGGAGGAGAGTTGTACCCATAGAGTCCAGTAGAGGGCGAAGCCTGTGTGAGATATAAACTATACGGCACTCAGGTCCCCTATCCACCGAGCTGTTTCCAGTGCTGGTTAGAACCAGAACCAAATTAAAAACTGGTTCTTTAGCTTCCCAACACCTAAACACCGGCTCCTGGCTCTCAAAACAAACTCTTTGCTGGACCAGAGTGAAGAACCGGTTCACGTAGCTTGTGCTGACTGGGCGCCAGGTGAAGCAATACCGAGCCTCACAGCCGAATAGGCTCAGTAAGGACCCCCGAGCTGAAGTTACTGAGTTTTGCTTTAATTTATTTATTTTTTCTTTATCAGAAGTATAGGTGGCTTTCATCACAAAAAAAGTAGTTCTATGGTGTTTACTGATCAAAAAAACCCTTTTGTGGTGCACTACCCCTTTAAAGAGTTTTGTAAATCATAAACCTGAAGGTTTAAAGATGCCATGACATCAAATTTCACTTTTCTGGGGTTTTGGGGGTATGGATCACCGCGAGCCTACGTCACAACCCGGAACTCATGTGACCGCGAAGCTGGTCCCGGTGAAAACATGCTTCGTATTTGAACGGCGTCTGATGGACTATGAGCCTCAAAAACTGCTTTTGCCCTCTTTTTAATTTTTTTTCTCCGCCGGTCTGTCTTTGAAATATTATAGAAATGACGTCCAGTTATACTGAAAGTCTCACTGCCGACTCTAGAAGAAGATACGAAGCTAAACTAGTATCTGTTGGACTAAGTGATGCCCATCTTCTGCTGCTAGAACCTGGTTAGACGAACCTACCTGTACATAACATCAGTTTCCCGATCTCATGATGTATTTGGTTTCATCAGGTAAGCCCCGTGTTCAAGCCATTTATTTTTTATAGAATATAAATTTTCCCCGGATTTTTAAGAAATGGTGGTATTTCTTTGATGTCCTTCTCAGGAGTTTACTCTCATTGATAAAGCTATAAATTACCGGCAGTCTCATCTGTATGTAACTGGTTATGACTGTGCATGTTTATAATGCTGCAAATGCCTTTCTGCCGCTTTTTTGCTTTTATTCTTATGTGGGAACATTGATGGCAGTAATCTGGATGAACGGATCGTTAACAGTCCTGAGGAGACGGGAACAGCGGGCGGCGCTGTTATTCTGTACATCCACTGATTTAATGGTGTTTTCTATCATCTGTACAAAAACAACTACAGGGTTTAAAAAGTGAGACCACAATATATGCTTTTTTATCAGTCACAAAGTGATCGGAACATATTGTTAGATGTTTCCATGGTTTCCAGCGTGAACTGTCAGCATTTATGGGCTTGATAGCAGCTAGCCACTTAGCATGTTGTTCGGGACTTTTTCTGTTGTTTTGGGAACTGGAACAAACATATTCTCTTATCCGTGTGATAGATATGTTTATGGCAGCCATACACAGCGGGACTCGGTATTTCCAAAGTAGAATAAACGAAGATTGACGAGTAATGAAGCAGGTAATTCAGTGGCTCCCCTATGCAACGAAGCCATGTTTTCACCTGTTACCTAACCGGATGTGACGAATTTGGCGAAAATTCCCGGATGTTCGCGGTGATCCATAATATGATCCGTTGTGCTCAGATGAGGCCATGTGAATGTTCAGAGTGAATATCAAAGTTCCTGTTTATGGTCTGTCAGCTTTGTTTCTTTGTTCAAAAACGGTTGAATCAGACAGCAGCTTATCATTCTACGTAATTCAATTGCTCCAAATAGAGCTCAATATCAAGCAAACAGGGGTTGGGGTTAGATAACAGGGTTGCAGCTGTAGTTCTGATTACAGCACCGTTTGACAGGACTCAAATGACCAATACACTCTACTCTACTTTGATTTTTAGGTACTCTGAAGTGATTTGGGTTGCATCTTGTATCTAAAGCATGTCGTACCCTCTAGCTTTTTAAAACATTTTTCTCTACTCTAAATGTTTAGTAATGGAAACATCAGAAAAGCTTAAATCCCTGGCTGAAACAAAAATGATGAAAAATCTTTCTTCTTTTCCCCATCATCACCTATTTCCTACTTGTTAATCGGTGGTCGATAGCTATTTGCATGTTGTACTGTAGTCTCAGAATAATCAAATTAGAATTTTAATATAAAATTTGTTCATTTAATATTAATCTGTTAATGACTTATTCATTCTAATTGCCCTTGGTTCTCTTCAGATCTTTTCAACTCTTTTTATTTTCTCATTTCTCACTCTAAATCTATCTCCATGTGAATCCTCTTCCTAACCCCTCATCTTCTATTCCATTTTCATTTGTTTTTTGTGCCCTCCTTCTTTTCTTTTCAAAATTATTTCTTTTTCCAACTTATTTTTGATAAAAGTAATTCTTTTCTTTAGTGAGAAATAATTGGGGGAAAAAAATGTCCTTTATAACATAAAATAAAATGTGACCAAATGGATTGGAGGCCAGCACCAGAATCCTGACTTAAAAAGTGTCTTTTTTTGGCCAACTATCAGGCAACTGAGATCTGTTGTAATTTATAGGTTCAATAAGCATAAAGTAGCAAAGCCAGGGCTGAAACTGAACAAAGAACAGTTTTGTTTTATCTCCCTGTGCGATAATCTCACAATCAATAAAGGCTACAAAATCAGTAGGTTTGGCTTTTTTTTTTCTTTTCAAATTATTGTGTGCGATAAAGGGCCAGCTCCAAGGTTACGTTTCAAACTGCAATCAAACACAAGCAAGAGAGGCTACAATACTGCAATTCGAAGCCATTTGTGTGCATGTCTGAAAAGGCAGCAGGTACCATTTACTTCTTTCCATATTTTTACTAATCCTAATTACCCCAAGCAAGACTAACTGTCCTTTCCTAATGTCAGCTTATGTTTCTTTTTGGCTCTAAAACAATCAACTGTTTCTTTATTTTAAAAGTGACACATTGCAACATAACAAAGTTCTTATTTTTTAACTAATTTTTACGCTTATATTTCAGTTCATCTTTATTTGCATAGTACAAACTCGGAGACTAATCTCAAGGCACTTTCCAGACACAGTCCAAATTAACCCAGATAAATTCATTACATGGGATGCATGCTGTATATAAAAACCATAAGAGCAGACATCTCTCTGGGGTTTATAGTCACCAAGTCTAAGATTTTTAATTCTGCTAACCTTTTTTCATGGCATTAATAACTTCAGATGTACCTGGAATATGTCACATTTATGCGAGATGTAGTTTTGTATGAAGCTTTTGTATGACAACTGTAACAGCTTGGAGAAAAAATCCTACTGTAGCTGGAACTTTACTAATGAGTCTTGAAGAAATCCCACTGACCGATTCATCTGTCTATTCCTCCATCCTTCCATCCTTGTCCATTCCTCATTTTGCCATTTGGCCAAGCTCACTATATCATCTATGCCAGTCGTCAGTCTAAAACCCACATTTTGTGAAATTATCACTCTATACACAGCTGGGTACAACGGCTCATCTTTTCTGCACAGTCTGCCCAACATCAGCAAAATCGCAATAGCGCTCTCTGTCATTCCCTTTTACATTCACCGTCCTTTTTTATCTGTGGTTTAATTTCTTCTCTCCAACTTCTGGCTGGGATTCATTGCTTTATTTATTAATGTTACCATGAAATTCTCGTGCAAGACGCAATGGGGATATGACAAAGTACACAAGGAAAATTTCCAATTAAAAGATTAAATAAGAGAAGTTTTCAAAAATTAAAGTTGAATCTTTATTTAAAGAACAATGTTCATGTCTTACGAGTACCTGGCTTATCTTAGAATAGCCTGAATAAGAACTGAAGGGGTTGGTTTAATTATATTAGATGGCTTCATAAGGAAATGAAAGACCACATCTTTGCATGGAGCCAATTAGAACTTTGTTTTTTATTGTAATATTACATGCAATATGATATTAATATTAGTTTGGATGCAATATGTGCAGTGTATTGTTGTCTGCAATGTATCCCTAAAAATCACATTTAAACTTGTACATGATTGTATTATAGTTCTGATGAGCACCGAGTTAAATAAACACATTGCTGGTGATAAAAGTAGATAACCACATGTCTTTCTGTCAGTAAACAACAACATATCATCTTCATTTATAAATGTTTAAGTTGCAGCATCTGCATACAAGACCTCACTGTTAAATTTTGACATGTTTTTACTTTACTTCACTTAATTTACACCACTTGTAATGATAGGGAGCAGTTTGACTAACTTTTTTGCATATATTTGAGCCAATATTTAGATAAAAATTATTTTTTTAAAAAACACTGTACTCTCACAAAGCTAGAGGCTGAAGTGATCTGCCTGCAATATCAGTATAATGCTTGCATCTATAAATTGATCTGTATTTCAAAAGAAAAGCTCATCCTTCAAAAAAAAAAAAAAGGAAAATATTTAAAAAAAAAAAATTAAAAAAAAAGGGGGAAAAAAAAAAAAAAAAAAAAAAAAAAAAAAAAAAAAAAAGGAAAGAAAAAAAAAAAAAAAAAAAAAAAAAAAAAGGGAAAAAAGAAGAAAACAAAAAGGAAAAAAGGATAAAAAAAAAAAGGGAAAAAACCAAAAGAGAAAAAAAAAAGTGCACTGCACTACATGCTTTTAATGATGAAAGGTAGGTTCTTAATGGCAAATCAGTTCTGCACTGTTTGTACCATTTACAATCAGTGCTTCAGTAGGCAGGTCGAGCTGGCTCTTTTCATGGCTATCACACTTGATCCCAAAGAGAAGCACCAGCAACACCACAACTATATTTTCTCTGAGCAGGTTGCTGATAGCTTCGTGCATTTGCATCTTGCCAAGCCAAGACAGATAAAAAGAAATACTTACAAGCCTCAGAAAATTCCTGTCATTACCATTACTGCAGTAGTTCTCATATTATGAGAACAGATATTCAGTTCTCACACTGAATATCTTCCATGTGACCTAGGATGATTGATTTTTGGACAGACAAACATGATAACAATAACATCCAATTCAAATCTAGAATTTTACATATACATGTTTGCTTCACCATGATGGAATGTTGGTTGACTGTTCAATATGCAGTAAATCCTTAGTTATCCTACTTGGCCAGGGCTGGGTATTGTTAAGAGTCTCATGATTCAATTCTATTTTGATTCTTTGGGTTACGACTCGATATCTATTTGATTCAATATTGATTTAAATGTTTCGATAATGATTCAGTAAGAGGTAGGAACTGTGTTGTAGACTTTTGAATATTCATTTTCATGCTAGCGTGAACATACGTGGTCTGCAAATTCATATCTATGGGTAATAAAGAATCTGAAAATAAAATAAATGAAAACATATTTGCCATTTTGGAGTGGTATGACCTAACGTGGCCTTTATCCAACACGCACAGTTCCCCCATTGGTCAGGAGGTGAATCGATTCAGAAGATTTGTGATTCAATATTGAATTTCAAAGGGAAGCATCATGATGCATTGATTAATCGATCAAGTTAAAATGTCCTCACTGATATAAGATAGTGGTGTTGAAAGAATATTTACTCATTTACTCAACTATTCTGGTCTTATTCTGCCAAAGGTGTTCTACTCAGACTCGCATTACAGTCTGTATCTGCTGCATTACAACCTAAAAAAAGCATGTGCATAAACCAGAAACATCTGACCACATGTCTTAAGGCCAAAGCACAAACACGCTGCTGCTCCTTGGGGATAGAAAAGTGCGTATCACAGTCTATATTTGGATGTCAAGGCTAAAATCTCTTTTCATCTGACGGTATACCGACTATTAAATAAAAAAATCTACACAAATGTGTAGCTTTATACACAGACAGCTGCCAGTAAATATCTCCTCAATGTTTTTGTCTTTCCAATCTATACTCAGGAGCTTTGTGATGTTAGCAAATAAAACTGGGATATGAATTATATCATGAACAGAACAGCAAACAAAATTTGGCTTTAAGAGGCCTTTTTTAAAGAGAATTAATCACATGAGAATTAATAAGGTGAAAGCATTCTCATTTTTTAAAGGTAGAGTCCAAAGTCCCCACTCCACCCTTTCCCCTTAAAATAAACACTAGACTTGTGAAATCTGTCTCAATCCATGCGTTTGGGCCTCTACTCTCATGTAGTGGTGAGTTTGTTTGCAACTCCCTCTCCCCCTGTCTGTAATTAGCTTTTTCTCTTTGTTTTGGTGTGTTCGGGACATTTCTGGGCAGACATTTCTGTATATGTCGCCAGCCAATGACATCGTGTGGGGGCAAGCTCATGATTGGAGAGTTCAGTCACTTGAACACTCAAAAAAATGAAAGATAAAAAATAAAAACAGCTGACGGAGCAAAGAAAAGGAAGTACTTTAGATAGTGCACGTTGGAAAACCAGGGTTACTACTGGTTTGGCTTTCATCTGCTTCCGAGCTCTGAAGGAGAGACTTGGGGCTGAATAGGCTGAAGAGTGATGTGGCCATTAGCCCAAAGGGAGGGGCACTCAGTTTGAATAGTGTTGTTTACAAACAGAAACGTGAGGAAGTTCAGACTCTACCTTTAAAATAAACAGTCTTTTTTTTTTTTATAAGATGCAAACAAAAGAGAAAGTGAATTCTGATGACTTTATACTGCAAATTTCTGAAGAATTAAATGAAGTAGTTTAAATAGTGTGATTTGCCATGACACCACTTCATCCATATTCTGTAAATGGCCTTTATTTCAAGAACACAAACTACACAATGACTGATTTAAACAGTAAGACCAATTGCACATCACATCCCCCTTAAAAAGTTGCAGATATTCAGATCAATAGGCTTTTTGAGAATGCAAACCAAAACTTAAGGCTGGCTATACACAGCATTATCCACAGAGATATCTCTTACAGTGCCTACACACAGTATGAGAGCATGCACGTACAGGCTTGATTTGGTTTGACTGCACAGTAATGTGCTGGTTTTGGATGGCTGTCCAGAGCACATAACCCTCGGCAACTACATTGAGATGGAAAAATATGACTGCCTGTTATTATATTTTGCTGAACTATACAGTGAGACAGAACAGCGTGCGATGATAGAGGAATGTCTGTTAAGGTTTTGGCACATGTGCATTAACAGGTAAAAAACCTCTGCCCAACATTGGCAGCATATAATATTCAATATCTTTATCATCACATTCGGATGTACAAAGAATATTGGCAGCATGTTTCCAATTTAAGCCACTGCAGTGGGTGTGAAGTTCCCCCAATTACTTTTATCCTTTGTTTGAAATAATGGAATAACAGTAAAAATAATGTAAGATGCATACTTATTTGTAAAAATCAATGCAAAAAGTCAAGGATGCCATGTTTCTATCATGCTGATAAAAATCCTTCTTCTAGTGTTTGATTTTATATGCATTACCCTTGATCCTACACAACAGCAGGAAATTTGTTGACATGATGCATCATAATACAGCTCTCACATGCCTGGAAATACCAAAGCGCAAATCCATAAAACTCTGCACAAAATGACCCATACATGACGGCAGTATGAGCAAAACCGTGATAATGTGAACATGCATTCATTACATATCTATATTTTGTTGTCGACTTTGGGCTCTTGCTGCCTTAAAGCCTTGATACAAAGTAATCCTCTCCTGCTTTCGCTCTCACCACTAAACCTTTCCTGAATTACAGCACTGTCCTATTGTGCATGTCCTGTTTTAAGCTCTGCTAACTCCCTTAAATGTGAGTGTATGTGTGCAAGATCAAGCCAGTGTGTATGCATAGGCATTATACCCCCTCCACTTTGTGTGTGATAGACAGACAAATTGGTAAGGAAAAACAAATCAAAGTGACCTCTCCTCATAAGCATTTATAGCTATACAGAGAAAAAACGCCCACTCATTCCCTCCTGCGCACACAAACACACACACACAGGTCACCGGAAATCAGTCAGAATTAATAAGACCAAAAACAACAATATCCTGATGATTAGTGTTGGGACCTTCAGCCTAAAGAGGATTTTCAGCTTAACTTTTTAAGATTTAGCTACAAGACTTATGCTCAGGACCACACTGTAATTGAATAAGACATTTGCATAAGGATTAACGGTACCCAGTTCTAATTCTTTTTTATTTAATACTGCAAAAAGATATTTTCAGTCATGTGAATAATGGTAAGAAAGAACAAACACGGAGCTTGCACACACTCACTCATGCTGTGATGCGCATTGAACGGTCAAGTGAGTAAGCAAATAAAGACATTCAAATTCTGCTCGTCCAAACAGCGCATTATGTCTTACATTCTCGTACCAAAAATGCAGTATTAGAGGAGATTTTACACGGAGTGTAAATGTTCTGCCTGAAGCACACAACTTTTCCTGAAGCTATAAATACACACACAAGGTTACATGTCAAGCAGCATCCTATTACATCATTTCATTGAGGAGGGCAATGATATAGGGGAAAAAAATAAGGAATAATGTGAGTACTTAAATGCATCTGCATTGACCTAGTCTGAATAGGGTAATCAGAAAGAAATATATTGTTAGCATTCAGCAAATTGAAGTCATAAATAATACAATAGTTTTAAACAGTACTTCAAAAGACCTCCTCCTCTATCTCATAACCATTAAAGGGCTTTATCTTTGACTCCATCCTACCAGAAGCTGAAAGATGCAGACAGAATTTCAGTCACGCTGCAGATCAATACCATAATGACAGAAATATAAAGTCATGAACATATGACCTTTTTTCTTACTTTTGTTTTTAAATTGGGATTAATGGTAATGATCCAATAACATCATGAACTTCATAGATCCAAAAGATTTTCTCAAATTACTATACAATAACAAACTCGCAACATTATGAGTGAGGATGACATGTACAGTACTTTAATATGTCGTGGTTGAGCAAATATAAAATGTAGATGGGAAATTAGCAGCATGCGCAATTGCTGCAACGCATCTGGAGCTCACCTTTTACTCTGAATGCTTCACTGGTCTGGCTTTTTGTGCAATTACATAAATGTGAGCTACAATTACTTAGCAGGGGACAGATGAAAATACCGACCAAAAAAGACCTGCTGAGATATGAAAACGGAATAAAACTGCAGACAAGCAAACATACTTCACAGCACTTATCACATACACATACAGCATCTGTGGCTCCTTGTTGACACTGGTAATAGTTCGCTGTTGCAGTCTGTGCAGCTCATGCAGCAGCTCAGAGGATTCACTTACTTCTAGTTAGGACTTTTCCATGAGTTAGTGCAAGAATGAGTGCAGCTATTATACTCAGAGAGTTTCTAATAGCCTACCGTGAATTTGTCAGGATGACTATTTAATACACTTCAATTATTCACTGGGAACAACATGAAAAAAGAGAGCCCTAAAAAGAATAAGTAAAAAGAATTAAAGTTTGATGAAAAGAAAAAAGGGTGTGAATTTTATGCCTGGAGAGAGAAAAGTGCATCGGTGGGCACAAGAGTGTGCAGAGAGGAAACAGACAAAGTTAAGTAAAAGGAGAAACAAGCAAAAAGCTGAAAGGCTGGGTAAAGACGGAGAGCCCAGGGGGCTATCTGCAACCTGACAGGTTCAAGTGGGGTTTTCTCAATAACAGTACATAGTGCACTAAGTACTGTACTGGCTGTGATTGACTGTAAGACCTTTCTTTGAAAGTTATTGAGCAGAAGTATCTCGGGAAACATGCTTTTATGACTGAAAAATTAGTTGTAACATCACATGTAAGACAAGGGTGGCATTAATGCAGTGAAACCAAACAATTTCCAGAAATATGTCTACAATGCTTGTTTACAAACTTTAGTGCGGACTATCCAAATGCACGAAGAAATCCCCCAGGAGTTACCTACAGGCCTCAGAGTTCAGCTCCTTTAATGTGGATACTCTTACTACTACAAAGACTGTGTGATCAGCACAAAAAATCCAACCATAATCAATATGCAAGCCTCATTGTAACCGGTCCCTACAGCATTCGTTGTCATAAATAACAATTGAAGGTTTTTATTATTATCATTGCTATTATTCTTCATAGTTGGTAAGAATCTAAACGTGTAAGTCATAATGATCGTTATGCAATCTAAGACAAAAGAAAATGAGGATTTTGAAAATGCACCAGAGCTACAAATTTACTCAAAGTATCATATTAGCTGTTGATGTAAAATAACATGTGTAGCACTTAAAATATAAGCCACAGAGTATATATTTTGAGATGTGGAAACACTTAAGCAGTAAAATGAAGTGATTCAGTTTAAACTCATCACAGAAAGTATTTTTGTAATGCTGTCTGCAGAGCCAATTCTCACATTTTGCTCTTACTGCCCATCAATTAATGTTTACACTGCATTCAGTATCTGCATTTATTACTTCTGAGGGTGCATTTAGGCCTCAGGATCTATGTTAATGCAAAAGTCTATGTGCCAATCTGCATGAATGGGCATACAACTGTTGAATACACGCAGGGCCATTTATTGGAACGCTTTTACCTAAAAATAAAGAAAATAAGTATTATTCATGTACTTATCAAATACTGTATCTACAGTATTGCCACAGTTAGGGTTACTTTAAAGGGATATTGTGTAAGTTCTCCTGTTATCTATTCACAAAAATTGATTATTTTGTTCAAATGTGTTTTTCCATTCATCAGTAATCACTCCCATTAACAAACTGAAGTGTCGTATCATTCATTTATATATTGAACGGGTCGGCTGGGTGGTGGCTACCATGTCGTGTCGCCATGTTTTTACGCTCAGTAGAAGCGTGACAGTAGGAAACCACATAACCTCACGGCAGACGGCCGTCGGTAACAAACCACGTCATTTTAATCACAGAAGCCGAGAGAAAGACGGTAAAACATGGGTCAGGAAAAACAATATGACATCGCCATGACAACATATCAGATGTGGACTGAAGTCACTGTAACTGACAGACCACGTCTTCACCTAGAGGCTTGCTTATGCTTTTACATGCAGCGGCTGTCGTCCATCTGTCCGGTTTAATGCGAACGCAGCATGAAAAGTACGAGGGAGCTGCTCGCAATATACAATTGTTACACAAAGTCTCTTTAAAAAAAATAGATCTAAGCACAGAAATATCCTCCGAGCAGTCTGCAACCTCTCATGTGAAGTGAATTGCATTCACCACATTAATCTTCAGGGAAGTTGGGATACTGGCATATCACTTTTGTTGCACCAAGCTCACCCTCTATGGCCATGGTGGTGCATCCACTCAAGCCACAAAAAAGTCAGTAATGGCTCAAGGAAAAAGACTGCAGAAGCCCAAGGCCCTAGCCTACCCTGCAAACTGGTGGAATAAGCTCTTTCCTCATAAGTGTTTACTTAACAATTATATAAGTACACTTCACTGGTACGAGTAAAGCAATTAATTTAGTGGTGCGCAACTCCGGTCCTTGAGAGCCAGCATCCTGTAGGTATTCGAAGTTTCCTGTAGCAACACACCTTTTGACTTGTGCAGCGCTTCATATCAAGCTCTGCACAATTATTGATTGGAGTCAGATGTGTTGCAACAGAGAAACTCCTAATACCTGCAGGATGCTGACCCTCAAGGACCAGAGTTGCCCACCCCTGATTTGTTTAGATTCTGTAGTTCCTTAATCTACATTTGTGTTTATGTTTTCAAGTCCAACTTCAGAGGTTTATTAAAGCTCATTTGTCTTTTAAAATTGGACATAGAGATGTTTTTGGTCACAAACACTCGTTGTTTGAACATGTTTTAGATATTACCCAAGACCTTTTTTCCTCATTTAGGGATGATTATGCTTATCTTGTCCAGCCCACATCTCCATCAGCCAGTAGATGACACTGCCTGCCCCGTTTCCACTTCACAGTGCGATGGTCATTTCTAATACTGGGGTAATTTGACTGTACATGTTTAAGCCAGACAGTGACTCTCAATGAGAGTGAAATAAATGCAGGACATTGCACTCAAGTGTATTCACTTTCTATCGATTTTCCACAATATTAGAGATGCACGCTTTCTGGTTGGCTAGCTGAGTGCCGTAGCTCCTCTATCACTGTTGCTTCTACCATCTTATCAAGCAATCTCCTGCAAACTTTTCCTCATAGACTGCTGCTGCTTTTTTTTTTTTTTTTTTAACAGTTTCACCAGTTCCTCAAAACACACATAACATTACATGCATTTCACTAAACTTGAGCCAGAAATAAACATAGAAATTAACAGATTTTATGTTTTCATTACATTCAACATGCCAAAAAGGCATATACTGTAACAATGTAAAATGCCCTGAGAATCCACACTTGGGGATTGTACAGCGTGCAGGAGAGTCAGAGGTCAGGGAGAAGGCAAGAATCAATCTTTATCTTTTGAATACAGGGTATCCAAAACAGCTGCAGTGTTTTGATTTTGGAAGCAGTGGCTAATTTTACTGACTGATGTAAAAAAGTGTGCATGTTTTCTATATTGCTGATTTATTTTAAGTGTTGACACAGCAGTCACCATCTCCCAGACATTTGTGAAAGGTGTCGATTAGGTTGTTAGCCATCAATATGCATCTTATATGATTAACAAACATTGCCATAAATAATAATCTTTAATGACTAATGTGGGTGGGAATGAAAGCAGTCTGCTTTTTTTTGTAAGCATACAGATGAGAGTATTTTCAAAATGCAAACCATGAGCAAATTTCTGCTCACGGACCTCTTCCTCTCATTTTGATGATTTTCTTTCTCAAGCCCTGAAGGAAGACTAGATTGAAAGCTATGATCCAGATGGGCACATGCAGGCAGATTTGTAATGTGTTGGCAAGTGTCAGGCAAACAAACAAACAGCACATTACAATTCTGTGACAACGATTAGCAAAGTGTTTAACACCTCTCAGTTCCAATGTCTGTTTTTGTAATCACTGGCAGCAAATTAGACATTAGATTGGGGAGGTGTTGATTAAAATGAATAGAGGAGTAAGGGACTGAGTAAAGTGCAGGTTATATATGGACCTGTAAAGGAGAGGGAAAAAAGGAAGTTTAACTTCTGCTATTCATTCTCATTCACACCCCCATCAGAATGCAAATGGAGTCAAACAGCAGGGGAGCTCTTGTGGAGGAGTACAATTAAAGAACAAAAGCACTAACAGTATCAACAGAACTTTGCAAACATGATTGTATGTACAATATAATGACAAGCAATGAAATTGAAAATATTCACAGAAGGAAGAGAAAATGTGCACATATACACACACTGCTGGATTTACGTCAACATCTTATGCTTTTTTCACACTTTGCAAACATGAATACAAGTGACAAATGCTGAAGGCCCCAGTTAAAGAGCCTAGATCTGACACATGTTGATGGTTCAATTGATGCTCATCAATTTCTTTTTTTTAAAATGTTTAAGGCTGAGATTTCAGAGGCAAGAGGAGATGACCCAGCCCCGAATGAAAATCCAGCACAGTATGTTTCCTATTCTGGAGCAATTGCCAATAAAGCAGGAGTAGAATATGAGTCTTCAGTGAGAAGCAACTAACAACAGTGCAAGAAATGGGGTCAGATCACAGGGGTCAGATCAAAAGTAAACCCAAAACGAGCAAATGAACCAACAAAGTAAAGAGGGGTGTTGAAAAAGAAATACTGTTCAGGATGCTTTGTCTCAGATATGCTTCCATGAAGACACAAACAACTGTGTGACAGAATTTCTCATGTGCCCTTTTTGTGTCAACGTACACAATATGCAACTAACTTGCAGTATCTGTGATTTATAGTGTTAGAAAAATGTGCCTGCCCTCTATTTGTTTTAGAGGAAATAATGCAGGAGGGAGAAGGACAATGCCTCCAAATTGGCCAAACACCAACAAAGAAGAATTTGCTGGAAACGGAATGTTTGTCAGTGCCGATTTTCTAGGACACCCAATTACGGTGACGCACATGGCACAATTTGACATCTTTGATGCAACATTTAGCAAGTTTTCAGACCTTTCTGATAACTGTCTTTCAATACAGCCGCTAGCAACAAGTTTAGTGACATTTTCTGGTGTTATTAGAGACTTCCAGAGACATGAAAGAAGGTATTGTTTACTTCCTTCAACAGAACTCGGGAGTAGACGGCGCGTGGCCACCACATTTACAGACACTGCACCGTAAAAGAGCAGCCACTTCTAATAGAAATAAATAAATTATATGAAGGAAAAACGCATGATCCATGCTCAGTTCAGAGAAAAACTAAACAACCAGAGAAGGAAATGTTATCTAAACAAAATTAGGCAGAATTGGCCCAAATGAGCATGAGGAATGGTCCAGAAATCTAGGATGTGCAGCTTAGTAAGGCAGCTGCAGACACTGAGTCTCGGTCTGTTCTACATGGAAGCAGCAGATTGAGAAACAGGACAGTAAATACTTTTGCTCACATCAGTAGCTGTCTTTATTTTATGTTTCACTATTCTGGTAGCAGGATAGTGATATCCTTCCTGTAGCCCTATATCAGTCTGAAAGAACTGCAGTTCTAATATTGTTAAGATAATAATCCTACGAGCGTATTTGTTCAGTTATCAATTTTTTTTTTTTTTTCTGGTTTGCTCTGAGACTGCACTTTATATTGGGCTTGGAAATAAAGGCAGGTGATTATTAATCAGATGCAACTTTGCCTCATCTGAGTGCTGGTCCTCTTCTCCACAGCTGAACCAAACACAGCCACAGATCAGGTTTATATTGCACAAAATATTAATAAACAGAATATCAGAAGCATCACACCGGTAGTCCTACGTACACCTCCAAACACCCTCTCAACCCGAGGTGTGCTGGCTGTGTGGTACAGTAAGTGTTTGGACTTCAGTGTGCAGCAGTCCAGCTCAGTTTCTAATGGCAAACCTGTGGTATGCCAACACCTTCCATAATTTATATAATGAATATTTTACATGTACTATGTAAATATTTACATACACATTTACATGGACTTATTTTCATTTTGGCAAGAAAAGAAAACATGCACAACCTTTAAATAAAACACAGATGTCATGATGGAACTTCTTAAAAAAACGGGGCCGACAGTGAAGTCGCAATTATGAAAAATAAACAAATAAATAAATAAAAAGAAAGTCATAGTCACTCCAGCTTCACAAACAATTAATGCTAACTACTGTGAAAATGCCTTATACAAATAAGCATACTGTAGGCCAGGGGCGTCTCCAGCCTTTAAGGACAACCTGGGCTTAGCCCGGAGTCGCACTAGGTGTAAATTTGAAAAAATTAGACGAGCTTTTCTCTAGTCTTTTGCTACAAAAATATGTTTTAGAAGGCAATAATAGACATAATGGAGTGGATAAATTGTCATTTTTATTAAAAAAAAATAATCAACCACAAAATCAACAATGAAATGCTGACCATTATGTTGCTAAAACACATGCACTGCACTCACGCAGAACAGTTCATACAGTATTCACCTTTTGTCTTCTCTTTGACTCATCACTGACCCTCTTCATCATCACGTTCTCTTCTCACCTGCTCTTCTTATCTCATTATTTGCTCTTCTTTTTCTTCCTTTGTTCTCCTCTCTCCTATTTGTTCTCTTCTCCTCATCCCCTGTTCTCTTTTTCTACTACTCGTTTGTTTTCTCCTCATTTGTTCTCATTTTCTCCTCATTTATTCAATTCATAGGTCTCACAAATCAGAAACCGTGCTTTAATTAACCTACAGTCCCTAAAGAACATCTGAGTCCAGGTTTGAAAAGTATACGTGTTGTTTTTTTTACACAGGACCTCGTTAAATGTTGTCAGTAGAAAATTATTTGAGTGGAATTGCCCTTTAAGCAAAAATCGAATGAGAAGCTGGGAAAGGAGTTGCAGCTAATTTCAGCCTCATTTTTTATGTTGGGGGGTTTCATGTTGACTTTTTCATATTGTTTTTAATGAGAAAAAAAAGGGTCAGCACTGTGATATCTTACCTCTTACTTTCCTGCTGAAAAGCTGAGGATGTAACTGCTGCTTTCTCTCCTATTTTCTGTCCATCTACGCTCTCATTATCAGCTGATACTTTAATTTGACTGCTGCTCTCCTCTGCACATGCGCACACGGAGCTGACAAACTTACTTTAGCTTCGTCTGACATCAGAAGGGGGGCTAATCGGACGTCGGACTTCACACACACACACGCTCACGCACACACCACACTAACAGGAGTTAGGTGGGACCTTCCCACATGCATGGTGCGTTCAATTGCAAATACAGAACAAAACGTCTGTGTGAAAAAGACGATGTGGTTATTTTTCTGATTAAAAACGTTCATTCAGATTACAACCCCCCCCCCCCTGTTTTTATTTATTTATTTCCACAAATTGCACCCTGATGAGGCATATCCTAGACAAGACAAACGATCAGAGATATAGGCTTCAACATTTAGTCGGATGATTCCTGCAAAGCGCTCTAATAATTTTGCTTGTGCGCTCGTCTAACAATTTTTTTCTGTGTGCACTAATATGTTTCTTTTTACCTTGGGCATGGGGACAGCAGAGACCTCATTAACTGCGTCTGTTATTCCTTCCAGGCTTTTGATTTGTCTGTCCCTGTCACACCTAATTGATGAATTGATTTCTTTTTTTTTTAAACTCAACTTCATTCAAAATAATCTCTATCTCTGCTTCAGGGAAGTCCTTCTTTCGCTCTCTCTTTCTCTCTCTGCTTGTGCGGTGACTGACAGGTAAGCCGGATGTGCCACTCTGCACCTCCCTTTATGGAGCTCATTGCTGATTCATGGGCGAAGATTGATGCAAACAATTGATTACCGGGGGCGTGCTGTCAATTTACGATCATTTGGCATTCAAGATCTACACACACGTTTACGATCAATTCTAAGTTTCCTGAACGTGTTCCTGAATCCGGAGTAAGTTTTTAGTGGAGTTTCATGAATGAGACCCATTTTAATTACCTGTAAGTTTATTTCTTAATGCTGTCTTGACTGATAAACATACATTTGCTGTCCGAAGTGCCCAAGATGCTAACAGATAGCCTAGCAGAAAAACCTCTGCTAGCAATGGCCAGTTGACCCAGTTTTTCCAAATGAGGATGTAGCCAATCAAAAACGGAGTCAACTTGGTCTCTGGGTAGACCAGCATATCATTACCGCACCCAACCCTTTCTGTGAAAAGGAAATCTGGTGTACCAAAACAATCCCTGCCTGTAAAAGGTGATGTTATTTTTCTTTGGAGAATAGACCTATGCAGCAATATCAACTACATGAAATAATTCATATTGCTATGTCATCACACCTTTAAATAACAATGTGGAAAGACATCCCATGGCCATGGAAAAGATGCTAGTCTGTTTAAGAAGGGTCAAATCACTGTCATCATGCAGATAAAACATTGACTGTAACTCCTAAAATAGCTTAAGAACTGTCCAATGCTGTCCAATAATAAAAAAATTCTGAATGGTGATCAGCCACCACTTAAATGTTTGGTGAAATCAAAATCGAAGAAAAACACCATGGAACATTTCCACATGCACGATGTGAGTGAAACTCAGGAGCGCTGAGTGGAGCTGAAGAGCTGTGTAGCCATCAGAAAACCACTCATCAGTGAGGCTAACCAGAAAAAAGGGCTTAAATCTCCTAGGAAGCAAAAATATCAGACTGTGGAACGAAGGAAGATTGTTATGTGTCCATATTTACCAAGCTGCAGAGTAAAGGGTCCATCAAGGTAAGAAGAGAGGCAGAAGAAGTGATGCAGCCATCATATCTAGTGCCTACTCTGAGTCCAGTCTATGGAGTTGCTGCAACCCCAGACCTTTGTTGGGCCAAGTAGTGTATATCATGAGCAGCAGCAAACTACAGTGCAGGCAATGCTCTAAACAGTGGAAAAGTAACTCTGAACAATTTTGATATTTTTCAATCTCCAAGTGTGATGTGCATATATCAAACCCCCTCAGTGAGGACAGTCAGTCTACACAAATGGAAAGGTGACAGTTGATCTCATGAACGACGATGGATCTTATCCCAAGAAGATGTCACATGGACATCAGCTTGATAAACACACAACACGCAATACAATCATCATGGAACAAGTGCCTGTGATGTCCTTCCCAGACCATCTGGTCTGTCCTACCTGCATCACGGACTGATGCAGTGAGATGAAGCACCTTAGCTAGGGCTGGCCTGTCTCATTCCCTGCTTTGCAGTCAACCTCTGACAAGAAATAAAACTTCTCGCAGCAACAGTAGCTGTCAGTCCACCTCAACCTCAGAAATACACAGAACAGTCTCTTTCTCTCCATCTCTGTGGCCTGGTTAAGAGTTCTGCCTCAGTGGCCAGGTATGGATGTCAGAGACACTGTCTGTCTTCACAAGAAGATACATAACAGTCTCAAATAGCACACAAAAGCACAGGCTTGAGACACTGTTCTCACCATTGAATTTCACATCAACATACTGTAAAATACTTGTGCTTGTTCGCACAAAAATGTACAACACTAAATCTTGGAGATCAACTAGCAAGGACCAGTACATCTGTGGCCCCTCAGATTTATAATTCTATGAAGCATTTAGTACACAATGTGTGGCCCCCATTTTCTTGAGCTTGTGTATAAAAATTAAAATACGATTGCATAACCAACAGAAAAGGAGAATTTTCCGGAGACTATTTTAACAGATGTGAAATAGACCAAACCAAGCAGGAACAGTTATAACAGTGATCATTACCGGGTTCTCTCTGAACACTTATTTCTGCCTCTCATCTAGTATATCAGCTTCTTCCATTTAATTTATTTTCTTACATGCACATTCAACACTCTTTTCTTTGAGCACCTTATTTTTCCTTTTACTTCCCCCTCTTTCCCTTTAAATAACAAGACTTCTGTGAATTTCATCAACAAACATGTTTCCACTATGCATCAACAGGTACAGGTTTGCTTTTTTGTTTTTATTTGTTTTTTCAAACTTACCGAAATGATATATTGATTTTTTTATTCAACATTTTCATAAGTCCATGAGTATTACAGTTTTTCTCAGTTGCTAAAACACTAAATCTCATTCTCAAAGCCAATTTTTCAGAAGCCTAAACCAAGGTATCAAATCGGTCCTCTTGTGATCAAAACCGAAAGCACCTTTCACATCATTAGACACTGCTTGCAAACACATTTGCATTGTGATGCACTTGCTGTGCAAAATGGTAAACACATGCTGCACACTTTGATCACAACTAAGACACAGGTGTCAGCAGGTAAACACAGTGACTCAAAATTGATTTCACTTTTGGCTGATGATGAGGGAACCAATATAAACCAGTTGAGGAAGCTGTGGGAGGTCAAGATTTTGCGATGGATAGAGGAAATCAGAGAGGAAGAGTACGCATAAGAGGTGGTCAAGGGTGAGGACATAAGGGGACAAAATCAGGTCTGACGCAGAGCCTTCATTTCAGGTGAAATCCGTGCAACTGTGATCTGCCATGTTACAGCATTACCTCGACCAAGGAGGTGATGTTTTTGATGCGTTGGTTTGTTTATCTGTCTGTCAGCAACTTTATGGAAAAAGTTCTGGACGGATTGACCTGAAATTTTCACCAGTCATGAGCCTCAGCCCAAAAACGAACCCATTACATTTTGGTGGTGATTCAGATCATCTTCTGGATCCATGATTTTTTTTGAAGGATTCTTTATCATTGCGAGTTCTGCTTGGCAGAGGTCTGCGCTCTAGTACTTTATGATATGAGTTCTCTGTGTTGTGACATGATGCATTTGGCCTGATGTAAATAAAAAAAACATACATTTTGACAGCATGATGTTCTGAGAATTATGTTTTCCTTTTTTCCTTCTAGTGTTTCCTGATTGCTCTGTAGTGTTTTACATTTTGCTGTGCTTGGGGCATGATTTGACAATAGTGTCTCTTTTTGAGGCCAGGTGATGCTGTTTTGAGTCAAAAACTTCCTTTCGCAGCAAGAAAAAGAGGTTTTGGGAAAGTAGTTTGAGTTTGGGGTTTAGTGTTTAAAGTTGAGAAAAACTGAGGGGACATTTCAAAAATAGTATTTTAGCAATTGAGAAAACTGTAATATGAGGTCAGAGTATACATAAAACTATATAATCTAATGTGGCTGATGATAAATTTGTGACTGGCTCTGTAAAAAAAGACCAATGATTCTGGATCCAAGTATTGCACCTAAATTTATGTCATATAACCATCACTATTATCCATGCTTCCACAGAAGTGAAGCATCACATTACGCAGGCTAAACACTGGACGGAACAACTGAAGCTAAAACGAACAGATCTCAGAGGAACTCTTAGTTTGATGTCGAAGTCAGTGGCCCAGTTACTGTAGCAGAGAGCAAAGAGACAGATACAAAACAGGAAATGCCAACATCGGGTCTTTTTTGTTTGTGCAAATCTGATAAAATTACTGATGTGGCTTACAATATCCTGGCTACATTGAGACTTATTCTAACCAAAACCATATCCACAAACACAACCACATCAGCCAAACCGGCAATATTAAGCTGCAATGTAGCTCAATGCATGGCAACAACTAAGCAAATATGCGTGTTCATTTTAACCAGGATGAACCGGGCTAAGTGATGAGTCACAGCATCTTAGCCTTATTTTTACTATAATGCATGATGAGCCAACAAATGTGTGGCAAAAACACAATGACACTCAACAGTGAGAACTCAATTTGGCTGCCTAAAATCACCTAGAGTCACCACACACACTCACATTTTTCTCTTGAATACAAACAGGCAAAATCCATATCAACCGTCCTCATAAAGTAAAGAGCCATTGGCATGCTGAACATGGAACAGTGAGGGCCAAGAGGCAAGTGGACTCCCCCTTCCTTCTGCATGCTGATCATTAGATAGACAAAGTGGGGAGAGCAACGGAGAATGCAAGAAAGAAGGAGCGAGATGGGAAATGCAGTAGTGCCAGCTCCCCAGCGATTCAATCACATTTAATGCCTGGACAGAGCAAGATGAAACTGTCTGCTGAGCATTCCTGTTAATATCACCAAAATGATGGCAACTCTCTCCCACAGTGACAGGTTTGCAGTTTTAGAAAACTAAAATGGTATGATGGCATAAAGTCTGCCTTTCTGAAAGTCTTTCTGTCTTCTGTCGTTTCTCCTTTTGACATACACCACCGTTTCTCTCTTTCTCTCCAACTATCTCTCTATTCCCCTCATTCCATCTTTAACAGCAACAAAGGGATTAAAAGGGGATTACTTCTGACATGTCAATGCAATGTGCTGCTGTATGTGTGTGTGTGTGCGTGGGTGTGTGTGTAGGGGGGGGCATTACAGTATAATGCACATACAAAGAGAGAGAGGTCAGCATTTTATGAGCTCAGTTAAAGATGTAACATGTAAACAAAAAAAAACAAACTTTTTGTACTATATAAAGATTATCATTTTAACGTACTGAAAGTATTGGGTGTGGCTTCAACTAGAAGTTATCTTTCATTAGAAATTAATCATAACATTTAATTCCTTGTATTTGCATCCAGTAAATTCACACCTTTGTTTATCCACTTTTCAAAGTCTTCTGCTGAAGTAAGGATAAGCAGAGATGCTTGAGGGGCAGAGTGTTTGAGGGGGAGAAAAGACAAGTAATGTTTGGGAGGTGATAACCTTTTGCTGTGATTCAAAGTACTTGCGGCTAGCTCGGAAATGAACTATTGATTGCAAATAAAGTGGTAGGGAGAAAAAGGGGAGAAAAAGTCACAATGACTGAATTCGCACCGGCAAAACCACCCACCTACACCTATCCATTGTCTTTCAACAAACACATTAAAATGTATATTGTCAGTTGTAAGAGTTGCAAGTAATCAAGATTTTTTTCAGACTAGAGACAAACCATACTCTGACCCCCACACTGATCAGTGCAAACCACCTTCAAGCACTTGTTTGGTTTCCAGCTCCGGCTGAGGAAGAATAGTTTTCCTCCTCACAGCGTACATGTCACTAAATTTGCTCTTTACTGTACATACAGTACATACCGTATGACATTTGCAAAGATTATGTTGGAAACTTAAAGTGATTTGGGAGCTTTTGCTTGTGTAAATCTCACATCTGTGGAGTCTAATTTTACCCATTTAATGTTGTATGACAGACTTATGTAACAGCAGTTCAGGCATGTACAGATTTTTTCTTCTTTGTATGCTGAGCCCTTTCTAAAAGAGACATGTTTCTGTTCTTATTCTTTATTATCTGTATGCTCAATATTTGGGAAAATAAATTAACTTCTTACAGTTACAACAGTGTACAAATGTTTAACTTTACAAACCAGTAAATGTACAGTGTGTATTTTTTTTTAGATTTTGTATTATCATTAAAGTTCCCCAAATTATCAGTTATGAGTTGTGTTAAAAATTATTCATGTTCCAAAATTACACATTATTTTACCTGGTTGTACAAAGTGTTTTAAATGGGTTTTTCAATCACCCAGATACCCATACAACATTTATTATAAATAAATGTAGACATAGGCTGTGTCCGAATCTACACCCACATAGGGCCCTATATAGGGATCACACCATTTTGTCGGGGTGTCTGAATGTCCAGAAAGAAAAAAAGTAGTAAACTCAAAATTACCCACAATGCATCTTGAAAACTAGTAAACTTTGGCAGTCCCTAGACGGGTCAATATAGACCACAATGCATTGCAGTCAGGAGTGCTGAATGGCACGAGGTGAAAAAAAAAAAACAACAGTAAAGGAATTAAACACAATATATGTAAATAAAATATCTTCACTTAAGATTACAGATTTGATTTGAAATGACATCTTTTCGTGCATTGTGGGTGCCCGCTGGTTGCCACAGTCACAGCTTTTAATCATGTAATTTGCGGCAAAGAAAAAGTAGTCAGCTTCGTGTCCGAATCACAGGCAGAATGAGGGCACTAGTGTGCTATGTAGTGCAGCCCTATGTAGTGAATTGAGGGGTTAGGGAGTGGGGAGGACATTCGGACACAGCTATAGCCTGCAGTCATTTTTTCCATACATTCACACACTGATAAGCATATTGGGGGCAGTGTTCGGTCCAGTATCTTGCCCAAGGACACTTGGATGCACTGGGGACTGAACCAACCTTCCAGTTGGGAGACGGCCACTAACAGCTAAGCAACAGTCATCCAGCAGTCGGGGGGCGCTTCTTATGTGTAAGGTGTGTTTGAAAACCAAGCAATAATGTATCTTTAGGAAATTTAAAGGGCAAATACATAAGTGATCAATGTGCATGTCAAGACATAGTTTAGGTGTAGACAAAAAAAAAAAGAAAATAAAGAGCAAACTTAAAAATTATTTTCACAAATATGGAGATCCTGATGTAGGAGCTGCTGCCATATATATTATTTCCTTAGTCCTGTAAAGCATACATATGTCTCATATGTTTCATTTATGGAGACATTCACATTGCAACCTCTTATCAGAGGAAACTCAATCTGTGAGGAGATAAAGTTTCAGAGTCTTGCTGGGAGACACTTGCTGAAAAAGAGTCTGCTGCTGTGATCAAATCTTCCAGTCACATGGTGATCTCTGTAACCAGAGGATTACACTCCCAACCCCACAGACCAGAGTCAGTACAATCCTGTACAGTATGCGGCATGAAACCTCAATGCACTTATGACTGGCTACTCCGTCAAACATTCACTTGTTCTCTGCCAAAGTTTCGATAGAAAGAAAGAAAGAAAGAAAGAAAGAAAGAAAGAAAGAAAGAAAGAAAGAAAGAAAGAAAGAAAAAGAAAGAAAGAAAGAAAGAAAGAAAGAAAGAAAGAAAGTGTGGAGTGGAGAAGTGAGGAGACCATTTTTTGTCACCTCATAACTAAGGCTATCACAAACATTTGCTTTCAGCTTGGTTTGACTGGAATATCATGTTCATTGCCGGCATCCAAATTAGATTTCAACTTGACCAAATCTCATTCATTTGCTGTTGTAACTCGGATCTGAAGCATCATTTTGGCCTGCAGCCCAGAGAAGACCTCGACCTGATGCAGCTTCTGGCAAACTGCATTCAGGTAGGCACTAAATTGGCTTATCTATTCTGACCCTGGCCAGCTGATTTACAAACAGGCCTCTCTGGCAGCACAAAGCGGTGGATTAGGTTGCTGGTTCATAATGTGATGCGTGTGCTCAAGAGCGTATGTGAGAGTGTTAAAAAACTGGATGGGATCTTAACCATGCAATGCAGTCAAAAAACAATTCAACACGGACAGGTGCTTATCAGGTGCGCGTGTGGTTGGAAGTGCGTGTTCGCGATCGTGTGCCCGTCAATTTCTCACACGCGCCTGCACACTGCGCTCTCTCTCTCTCTCTCTCTCTCCCTCTCTCTCCGTGTCTGGTCCATCAGCCGTTCGAGGCCACCGAGTTGTGCAGCGATTATGTGTTCCCACCACCACCTCGCGCCCTCATCTCATCCTGCAAGGCACGCGTCTCTCTCTCCCTCTCTCTCTCTCTCTCCCTCCCCATCCATCCTCCCTCCCATCCTGTAGCCGGAGCCTGAGGTGCCGCTATACCAACCAACAGAGTACGCTCCTTCATGTTGAAATCACACTCAACACAACAGTGCCACACTATGCCAGTGGTGGTGGAAGGCAGAAAAGCCGTTAGGACATATATATATATTATTCTTCCCCTTTTTCTTTTCCTGGCACTGCAGCAGTTCACGGGGAAAGGAGGTAATGCACTGTGCTCGAGGAAAATATATAAAGTAAAAGAATAAAACTGCAGAATAATTCAGAGCAACATCACGCCGTCCAAACCACCTGTTTTTCGCGCACCCTTTGCCCACACACTCATATGATGGGCTGCATTTAATTGCTGTATGCACTAGTCCTCTTACTGGCATCACCTATCTTTAATAATCAATAAGGAGGCAATGATATCCCATCAATCACCCCGAATGAACGATTAAGAGCAACTGAATATACATTTGTAAATAGCCTACTCCATAACCTCCAACTTTAACGCAAACTTAATTCAAAACCATGTCTATTTGAAGCGTCGGATATATAACACGTACACAATACGTTATTTTCTTTTATCTATATTTACTACTAAAAACCCTGGGAAAGCTTGACTATAAATCCAGGATGCAACAGGGATAAGTCCACTTAATACCACAGTGCGTCAAAGAAAAAAAATCACGGGCAGCGCTGTGATTTAAGCAGCGCCGCACATATCAAAGCTGAAACCTCCCGTCTGTTTCCTGACAAGCACAGACAGTCAAGCTGTTTGAGGAGGGAAAAGCGCAGTAACTTACCGATATGGATGATTGAATCCGAGAGCGCCGACTTCCACTCCTGGCTCCAAAAAACAGCAACAAGCAACATAGCCAAGATAACTTTCATTATGTCCAGAGATATCCCCCCTTCCCAAATAACAAAAAACTAGCGCTCTCTGAGTGAGGGCGAACAGAGTTAAAATCCCGTAAAACGATGCCTCTGTTTTAGTCCATCTGTAGGGTGGGCAAGGAAATCCCGGGTAATCGCTGCCTTGATGTGATCTCTTGGCGTTCGAGTAGATAAAGAAACAGATTCCTGGGTATTCACACACCGGTACCCTGTTGAAAATCCGTCCAACATTAAATCATATTCTAGATGAGTAGAGACGCTGAGCTGCAGAGAAAACAAACCGCATCCAAACGCCGACGCGTTAAGTCGAGCTGAGGGGCTGCACGATGTGGCCAATCATTTAAAAGGGAATAAATCTATAACCATTCAGTAACATGAGGGGGGGGGGATCTCCCTTACAGTCTTGAAATGCAGGTCGTGTTATAATGACCCGAGATCCCCAGCCTTTCAGACCTGGCGACGCAGTTTTCCTCCCTGCACCAATCGCCAAATCACCAGCAGCAGCGGCAGCAGCCTCAATGGACCAAGCCAACGGCCAAAACTTCCATTTCTCCAGGGTCTTTCTATTTTTCCTTTGCTGGGATACTCTTTGAAAATCACCAAAGTCAGACCAGACGGATGACACCAGCAGCGACTTTTGTTGGAGGATAAAGAAACAGCAAATGATGAAAAGCCTTGTCACATGTCATTACCACGGAGAGGTACAATATTCCTAAATTGAGAATAGCTTCCTGTAGAAATCAGCGAAAGACTGAGATGATGAGAGATCTCAAATGTTTAATAAAAAAGAGAAAGACTGCTCCAAAGCCACAGTTTTCCTCCACACCAACAAATGAAAATGTAGCCAGTCTGGACAAAAATAAAAAATAAAAAAAATTAACCGGGAATTCGCGCAACGACAGCCCACGGTCCGCACTCCTTATGCGGGTACTCGCGTCAGCCCCAGCTTGCACGGTGGCTGGTGAAGACGAGGTATGCTGCGTCCGTGTGGGAGAGAGGCGGGTGGAGGGGTTGAGGAGGGAGGAGACCCAGGAGAGAGAGAGAGAGAGAGAGAGAGAGAGAGAGAGAGAGAGAGAGAGAGAGAGAGAGAATGAAACGGGCTGCAACTATGAGCAGTAGGAGTTGCCAACCAGGGCGCGCATCTACTGTCTGGAATTACCTTGGTGAAAGCGAGATGAAGGGCGGGGGATGCGGAGCGGAAATCTGACAGAGACAGATTTTTTTTTTTCTTTTTCACCCTTTTGGGGGGGGGGGGGGGGGGGGGGGGGGGTCTGCCAGCATTAGCCCTGTGGTGAGCTCCTTAGGGAACTAGCCTACTGATTTGATGTCTAGCTCTTGTTCAAAAAGGTATTACCAATTCAAGTCTATCACAGCCTTTCTGATCACTGACCTGAGGCCTATTTTCATCATTTCTATCCATCAGTCAATCTATTTTACACTCACAATTTATGCTCCCCATCTTTTCCATACTTCAATCTGGCTCCCTTAACCCCTCTGATCAGCTGCGTTGTTCAGTTTACTGACATTATGCACTAGGAATGACTATTTTTAATCTTTTCTTCTATTACCATCAATTCCACCCTGCAAGTTTATTTTTGTTTCTTTCCATTGTTTGTGTCCGCACCCTTAACCTATTATGCCTGCTATCAACAATCCATCCCTGCCACCCTGAACGTCTGAGGTCCCTAGGGTTTCTATTAATCTGCCCTAGACCTTGGATTAGGGATTAGAAGGGTCGGAAGCTCTAGGCTGCCACTGAACTCACTTTCTCTCCCCCACATCTCTTTTTCAAACACATTCTAGGGCAAGATTTAAAGTGATATTCCTTTATGGGGCTCTATGAAGTAATTTTTAGCAGTCAGTGTCTTAACAGATGAACCAGACAAACAGGTGCTCAGACCAAGGACAAAAGAAGAGTAGAAACTGAGTCTGACAAGTGGATTGGGGCAGCACCCCCAGTGATGAGGATGCTGCACCAGTCTGTCACAGTGATGAACAGAGAGCAGAGGTGCAAGGCAAAGCTGTCAATTTACCCCTTGATCTACATTTGATTCTTCACTTGCACTATAAGTTGCAGGTAGAGACCAAAAGAATGAGATCTTAAAATCACGCATCAAAAATGTGATTTATCCAGTGGTTTAGCGTGCTTCACCCTAAGGCAGATGGGCAGGTGCAACATAACAAAGTAGAGTCACTGCTCTTCTGCATCAAAAGAAACCTGCTGAGTTGGTTCAAGCATCTGGTCAGAATGCCTTCCAGACATTTCCCAGTGGATGTGTTTTAGGCAAGTCTCACCAGGAGGAGGCCTTAGGGCAGATCCAGGACCCATGGAGAGATTTTTTTTTTTTTTACTGGTTTGGGAACACTTTAGAGTCACCTAAGAAAGGTGGAGTAGGAGATGGCTTGAGAGCAGGAGGTCAGAGGATCTCTCTGACTGTTGCCCCCCTGCAACCCCTTCACATAAAAAGAACATCATGGACGGCAGGTGGATGAAATTGTCCAACTTTAACTGAAAAAAGAACATTTAAGATTCAGCAAAATTTTATATTTTCAATCCATGATAACTCAAAAAAGAGAATACCTTTTTTGTTAAATCTTTTACTAATCTATTAATCACACAACCAATAATGAATCTTTATTTATCTTACTTTCACTGTGAATGCTAAAGTAAACAGAATTCTTAAAGGCTTTAATTCATCTTGAATATAACAGGGAAAAATGTACTGCTATCCAATAAAGAGTGCAGACCTGACAAGCTCTTATGCGACTGATTACATCTCATGTCTCAACAAAGAATCATCTTCTACCAGATGGGCAGAGGACACTAGACCAACACATCAAGTAAGAGTTGGATGAAGTCTGCTCTCTCACTGCAATCCTTCCATCAGTGGTATCGTGGAAGCTCGTTCGGATCCGTATAAGGAGGTGTGCATGCTGTAACTCATTAATGAGCACATGTGCATTGTATCTGCCAGATGTAAAAAGGCTGTGAGTATTGGGTTTTGTCATTTTGGTTGACAATCTTAGATTTCAAAATTGTATAAACTTTGATTATACAATCCTTCAAATAATCTCTTGAGAAAATGTGTTGTCAACCTCTTCAGCTTAATGATTGACCTCAGTGGTTTATGCTTTATTGACTTCCATTTTCCTTTCACAAAGGCTCATAGCTATACAATCTTGTTTTAATAATATCAACCCAGATTCTAATCCAAGTACAATTTAAGTAATCCGAGTTCTGTAAAATACAAGTCTTTAACAGCAATGTTTCACTTTTGCAGAGCCAACACATGCACTTCCCATGGGGATGTGTTGTCACCACCCACAGTGAGATGTTTTCTTATGCTAAATCTCAATAATTGTAAACAAATATCAAAAAGTAGGGCCACTGAGACTAAAACAAACCAGACAACTGTCACAAAAACACAGTCTGTACAGACAATCTGTAGTCATTTAATGTCTTCTGGCCTTTTGTGAATTTAATTTCAAAATGCTAAAATTCACACATTACCATGCAATTATACTTAAACCTCTTAAAGACACGCAATGGCACTTTTAGCAGTTTTCTCAGTGACGCGCCCCCTATTAGCGGCTAAACTCGCATCCATCTTGCATCCTACCTGTACTGTGAGGTCACTCCAGCTAGTAAAAGACAGTCTTATCTTGCCTCATGTTCTGCCCCTTCCTCTCTTTCTTCTCCTCTCTTCCTCCACCGAATCCTCCAGGATGCGAGTTCAAAACACCCACTGTGTTCATATCTGGTTCATATCCGTTTGCTACAGTAGTAAGTGATGCGGTGCGCAACAATAGTCGGCTGCAACGTCACAGCCCCGTACCGGATGGAAAAGTTACATATTGTTTCTGAAAGTCGGGACGCCTCTGAGCCGTGACGGCCCAAAAATCTGCATAGTGAATGCTGGTGTGCCATCAAAACAAATCAGAAACGCATATATTTAAAGTCTAAAAGTTAGGGTGGATGATGTTTTCCAGGAGAATTTTTTACTATATTGCTTACAATCAATTGCAGACAATTCATTAAATTGCTCTGACACAAAAATTAAAAGATTGTCACCCATGGAACGGACAGGACTGAAAAAATCCCATCCAATTGTCTTGAATGGCCCGTGCTTATTGATTGAATGATGATATGTCTATCAAACTCAAAGGCCGTTTGTGTTGACGTTTGCAGTGTGGATGTTTTACACCGCAGAAGGAGTTGGAGGTGAGCAAATTAATACTTTTAGAAACGTGATTCATCAGCTCTTTACTAGCAGGCTAACAAGCTATCCACTTGGCTGTTATCGGTTATCTTCACTTGTAAACCATCGGTGCACACGCTCCTGTGCTATGCAGGCGTGGTTTCGGGGGGGGGGGGGGGGTATTTTTTTAAATGTAGCTTGCTCAAATTGTTTTTCCAGAATCCCCTACCCTGCCATTCAATGACTAAACAAAAACATTCTCTCACACATGTAGCTATACAAAACTATTTAAATAAAAATATATATATCGTTTGTGAAAGTGGAAAGACCCTCCATTTTTAATTTGAAAAATTTGTGTAGCAGTTACAGCTTTACTTCTTCCTATGTCAATCTTTTCACACACAAGTTTGGGCAGTTTAATTCATTCCTCATGACAAACCCTGTCAAGCTTTATCAGAATGGTTGATAAGAGTCTGAACTCCCACCTTCGGTTCTCTCTAAAGATGTCCTGTTTTCTATTTCAGCCCATCATACTCCAGGGAACAGTCAAAGCTTCTGAAATGCGTTCATACCCTTGCCCTCATCTATGCCTTTCCACTGTTTTATGGCAGAGGTCTCCAGGGAAATCCGCATACTTCATAACTTCCTGAAATGCAGGACCTTTGTGTACACAGGTGTGTGATTTCATAAATAATGTCCACCAGTTTGCCACAGGTGGCCTCCAGTCAGCTACTAGAATCATCTTAAGGATAATTAAAACAAACAAAATGAGCCCAACCGCAATTTTGAATCCAGCTGGGAAAAAAAAGTCTGAAAAATGTCTTCATACTTAAGAGGCCATTTCACCTTTTGATTTTTGAAAATATTCACAAGTTTTGCAAACCTATGGTTCCACTTAATTCATGCTTGCTGAACAGACGAGGGTAAGCAAAAAAATGTTTTTGAAGTGGAATCTTTAACTTTAAAAACAGCATTCAGTTAAATGTCAACATCTTTTCATGGAAATCATAGTCATATGTTGGTAAGAAACTTTCTTTTACGTTTTTGGTTTTTTTTTTTTTTTTTTTTTCCAACAAGAGCCCTCAGAGCTCATCTATTATTTAAAAGGTGACAGCTACAAGTTTAATTCCACCCTGCCAGTAGTTGTCGCACTCACACTCGCTTAGTAAATGGACTTTATTTAAATGGGACAGTGTATATTAATGAACAGAATTTCTCTGTAAATATACTGGATTTAGCAAGATGCTACTTTCCATCAGTAGTCCCACCCTTCACCCATCCAAAAAACAGCAATACATAAATACATTGCAATGCAAGTCAATTGGCATTAGCAACATTACAGAACCAGCTAACTGTTAATTAATTAGCATTAGCAAATATTTACTCAGAGATGGCTGAGGATTTAGGAGGCAAACGCCAAAGTTTTTTACCCCCCCCCATTGCGTAGTTGCGCAGTCCCCATGAAACACAAACCCATCGAGGTTTCAAACCTTTCCACCTTGGAATTAGGGATGGGCGATATGGACTAAAAAATGTATCACGATAATTTCTCTTATTTATCACGGTAACGATAAATGACGATAAAAGCTATCAGCAAAATATTTTGTATTATAAATCTGTCACTAAATTCTGTCTTGAAAGCCCTACAAAATACCAGAAGCCACAATATCAATTAAGTTCAAGTAGTACACCTGTATTGCGAAACTGTTGTGACACCAATCAAACTAGTCTGAAATATGAGAGACCAAATGCCACATTTATTCAAACGATGCAAACAGCAAAACTAACTTTGCTTATTAAAAAAAACAAAGTAAAACACAACCTGGTAAATTGTCATCTCACGATAAAAACGATAAATTCAAATTGTTATTGTGGGGAATTTCTTTGACGATATATCGCACACGATAAAATATCGCCCATCCCTACTTGGAACTCTGTTTCAGGAGGCTAATTCCTGGTTTCATGAGGATGATAGGGCAGATATCTTAAATTTTTTTTGACGGTTTTGCTGTAATTCGGCGATGTGTGGACGGCCCCATAATGTATTGGCGAAAATCAAGGAGTTTTACTGCAGATAATGTCTTATATAGTGACTGCCCCATATCCGCCATTTTTACTGGATGTACACCGAAGGGCGGCTCAACGTAATATCTTCCGAAGGAGTCAAAGTGATGCAGAAATTTTACCGGTGAGTAAATACATGTATATACTCTTAGAAATAAGGTCCAGGTTGAAAAAAAAAAAAAAAAACTTATCCTTTAAGTACAAGGGCATTTTGCTCATATCTACAAATAATTATTTCTATATCTTAATTGATGTCCTGAAGAGTTCTTTGATCTATTAATTTCATAAACTTCAATGGTCTGCTTTGAAAATTTGGGCTTAGAAACACTTGCACACTTCTGTTGTTAAACCAAAATGGCTCAAAACTATCAATCACATGGATTTATTGAAGTCAAAAGAAAAAGCGAAATCATTTAATTGCCAATTCCAAGATCCTGGACCTAAAATATGTTTGGCATTTAAACGTGTGATTCTCTGTACTACAGTATAAATGCAGTATTAGCATGATTAAAGATCAGTGTACAACTGGTTTAATATGAAAGTAAATGATACAACAAATTTGTAGTACACTGTGTGAGACTTGTCTTTTACAGAATGATGCATTATTAGCTGTTTAAATGACTAATGCACCAAAATGTTGTAGTGCATTTTATTTTCCTTGATGCATTGTCTCTTACCCAGCACGAACAAAAACACGATAGTAAGAACATATGTAATTGTTAGAGTAAAAGTACTTTGATAGCCTGTAAGCGCTTGCTTTGTTCCTAAATGACTGTTGCTTTTATTTGTGCAAGCTAATAGAAGAGTCACCTTGGAGGTGTTAGGGGCTGTGGGTGTGAGATTTTATCTGCCTATGAGCTTACAAACCTAAAAAAAGGTTCACTACACACACTCATAAGGGAAAGCAGACAAGAATGCACTTATGGCTCAGTGATAGAAAGAGTAATTCAGGTGTGAGCTGGGTGGCTGATTAGTATGCAAACCTGTGACTGCCACCAGCTCTCAAGGACGTTGTCTGTCTTGGGGGGGATAGATAGATGGAGGTCTGTATATTCATGTGAACATGCTCATATATGTGATTTCAAGTCACATTTCTTTGCAGATTGTATAAAGCAACTATGCTTGAAGCCATTAAATATGCCCCAGAAGCCATTAAATGACAGGGCAGTAAAAGCCAACATTACGATGTCAGAAGCAAAACCTGCCATCATGGCTTGCATCTTCTGAATGCATCTGTGTGTGTGAGTGTTAGTGGGTCAGCTTCTAAACAAAAGACCAGACAGGCATTAAGCCATCAGACACTTTTAAATAACCCACAACCTACTGTATAGAGAAAACTTATTCTCACATGTAAGTGGAAATGTAAATGTATAAACAAAGCTAAGCTTCACCTTTTATATCAGTGCCAAATATCAATAACTGATGATAACTTATGCAAGAACTTTTCTTTAAAGAACAGAAAATACTGGCTTGTTTCCTCCGAAAAATGAATTATTGCCCATACTATTTAGGGCAATGCAAATAACTTTGGTACTTGCAAACCCATTACAGGGTATTCTTTGATTATTGTATTGTGCTTGATGATTCTTAATTAAACCCCACACAAGCACATTACCACAACATGAAGCCCTCTATCACTGCCAATCCTGGGAATGCACTGAAATTAATGAACCGCCACTGTTCTGCTCATAATAACAGGCACCTTCTTATCCGTGTATATTTATGATAATAAAGTAATATTTTAGTGCTGCTGTATCCGTCCATCCACTTACCTGTTAATGTCAGAGGCTGTTTCATGCGGCAGAGAGAGACCTATCTGTGAGCATCAGAAGACAATCTAATCTGACCCACACCAAAGCAACGTGGTACAAATCTCCCAAACAGAACCTTCTTCCCAGCCACCGGAGTGTGATGCAGAGATCACACATCACAAATACAATTCCTCGAGTATGTTGTAAAAGTAGTTTTCCCAATCTAAAAGAGGTAGTACAAGGAGAAAGGGTAAACAAGTCGCAAGAACCAACAAAAGGGAACAAAGTGAAGGTGAAAAGGGCAAGTGGGAGTTGTTTTATCCTTATCTTTCTTAAAAAATATTGGATTTGGGGTTATTCTCAGTGGGTAAGAAAAAAGGTGTTTTGTGTGAAGATTAAAAACACATTCAACCTTTCATGTGCTTTTGTGTACATGTATAATTTGTATATATAAACCTCTAGGTAAAATCATGATAATTAACTTCTTACCTGTTCTTAATTGGCAATATAGTAACCTTTTTTGTCATGTCTGGACTTAATTTAAGTATTCTGATGAAAGTCATAAACTGCAAGCCCTTTTTTATTCCTCTAAACCAAGGAGATAGAGTTGAATGGTAGGATGGGGGGACTGGGGTGGGGTCAGATGTGATGGGCACTGGCAGGCAGAGATTGAAAGATTGAGAAAGAGCACAAGAACAACTGAGAAAGTGGTAGATCCTAGCCTGGAGCCTCATATTGACCCAACTCGTGGCGCAGATAAGAGACTCTCAAGTGTAATTATATATGAAGACACCTCCCCCTTTTCTGGATCTAGTCTTTTATCAGTTCCCAGGATCAGAACCAGACACAGAGAAGCTGTGTTCAACTTCTATGCTCCACATGTCTGGTACAAATTCCCAGAAAGCCTCAGATCAGCTGAAACACTCTCCAGGTTGAAGACCCACTTGTTCTCAGCTGCATTTGAATATTTGAATAGAGTTCTTATTCACAAGTTCAGATCTGCACTGTGTCTTTAAAGCTTGAAGTTTATATCTGTTTACATTTCATCATGCTTCTTAAAATCTTTTACTTCTTGATATATTTACTTTTATTGCTTCCCCTGCACCCCCGCTGCAATGCATTTAATGTTTTATGTAAAGTACTTTGAATTGTCTTGTACATGAACTGTGCTGTACATACAATCTCGCCTTGCTTTTTCCTCTAACTTTCGCTCTTATTTCAATACCTGAAAAAAAAGATCTGCATCAGATCATGAATGGGTAAGGGTAAAGAAGAAAGAGCAGTTATTCTTCTGTGAGGAGTTGCACTTGTAATTAACACATCTGATGCATTCAATAGATTATTACAGGTACTACCCAAAAAATTAGAATATTGTGAAAAAGTTCATGTATTTCTATAATTCAACATAAAAGGTGCAATTTACATATTGTATAGACAAATAATATGGAAATCAATATATTTCAAGCTTTTATTTGTTTGAATGTTGCTGATTAGGACTTGTAGCTTTAGAAAACCTCAAATTCTAAAACTCAAAATTAAAATATACCATGAAATCAATTTAAAAAAGGACTTTAAATACAAAAAAGTCAGGCCTCCTAAAGTAAAATCTTGCATCTGTACTTAGTACTTGGTTGGGGCGCCTTTTGCTTAAATGACTGCTTTAACCTGGCGTGGCATGGATGCAACCAGCTTTTGGCATATCTCAGGTGTTATAGAAGAAAAACATCCTTCAATCACAGCCTTGAGCTCTTCTTTATTGTTTGGTCTCTTCCCGTTCAGCTTTCTTTTGACAATGGCCCACATGTTTTCGATGGGGTTCAGGTCAGGTGAGTTTGCGAGCCAATCAAGCATTGTTGTTGAACCAAGATTTTGTACTTTTGGCAATGTGGGCAGGTGCCAAGTCCTGCTGGAAGATGAAGTCTGCATCCCCATATAGCTGGTCTGCTGAAGCAAGTATGAAGTGCTCCAAAATGTCCTGGTAGACGGCTGCATTTATGCTGGACTTAATGAAGCTCACAGGTCCATTCCTTATGAAGTCCTTCACACCTCTGAATGGCCCTTTCCTGACCATCTTCTCCAGGCTGCTGTCAGCCCTCTGGCTTTTACACCGTTTTCTTCCACACTTCTTCCTTCCTCTTAACTGTCCATTAATGTGCTTTGAGACAGCACATTTAGAGAGCAACCAGTTTCTTTTGCTATCACTTTTTGTGTCTTTCCCACCTTGTGCAGGTAGCCAATGATGTTTTTCTGCACAACGGCAGATCAGCAGTCTTCCCCATGATTGTGAATTCTTCTAAACCAAGACAGGGACTTTTTTTAAAGGCTTGGGGCACTTATGGAGGTGTTTTGGATTACTTGCCTGATTAGAATGTGAAACTCTGAACCTACAATACTGGAGCCTTTCACAGCATTCTAATTTTTTGAGTTTTTGAATTTTAGATTTTCAAAAGCTGCAAGTCCTAATCAGCAACATCCTAAACAGACAAAAGATTGAGATATATTGATTCGTATATTATTTGTCTAAACAATATGTAAACTTCACCTTTTGAGTTGAATTACAGAAATGCATTAACTTTTTCAGGATATTCTAATTTTTGTATGTATTTTTCACCAAATAGGGCAAGAAGACAAAGAACACACCCTAGGACATATATTACCAAATTAACAAAGAATTTTAAATTATAAAGGTGCAATTTCACAAACTTCATGAAGCAACTGTTTTTTTGTATTACATCTGTTGATGAGTTATTTTGTTCCACTCTTCTTAAAAGTTTCCTTCAGTGAATTTAATTTACTGTCATTCTTCTCTTTTTTTAAGTAATTTCCCCTAGATTTGTTTGTGCATTTGGTGCTCATCACAACCCAATATTGTCCTAGCTTTAGCTAAGAGATGGCCTCACATATAAGCAGAATACTTTTGTTTCCAGTCACCTAAATGATTGTAATATGCTCAAGTTATATAACTTTTGTGAAGAGCCTCTGCTTGTATGTGTGTTTGGTTCTTGTCAAACGTGTGTTATGGGCAAACATCTCTGCTTTGGTTTTGCCTGTCCAAAGGACAGTAGTGCAGGCATCTTGTGCTTTTTTCAGATGTAACTCTGCAGGCATAAGCCCTGAGGCATGCTCTTTTTTCTTAAGGGAAAGGCTTTCTCCTCACATCCTTTCTAAACAAATTATAGTCATTTCTTTATTTCAAATTGTGCTGCCATGAACTTTAACATACTGCATTAGAGATGAAGCTAGAGTTTATCAAACCCTCTGCTCTTTGAGTTTTTTTTTTCTTCTTCTTCTTTTAGTTGTTTTGTTTGTTTTGATAGGGGGGGTAAGGTAATAATTTTTTTTATTACCTTATTTCCTTATCAAAGTAGTAATGATACACATGGTTTTCCCCTCAAACTGCTGCTACCTTTTGGCAAAGTTTCTAGTAAAACAAAAATAATAAAATAAAATTAAAAAGATTGTCATATGTCATCTGTTGTTTGTCTGAGGTTTTACATTGCAAATATTAAAATTTGGTAAAACTATAATTTTTTATTTTATATGTTATTTTTTTATTGTGAAACAGAAAAGATTAAAATATAGTAATGACTTAATTTTATCTTTTCATACAACTGTATTTTTTTTCCCAAACTCCCACACTAAAATACAGTAATTTCAGAGTCTGTTGGTTTGCCAGATCCATTTTTAAGGAGCTGTCCTCATGCCGTGGTGCTGAAACATTGAGCTAGACCCCCTGTTTAGACCTGGAGCTGTCCTGCAACTTAGTGCTGAAATCAAGACTCAAGTAAATGTGTGTCCCTTTTATTTTCAAACTCCATGTTTTTTCCAAGCTAAGGCATGATGGGAAATGTAATGCACTATTTTAGTATAAATGTCCGGAGGAATGGAGGAATCCCTCTGAAAAATTTACACTTTTGGAAGGAATTCAAGGATCATTTTACATCCCATGCAATGGTAATGGAGAGTAGCTACTGTATATGGCAAAGGTGCAAATAAGTGTTTATGGTGACATCTGTTATTTATGGTGACACGAATGGAAAGTGTGGTCAAATTTTAACCCCATTATCAAACCCTCTGCTTAAAAGCATGTTCCTAATCTCTGCAGTGTGACTTCATATAAAAACGATACTTCATGGTAAAAAGCTTAAGCTTTATAGATGGATTAATTGTGGGGGGGAGGTCTACTGTATAACTGATAATACTTGTGTTTATTTTTCATACAACCTTTGAAAAGAGGCTTCAAAAGTGAAACAAAGTGAAATATAAATAAACTAACTCCCATGCTTTATAGTAAGATAAATTTTATATCTGTGTCATACAGAGGAATAACATAGATAAATTATGCCAGCTAAGGTTGAGGTTTACTACAGGAATGGATCTTGGCTGTCAAATATAGTTTGACATACACAGCATAAATGCTCCGTCTCTCTGCTTTTACCCCATTGTTAGATTTCAGCCGTTAACATCATGGGACATATGCAATATGGAGTTAAAAGTGAAGTTTTCCCTATGCAGAGTTGAAAAGAGTGACTTTTTTTTTCTTCCATATCTAGCTCAGACAGCCCTCAGCACTGGAACATTCCACCATGGATGCTGTTGAAGTTGCTACATTTCATCCATTTAAAGTGACTAACACTATAAGTGCATGTATTTTACAAATGGTGCTCAGTGGGAATGCAAACATAAGCTGAACTGCATCAAGGACTTGCTGTGCCTGTGGGCTTACTAACACATGAAGACGGTCTGCAAGTTCTGCATCTAACCAAATGTCCATGAGTTATGGCCAAGAATCCATTCAGCAGATGCAAATACATAAGAGAAAACTTTGACTCTGCTTTATATAAGTTAACTGATTGTCTTATATGAAGTAATTTAGAATCCCATTTTCAAACCCTCTTTTCTTAAGGGAGGTAAAATATGACAATACCGTGATATGGCAGTTCCATGAGTAGTAATCTCAACACAAGTTACCTCACTGGGGGTAGAAACCAATATTACTAGGCAGACTAACCCCAAATTTTATACATTATACAAAAGCCAAGACTAAGGAGAAAAAAATCCAGTTTAATAACTGTCAAAGTTTTCTGTCAAGTTTTGTGAGGAGTAAATTTGCAAAGCTTTCAGGAAGTTACCTGTGGAAAAATATGAAGCAGATACTGTATGTCTTAACACATCTAGGGTTACACGGTATACCGGTACCAGCATAGTACCGCAATACTAAAGCGTTTAAAATGGTACTATACCAGCATTTAAAAAGAAATGGTACTTTAAAAAGAAAAAAAACGCTGCTAAATTGGTAAATTGGAGCCTGTCTCTTTAAGAGCGGCGAGGCCAGCAGTGAGTGTGATGCAGTAAATGATGCGGCTCTCAGTGAAGCACCTTCACTGAGAAGGAGGAGGAGACGTCAGGTAGCAGACAGGCTGGTTCATGGCGAGTGGACGCTGCCGCGGATACCTGAAGTTTGAAGTGTTGCCTCCGTTAGCGAGACGGACTTTGTAGCATCGCTTTCACTGCGGTGCTTCAGTGTTCAACGGCTCACCTTCATCATTAGCTTTGAATCCGTAATACTTCCAAACTGTACTTTGAGCCCCTACTTTATCAACACGGGCTTTTCCAAAGCTGTCATCTTTTCTTTTTTCCTCTAAAGGACAACTACGCGGACTTAGTGACTTCAGTCAGGAACAACTGGTGCTGATGTTGTTCAGTGATGTCAAAGTAAAAAGCACAAAACCTCTTCCAGCCCAGTAGAAACCTACAGAAGCCTCCATACAACACATAAACGGTTAATAAATACATTTTTAATTTTTTTCAAAGTTATTACATCCTTAAAATGTTTAAATAAGTTTAAAAATGGTGACAGAAATTAACTGACTGATGATATGTTCAATTATTATATATATATTATAATTATTAATACAAATGGACTGATGTTATAATAAAGTCAGTCACACAAACATGATTTTATAGACATTACCTCATACCCATTTGATGTTTCATATCAAACTATTGAGACACAACATTAAATAACATTTTGAAACACATTAAAAAATATATTCCAAAAGCCTTACAATATGTAATTCATTTAGATACTTTTACAATGTATTTTTCTAATTATGTCCATATAATGTATCATGTATAGAATGATTTTGATTTTAATTTGGCATTGCTTTATATTACTGGTTCTCTGTGTTTTAAATTGAAGATTTTACTTCTTTATTTGATTATTTTAAAATAAAGACTTTAAGAACAATAACACAAATAAAAGAAAAACTGAGTTTGGTTTACCTTTTTAAAAAAAGTATCGAAAAGTACCGAAAAGTATCGAAATACAAAATGGTATCGGTATCGAAACAGAAATTTGGTATCTTGACAACTCTAAACACATCATTACCATTCTAATATGTTTTCAAATGTTTCATGGCACTTCCATTTGTATATTACTTTCATTTACCATTGCACTGATCTGCTTGCTTGTCCAGAGAGCAGCTGTGCACACATCGCTCAAGGACATCTCAAGAAATGTCAAGAGATGTCAAATATCAAACAAATAAATCTGGATTTAAAAACGCTGATTATTCTCAAAAGGTTTTGGGAAAAAAATCCAATTAAGTGTGATACACAAATGTCTTTACAGCATGTGGACAGCTGATTATGACCCTAAATACAGAAGATACTTTTAAAAAAAACAAAAAACACTTTGTAAAAGACCAAGTAGCCAAAGAGAACCAAAACATGGATTGCATGCATGTGGAGAACATATAGTAAGAGTCAAACCAGGAACACATACAATCGTACAATTTCCTATCTTGCAGTTTGATACATTTCCCTCACTTATTCTCATAGATATATACAATACATGCAAATGGCATTTATACATTAAAGTAATATGTGTTTAGGCTAAATATGAAGTCATTACTTCTTGTAACAGCTGGATATGTATTAAAGTTGACATAGCACAGCTGCATGAATACAATATTGCGTGCTGTACAAGTGCTCCACAATGAAGCTGATTTGAGTCTTTTGTAAATAGACATGCTGTCTGATAAGCCATTTTATATCAGTACTCCAACACACAGCAGCATTACGAACTCTCCCCTGCTGTTCTCTATCATAGCTCGATTGCAGTCCTCGAGTCTGATGTGTAACACCATCCCATCTAAAGCCCATTATCACATTAAAGCAGCTCACTGCAAAGACAGAGGCAATAGAGATACACTACATTCTTTGTCTGAAATCCCAATGCATACTCAGATGCAATAAGTACTTTGCAACTATAACTCCTACCAGCATGGAACATGCATAACATACACATTTAAATTTTTAGTCAGAAAAATTCCTGAGACAAACTGACATCCCTCCTCTACTATAACACACTATTGAAAACTGTATCTTTGTAACCTCCCTGCAATAAGGCATAGTCTTCACTGCTCTGTCTGCTGCATATAAAAACACTGTCTAAACCTGGCTTCATGACTGCTTGGCCATGTTAAAATTCAGTTCACAGGGAAAACCAATAGCTCAGCAAGTGGTCAATGATGTGCTATTACATTCAAGTGAACAAAAGACTTCAACGTTTATTGAAATATCACAAACAACTGTTCAACCATCATGTAATGCAAAAAAAGAAAAAAAGTGTTACATTTGAACATATGTTGCTGTCCTTCATAACTAGAAGCATGACTTTCTGCTTTCTGTAAAAGGCACTGAAGCCACCCACTGTGACTTAGAACAGAACAAGGCAACAGCCACATCTCAAACCGCACACTTGCCCCTAGTGCACTGGAATGCAGCGCGTAGTGCACACTGTGTACTTCGTCTGTAGTGCACACTATTGTTGCTAAATGCTGACCCAAACAGAGCACTGCATTTGAAGGAAGTGACGGACTAGCTTTGACCGCTAACCAGAGATTTTGATAAGTCTTTGACCTCAAATCCGAGTCAGGTCTCAAGTCTTAGAGTGGCAAGTCCGAGTCAAGTATCAAGTCTCTGCATGGCAAGTCCAAGCCAAGTCTAAAGTGACTTTAAGTTGTACAGTAATGAATACTGACATGCAATGCCTGGGGTCTGGTCTGCTTGAAGGACTCCATTATAATATCCAAGGAATTAAAAATGTGTACTCACCCTTTACCTCCCAGCTGCCTGTAACCGCACTGATCTTTAGCTTTAACATGACAAATACTCCGTCCCTCTCCTCTGGAAGATGTCTTTGCTGTACCGAATTAAGAAAACCTGTAGATCAACATGGACATTTATTCAGACTACTGTAGTAAATCTGCTCTAACTTACTGTATCTAAGAGTTTTTAACGTGTACAAAAATCCATCTGGACCAAATGAGAATTTTTCAAAAGTAATCCTGCAGTTCATAACAAATTTTTTTTTGTCTGAATGTGGACAGGAGACAAATATACTACACCTTGCTGCAGGTTATAAATGTCTTCTGCTGAATCACAAATGACAGCTTGTAGTCAAATTCTGCACAAGCCTCATAATAAGCCAATAATAATTTATAGGTTTGACCTGCAGACAGGTTAACATGTCCAAAGCCCTGCAGGAGAGAAAATTAAAGAGGAGAAAATATAGAAAAAATAAATCTAAACTAAATAGGATGAGAAGGACTTTATAGAATAAAGTGGACTGTCCTAAGCTCGCTGTTAACCAGCTTTAACAGGCTAGCTCAGAGGTCGGCAACCCGCGGCTCCGGAGCCGCATGCGGCTCTTTAGTCCCTCTGTTGCGGCTCCCTGGCATTGGAAAATGAATTAATGACTATTCTACTAAAGTGTATTGTATTTTGGTTGGTTCACTTTAATAATGTGATTATAAAAGACCAAGACAAATGTCCCCTTGAGAGACAATAAAGTTTCTTATCTTATTCTAAATTTGAGGATTATGATGATCCCTCTGAGGGATTCATGTACAGTTGCGCACTTTTCCCGAGTTCTCCGAGCACTGCAAATGCAGCACGTGAAATAAAATCCAACTCAACTATTAAAATAAAGACATAATTTATATTTTACCATTTTGCAAAGCAGCCCATTGAGTGTCAGGTGCAACAAGCAGGTAACTGCAGTGAAACGGCGAGTAACTGTCCAGCATGCTATGATGCGTCTCACAAACCTTTACGCAGCCAATCAGTGTTAATAACTGCACTTCATGCTCACGTGCCGCTATTGTGCAGCATAGCATGATACAGCCCTATTGAATCAGCAATCACGGAATTAAACATTAAAAACGGAATTAATTACAAACAAAGAATATCACTGAGTGTGGACGTGCCGCGGAGCGCTGAACTTTCCTCCTGGCGCACTATCCCACGAACGCCTCACAGCGGAGCGTCTCTGTTGTGCTGTTGCTGCAGTTCTGGCATTTAAAGTGAATAATAAACGAGCAAAAGCTTATTTGTCCACTCCGACCCTGTCATGCTGCGCTTTGATCACTTCTCCAGCAGGTAGGCCGACGATAGAGAAGAAAAGTGTCTGATGCACTGAGCATGTTCAGCGCTGCGTGGGCAGATTCATTTGTTTTCACTGCTGACCAGATTATTTTGCGTAGCTATGTTCATATTTTGTGAAACAGTAATTTCATTTTTCGGGTAGCTTACTGCACGCGCCAGTAAAAGGATGACGGCACAGACAGGACAGCGTGTTTGGTTTGCTGCTGGTAGATTATTAAAGCTGCGTCTTTTTCCATCCTACATAAATACAACAACTAAATTAGATTAAAAAAAAAAAAAAAAAAGTGACCTTCAACCCGACGTCTTTTCTTTTTTTTTAGTTTAAAATGTTTTTTTTGCTGGATGCAGAAATGTAATTTCGTTTTCTCGTTTTTATGTTAAATGCAACACATTTAACGTTAAAGTTTTATTTAATTATCAATGTTAAAAGTCAGTTGATGCTCCAGTGTTTTCTTTATTGTAGGAAACGGGTCTAAAAGGCTGTTTGGCTGAAACAGGTTGCCGACCAGCTTATTTAAGACTTTTACATTTTTGCGGCTCCAGACAGATTTGTTTTTCGGTTTTTTGGTCCAATATGGCTCTTTGAACATTTTGGGTTGCCGACCCCTGGGCTAGCTGCTAACATTAAGCTTTCACAGTGACTAACCTGTCCATGTGTGTTTAAGGTGGATGTGGGGAATCCAGCGTTCTGAACTTTTAGATCACAGACGTTGCAGCTTGATGCTCACATACTGTATTTGTCACTTTTATGACGTTTTCAATACCCAAAGTTACAGGGATGCGCTGATATGCAGCATCACGCTGTTCACTGGCGTTGTTTTGATTGAGTGCACATGTGGGCGGGTCTGTGTGACGTTACGTCAGCGCAGTCTGGGAGAATGACAGCAGTCACACACATCAACAGTCACACCTGCAGGATTGCGGCCCTTGAGGACAGGAGCTGGACACCCCTGCTCTATGCTGAAGGTATATTGTTGAAAACTGAAAACTCTTACCCTTAGCATAATTCTAATACTACCTTTCAAAACAAGGTTTCCTTGAGAGGTTTACACTCTGTGGTGCGGAGGTGTTAAATCATGTCATCCTTGTAAATGAGAAAAATTACATCAGCTTTTATACATGTTATACTGTATATAGTTTTTATATTTTATATATTTACTTGGCTATGCCTTATTGTTCTCAATATCTGTACAGGCTAGTGTGGAAAGACAACTAGTATACAGTATGCTGAATCACACTCACTGTCTAAAGCTCAGTAAACCTGACATCCAACCCTGTAATTAGCATGTATTGATTAGTTTTGGCTAGCTCTCTACTCTCCTTTTCGTTTCTGCACTCACTTTTTGCCATTAAAATGCCAATCCTCTCTCTGTAATGTAATCACAGCTGGATGCTCCCCTTTTATTATGCAGTACGCATTTTATAACTTGATAAACAATAGAAAAAAAAGGTAAATTATTTAGTCTCATCTTGCTGTTGTCTATTAAACAAAACACAATAAAATACAAATAAGGGAAAGATCCCAAATTAGAAAGTTTAGTATAGAAACTAAAACTATGACAGCCAATGCAGACATTCTAACTTCAAGAGCAAAACTGAACATTAGAGCAATATTGATTTCTAAATATCAAGCCATAAGTCAAAGCACTTTGTGACTCATCTTTGAATAGCTCCTCCACTCCAGAATTGATTTGGAGCAGCTGCACAAAAACACTTAATTTGAGCATTTTATTTGGTCTGGGTGTTCTAATGCCAAGAATGGCTTCTGTGAAGAGCCCATCCTCTACACAGAGACCTCTGGCTGCAAGTTTACATATAAATTATAATGATGCCACACTAACAGCAACCTGTCATAGTAGCTTTGGACTTGTGTCTTCATTTGTATCTTTTTTGGATTTTCTAATCAGTTTTTTTCCTCTCTGAGACAGTTTTCAAAATATTTTTCCATGCTGGATTGCAGCTGGAATGATTTTTGCTGGTGATTCTGGTACTTTTGCCCATCTGTCAACAGAGAAATTGTTTACGAGTGGAAGTCTCTGGTTGAACTTTCCAAAGCCCCAAAGTTTGGACTAAATAAGATCCCAAATACATAAATTAAAAGGTGGCATCCAGGGTAAATGACCAGATTAAAAAAAAAGCTTAACCCCGGCTTTACACCCAATGTAAAGCCTGGTCCGTGAGCGCAGCATTGTGCTACGCCATGCCATGCGCTCTGAATCGCACCTGTTGTAGTCAATGGTTTTATTTATTTTGAGCACGCCGCAGCGTGTGAGCAGCCTGTCATTGCTCCGGCATGTCGCGCCGCTGCGCTGATACACGCCAGCTCTCTTTTTGATGGAGCACTCACCAACACCATGCAAATTTCAGTAGTTCAGATTGGACCAAGCAGGAAATCCAACACGGTATTCAGTGTAAAACATCTGGTAACTTCCTAAACAAAAGTCACTGTGCAGATTTTCAACAGCTGAACTATCTGAACATGACATCATCGCCATGGACACAAGATTTCAGAGAAATATGAAACAATGACACACATACATGAGGACAAAATTAACCATTTGGATGAGAACCACAGGCAATCTTGCGATCCCTCCCTTGATTCCATGATGTCACAGATCTAGCAACAGTTGGTGCGCTCGCGGGCGCTCAGGCATAGTGTAAATGCTTGCGCTGCAGAGGTTGGAGCAAAACTGTTGCGCGGCATTCGGGGTAAAGCCGGGGTAGGAGGGAAGTAAAACTGTTTCTTACTCAAATCACCATGAGAAATAACAAATTTATGATAACAAAAAACAATGGACAAACTTTGAGCACTTACAGCATTAGCTAAAATCAGGGGTGGATCTACAGGGGGGCGAGGGGGGGCAACTACCCCCCTGCCTCAGAGTTATCTTCTCCCACCAACCACCACCCCCCCCAATATTTTTTTAATAAAAATTAAAAATATAAAAAAATTAAAAATTAAAATGAAAGCAAAAAAGCATATTTAAATAAAAAAATAATAATAAAAAAAAAAAAAAAAAAAAAAAATTAAAATTTTAGAACTTGACAAGCATAATTACAGCCATGCATCAGAAACATTTGGGGGCAACTCCCCCTCTGTGTCCACTGCACTGTCTTGTCTCACCCAGCTACCAGCCAGTCTGTAGCTGGGGAGACAGACTTGTAGCCACTGGGGAGCCAGCCAGGTAAAGCCAGTTTCTTCAGGTGATGTTCTAAAGAAAAAAAAAATTGAGTAAAAGTAAACTTATAATGAGTAAAATGGCCGCTAAAATAGACGGATGGTTGCGGTTCAGACAGTACGCTCATTAATCGTTTCCCCAACAGCACTAGTCGCATTTGGTTTGTTAGAGCATATTTACCTCGTAAGGTTAGATCACAATTAACACAAAAGCAGTTTATAAAGAGTTTAGAAATGTTTCTTGTTGCTGTTTCGTGGGGTGAAGCTTGACTGATTGGACTATATGATTAAAAATAGCAATGAGACGGCAGCACAATGAAACATTATAGCCTAAGACTTGGAAAATAAATAAGCTACACAGAACAAGATGTCTACATATAACTGCTTCTGTAACTCATAGGCTTTGTATAAGGATGCAACAAATTTGTTTTAAATCTTGATGCTTGGAATTTGTAGGCCACAATGAAAAGGAAAAAAAAGTGGAGACATTTCCCTTTTTTTTGTTTGTTTTTTTTTTAAGTGAGGGATGAGAAGGACAGGGAGATGACAAGAAGTGAGGAAGGAGGGATGATAGAGACACCAGGAAGTTCACAGATGCAGAATGCCACTGAAAGCACAACAGGGCAAGAAAGCCCTGAAAGTGACATTAGTGATGAAGAGGAAAAGGTTTTGGAGTCAGAGAGAGAGACACAGTGGAGAAAAGGCTGATGTTATAGAAAATGAAGGCACAGCGTCAGGGAATCCACCTGTACTCCAGCTGGACCACCTGGTACAGTATGCTGGCTATTTATCCATATAAGTTAGTGCTGAGTAGGGATGGGAATCGAGAACCGGTTCTTGTAAAGAACCGGTTCTCTGTTGTTCGATTCCATGGAATCGTTCATCTGCCTGCCTATCGATTCCTCCTATCGGTTCCGTAAATGTCGGACGCATTTGCATGCTGACGTCACATACGCGTCTCCAACATAGCGTCGCGGCGAACGTGCTCAAAAGTTTGGTTGAATTTCATGAAAAAAAATACAATATAAGCGCAAGTTACACGTTGATCACATCAGAGGGAGGAAACACCTTCAACTTTTGGCCACACAGCAGTTAGTCTGTCGGAATATAAAGCCTTTCGTACGTTGCTAAGCAACCGTGGTGGCGCTCGTGGGGGGGGAGCCTCAGCTCAGCACGCCTTCTGTCTGCAACGTCGCAGGTAACGTAAAACTCCCGTTCACTGTAATACTGTTAGAGATTATTCATAAAATATTGCGCTATGTCTTAACCTTTAGTCTTTAGTTTATCTTGAACATGTTTAAAGGAAAGCAGCAGCATCTTCTGTGTCAGGTGTGTACTGCTGTGTACTACTATGTACTACTGTGTACTGCTCAGTGTACTGCTCTGTAAATTATAACAAAATATCTGACAAATGAAACGAAAAACACACACAAACATATACATATTTACACACACATAATAATAATTTAATTCAACATGTTCAAAAGGAGTAAAAAGAAGTCTAACTTATTTAATCCGTTCCCTTTAAGTCCTAAAAGATCTCGTATTCTTCATCAAAAGGTAAGCATGCTATTTTTTCTGCACAGAAACTGTTTCTGTACAGAAGTTGATCACTGCAGTTGTATTTTATGAGTTGTTTTTTAACTGAAGTCAACTTTAAGGTGAAGTTGAAGGCAAAATGGTGATGCATATTTTAAATGGAAAGAGTTACAGCAACCAAAGCCGTTCATACTGTATTTAATCATTCAATGAGAATCAATAAGAGAATCGATAAGGAACCGAATCGAAACGTGGTATCGATAATGGAATCGGAATCGCTAAATTCTTAACGATTCCCATTCGTAGTGCTGAGACATTAGATGTTACAGTGAAACATTTTTTCAGTCAAATATGTTGGTGTATTAAAAGTTAAATATTTCAATACACTACTGCTGCTGTAATTCTGTTTTTTGTTTGTAGTACTACTAGCAGCCTACAGTAGTTGCTCTGTGTGATGGTAAAGAGTGAAGTCCTTGAACATCTATTTTTTGTCATATCTGTACTTTTTCACACCCTAGAGTGTCACAGTTTCAGAAATATTGGGAGCATAAATAAACAAAAACAAAAAAAAAAAAACACTTGAAGAAAACACTTGATTCCCCTGATGGACTTAATTTTAATTTGACATTTCTTTCAGTTTGATATTCCTCTTGCAATAGGCTTCATGCACAACTCCACAAATTCCTGAACTTTAGCAGCTTCTTTGTTGACCGTCTTTCATTACTGGACAATCTGATTAATCCAGGTGTGTCTGATCATTCTTGTCATGGTTCGCACACCTGGATTAATCAGTTTGTCCAGTAATGATTAATTTTCTATTTAATTCATTGTTTTTGTTCTCACATTCCCTCAGTATGCTGCATACAGCCAACTCAAAGCAGTGCCACTTTAAACTGAACTTGCCCAAGAAAAGCCGGAGTTCATATTAATAACAGCAATCTAGTTTTCATGTCTCTCACTAAAACATAGTTCTTGCCCAATAAAATAAAGTGAACACAATCATGTAACTCAAAGTCAGTCAAATGTTTGGGATATCAGTATTTCCAGTTGGGACGTAACATCGATAGTGAATCGTTTTCACCTGCTGATGTATAAATGGAACAGACAACAAGTGGAAATGAGAGGCAATCAGTAAGACAACCCCTACAAAAGAATGGTCTTGCATGTGGCAGCTATGGACCATTTCTCTGTCCTCATCCTTTTGGGCTATTTTTTGGTCATGTTTACATTTTGCCAGTGTCCTCACCACTAGAGGTAACATGAGGCAGCCCAACACCATACAGCCCGGTTGGCATTTCCCAGACAACACCAGGATTGGCAGGGGTGTCAAAAGTAGAAGTAAAATCAGATTGAGTAAAAATCTTGCCATGTTTTCAGATCTGCCAGTACAGGTGTTTTCATAACAGGTTCATCTGCCTGGCAGAGGAACTAATTAAACCCAGCTGGTTCAGTGATTGGTTGGAAAAACTGCCAGACAGGATTTCTACTTTCTACTTCTAGCCTGGTTTTGACACCTCTGCAGATTGGCCATTGGCACCCTGAGCTCTTCATGATGGGAGCAGGTTCACTTTGAGCACGTGACAGATGTGAGAGTCTGGAGATGCCACAGAGAATGTCTGCTGCTGGCAACATCCTCCAGTACAACCTGTTTGGCAGTTGGTAAGTGATGGTCTGAGTGGCAAAGCCTTGGATGGCCGTACAGACCTCCATGTGCTAGCCAGAGGTACTCTGACCACCATTACCTACTGGGAATAGATCTTCAGATTGTCTCACCATATGCTGCTGCAGTGGGACCTGGGCTCTTCCTGATGCATGGCAATGCCAGCCCCATGCTGACCTCATGCCTGCCAGTTCACCAGACCTGAATCCAATCGAGCAATTCTGGGACATCCACCATTGTAATGAATAAAGACTTTCAACTGAAATATTTCATTCATAAAAATCTAAAAAGTGTTGTTTAAGTGTTCCCTTTATTGTTTTGAGAAGTGTATAAACCTTTGGATTATTTTTCACTGAACAAGGCCACACACCCTGAGGAGTCACACAAGTTGACAGACCACTTATTTGATTGCGAGTATAGTGGCAGAACATGTGAAAATGTCAGAACAAAATTCAGTTGCAGCTTTTTAATTCCCTTCAACATCAAACTCTGTTGTTCCACTTCTCTGGTCACTAGGGTCATCTACCACTATCCTTTAAATCCTGGTCACAGGCCTGATATGTGCAATTTCTGTCCCATGTCTCATCCCCACTTCTCTCAGAATTACTACATTGTAGCCTCCCCACTCAAAGTGTACCTCATCTCCAATGACATGCTTGGACCACTTCAATCAGTTTCTCCTCTCAACATAGCACAGGACCATCCCCAGAGTAAAACTGTCTCATCCTTTCCTCAGACTCCAGGATTCACTTCCAACTCCTCCTGTTTACAAACAAAACCCCTTCATAACCACACTCAACCTACCTCACCACCTGCTCCATAGTCAGTCCTTCCCACAGTTTCAGCTCCGCTCATGGAGCCCACAACAGTCAGGACCAACCACGAGACCAAGGCCATCACAGCATTCTCCATTGCTGCTACGTCCGTCACTGTGCACATGAAGTTTCCATTTTCAGATGTTTTTCATGACCATTGTGATTTTTTTTAAAAAGAAAATTTAAGAAAAAAAATATGTAAAATGCATTTAGGCAAGCATTAGTGTCAAATTCAAACTTAACTTAGAGCATTTATGTCAATATACTGTGAGCTGACCAGCCTCTTTTGGATCCAACAGCTTGGATTTTTGTTTGTTTGTTTTGTTTATCTATATCTACCGTATTTTTAACTGTGTAACATGTTCTCATCAAGGTGTGACTGCTATCTACATTTGTATCATAGGATTCAACAATGACATTTTTTTTTTACCCCTGCTTTAAATCAAAGTGAAAACTTTTTCCTGTAATTTCCCCTTTTTCTGCAGGACACCAAGTAAAATTAGGTAAAAAAAAAAAATAAAGTCAGTCACTAAATTCCCCCTTTCAGCCACTCCCCCTCTGGCTTCTATAACTATGTTTACATGCCATCAAAATTCAGGTTAAGGTCAATATTCCAGTTTCTGAAAGATTAGGAATAAAGCGTTTACATGCATGAGCAGACAAAGTTACTCCTATAACGGCAATCATCTGGAATATCCCAAACCAAACTGTGATGCACGGAAAACGTCATAATGATGGTGGATAATGAACCATAAGGCAGTGCAGTCAAGCCTGCCAAGTTTCAGAATTACAGCCGAAATAATGCCGGTTGACTTGACTGTGGATCTGCGAGAGGCGGCTGCTTAACTGCAGCCTGGAGCTTACAGTAGTCCTTTGCTGGTGTTGCTGTGCTGGTACTGACCCACCAGCAGTAGGTTGACACTAGCGGGTCATAGAAGAAGAGAATGTGTGGTGGAAATGGGAAATGGAGCTGGTGCTGTGCTCAATACATATCCACGCTTCCCATTTCCTTGCGATGAAGGTGTGCATCAGAACTGGTGGGGATGGGTTGTAATGATGAAGGTCACTGACTCCGGCTAGCGTGACAGTTTTCCTATGTCACGCCTTTACCAATCTTTGCCAGATGAGTGATGGAGCCCCACGAAGTAATTGTTTGCACACCAGTTCCTCTTGGGATGCGTGTTGCCATGGTGATAGCAAGCTGTGCAGAGAACCGTCTGATCGCTGGTACAAATATTCCCTGTAGTTTACTCAAAGACCAAGAATCCTTGCGAATAGAACATGCGCAGAACACAATTTAATATTTCTTTCAATGGAGATATTCCGATATGCGTTTACATGACCAAATATTCGAGTTAGAAAAGGAGTAACCCAGGAGTATTCAGGTTTTTAAAAACCCGAATATGAGCATATCCAGGTTGTTGTCGGTGTTTACATGGCCGGGGTTAATGCTAATATTTTGGTTATGAAAGAGTTATTGACTGCATGTAAACATATTGATTGTTGACCTTTTCAACAAGTTGCATTCTTGTGTAATTCTTGGCTGCAAACTAGTTAAAAAATATTATTTCAACCAAAATTTTTTTTTTTTTTTTTTTTTTTATGTGTAACTAGTCAGAATGGTTACAGCGAAAGAAATATTTTCCAGGTTTTTATCTCTGTGTCATCAAATAACAGACATTTAAGTCCTTATGTAAAACAAGGCTTTTTTCTAAACTCATAAAAAGTCATAAAAATAGTACTTTTCATTCCACAGGAAAATAAAAATCAGTATTTTCATCATGTTTTGCATTTATTTTGAAGGTAAGGCATCACATTTTATGTTTTTGCTCATAATTAGTAATTTAACCACCAGGCCTTATGACACAAATTCAGAATTTCTAAAAAAAAATTCAAGATAAGTGACACAAAATCTTCAACAAGAAAAGATGAGGGCAATTTGTTCTAATATGGATGGAAAGGATTGCTGCCTGTATGTTCATGACTAAATAAAATATCTTTTAATTCACATGAGGTGAATTAAAATATATTTTTATTGCAATTTAAAGTTTAAAACACAAATCTTGTAGTTAAAACTCCCAAGTAAACCAAACAAGTCATGAGGGTCAATAAACTGTTGATTTTCTGCCAGCTAATCTGGGTGGTTTTATTGCTCAAAAGGTAGAGTCCTGAGTCCCTCAATGTTTCTGTTTGTAAACAACACTATTCAAACTGAGCGCTCCTCCCCTTGGGCTATTGGCCGCCTTGTTCTTCAGCCTATTCAGCTCAGAAGCAGGTAAAAGCCAAACCAATATTAACCCTGGTTTTCCAACGTGCACTATCTAAAGCTCTTTTCACAGCAGAGTACTCTCTGTTCTTCACAACGTCCGCAGTTTTTCTCTCTTTTTTTTTTCTTCAAGAGTTGGAGTGACTTGGATCCACTTCAATCACAAGTTTATTTTCCAACAGCGTCATGCCCTCTGTCATTGGCTGGCGAAATATACAGAAATCTCCACCCAGAAACGCCCCGACCAGACGAAAACAAACTGAAAAGGCGAATTACAGACAGGGGGAGAGGGAGTTGCATTCAAACTCACCATTGCACAAGAGTAGAGGCCCAAAGGCGCAGATTGAGATGGATTTTACTTGCACAGGTCTAACATTTATTTTCAGGGGGGAAACTCCGGACCCTACCATCAAGGTTGCAGATGTTAGGTCACACTGAAAAAATGCTGACATAGTTCCTCTTAGTGTTTTCAAGAAAGATTTTCATTTTTGTATCATTGCATCTCACCTATGGTAAATAAGATCCTCCTTTCTTCTTCCAGTTCTTGCAAATAAACATCATTGAGAAGCATAATCACGCAAATTTATTGTTCTGCTGTAGTCAGAGAAAACACTAATTGATGACAGAGTGCTACAATTTTGAATAGGGTGCAAATGATTGTTCTGTCAGTTAATGCAGTCATCCATGTCTGCATCTCAGAATAAAGAAATGCCTATACTTATTCCTCACCTCAAAATTATTCTCTGAAAAATTTTAATTGAAGAAAAAGATTATATCTTTATAATACAATTAACCTGATGAAAAACAGTATTGAAGGAAATATATCATATGTCGGGAGTAATGAACCGCAGTTTGCCTGAGACACCCAAATCAAAGCTCATTTTAAACCCTCTGCTGTGCACTGTTACGCTCTGTTAATACAAGCTACCCCAGCTTCAGCCCAGCTGCAGCCCACTTTCACTTTCATGTTGCTTTGCCACACAGCCCCTGAAACCCCTCCATCCTTCCCCATCTTTCTCTTTCTCTGTTTCATATCTCATATCTTTGATTTCTTTTTCCCCACACTGCTCTCCCTGTCTGCCTTATCCCTAAAAGCTCTGCTCTTCCTTTCTGTCTCACTCTACATTGAGCATAGAGCCATTAGTTGATTTCATGGTGGTTTTTGGACAAGGTTTTAACATTAAAGTAAAGCTTGTAATATAAAGAAAACAGCAAAAATTGCAGACATATGCCAAGAAGACCAAAAGACACCAAAAATTCTTGAATTATAAACAAAGAAAGAATAAATCCTTTGCTGTCTTTGCTTCATGACAAATGACCTAAACCCAACTCATGGGTATAATAGTGACCACAAAGAAAAGAAGATAATGACTGCCATGACAGCATGAAGCTACACACAGCTGAACATAAAATATGAGATGACATAGCCGGGGAAGAGCAAACCATTGGTATCCCAAAGCTAATTTCAACACAGATGTTTGGAGTGCTTTTGTAGGAAACATTAACAACATGAAATCCAAGTATGAAAATGCTCAAGTGTCACATTAAATTCAAATTAGATTTGTCTGAATGACATTAAAAACAAAATGAGGGGGGAAATTATCAATAGTCTTGTTAAAAAATGTGCCATGTATGGATGTTATATAAATGCAAAAATATCCCATGTTGCTTCCTCCAAGACTGAAGTAGAAAACAGAAGAGGAAACAAGTAAAAACAGCTCACTGACTCACTGTGTTCTATTACAGCTGCCAAGGAAGGATGTAGGAGGGAAGGAATAAATGATCAAAGACCCAGTGTATTCACCTGTATTCAGAGCACAATTTGTTCAAATTTAACTACGCAAGGCTTTAATTATTAATCAAAAACAAAATCATAAGAGATGTTAGAATTTACATGTACATTCAGATTTGTAGAAATTATTTATCATATTTAAATAAAACTACACCACGAACAAATTTATAAAACTGTTTCGCCTTGAATTTTTATGTTGATGATAAGATGGTATTGAATGCAGATTCATCAAAAACATTTATTGGGTGCCATGGAAACCAAATATTTTCACTCTGCACACTCTTTTTTTCTTAATAAGTAAATGTGTGGCAACTTCGTGTCAATCATTTACTGTTTCTGTGTGCTCATAGCTGAGATTTTAAGACCAAACATTAAGAAATAAAAAAAAAAAAACTTTTTTTTTTTTATTTCAACAATGAAATATGAATAATGAAGTATTGCTTTATTACTTCATTGCTGTCCTTTTTTTGTTATAAGTCAAAGCTCATGATTTATACATGTCATCTTTTGCTATTATCCTTATCTTTTGGAAATGTTAAAGTAAAATTATATAAATCCATTGTTGAAGTTGAGCCAACACGTTGGCCGATACACATGGAGTTTTATCTTTGTGTAATGGTAACCTTGACTTGCCTGCATAGACTTTTAAAACTCCCTCATTGTAGTGGCAATTTCTTCACTAACCTGTCTCTCTCTGAGCATATGAACTTACATGAAATTACGGTTTAGCCTTTCACGAATTAGCAAATTAAAACTTATTTCTGATTTTGGGAGCTTTTAGTATGATATGATGTTTAACAAAAAGCATCAGTGATGTGGATGTATTATCACACTGTATGGTGCTATAGTGTAGTGCTGCCAGCCAACAGCAGAGGTCTCTGCTCCAGCTATATGATTTAAATTCTGCCTTTGATGACAAACACTTTTATACTTGATGTATGGAGATGAGAGGCAGCTCTTTTACTGAAGACAATCTTTTTTACAAAGTTAACCTTCATAGGTAAATTTCTATCCCTACTGTTCAGTTTTGAATGAGCAGTAAACAGTGTCAATGCGATAACCTCTAAACCTCTGGCTTATATGTAAACACTTTTCATGTGTAGCTGACATGAGAGGGAGAAAAACAGCAACCCCCTTCAGAGACCATAAGTGAAAACCCTATTCAATGTGAAGCCTGTGTGACTATATCATGCAAAACATTCTGGCTTTGTTGAAGGGTGAGACAAAAATCTAAAAAGCTATCTTGAACCTGAATAGTTTACAAGACAATTGCAATGCTAAAAGGGTAAAGACTAGGTAAAGTCATGTGACCCTAAACCTCAGGATGTCACAACTTAGGCTGTGTCCAAATGTCCACCCTATTCCCTACATAGGGCCCTATATAGGGATCATGCCATTTTGTAGTGGTGTCCGAATGTCCAGAAAGAAAAAAGTAGTGCACTCAAAGTTACCCACAATGCATCTTGAAAACTAGTGAGCTTCGATGGTCCCTAGACGGGACAATATAGACCACAATGCATTGCGGTCAGAAGAGCTGAATGGCGTGAGGTGTTGAACATATCGAGCGGCAGAAAAAAAGGAGAGAAAAAACAACAGAAAAGGGATTAAACACAATATAAGTAAATAAAATACCTTCATTTAAAATTACAGATTTGATTTAAGATTAAATCTTTTTGCGAGTTGTGGATGCCGCCGTGGTTGCCACGGTGACACCTGGTAATCACGTGATTTGCGGCGAAGAAAAAGTTGTCAGCTTCGTGTCCGAATTACAGGCAGAATGAGTGCACTAGATAGTCTGCTATGTAGTGCAGCCCTATGTAGTGAATGAGGGGTTAGGGAGTAGGGAGGACATTCGGACACAGCCTTAGAGAGTTGTAAGCAAATGCCCACAAATCTCAGATATGTAAACTCTGGGTTTCTCACACAAAGGTAAACTATTTTAATACTTGGTTGGTCTGCCTAAATACAGCAATAGCTGCCCAGATACAATGCATCCGATAACCCACTCAAACATATTTTCATTTCTAATTGTAATTTAATCATAATTTCGATTCAATCCCTTCTCCTCCACTTCCTCAAACACAGTAGTTCAGCCCTTCCCCATTTGATCCACCTTTTGGGCCAAAACTTGTGAAAAAAGCCTACTACAGCTACCAACAAGACACAGCAAATTTCAGAATCTTTTAGCATCTTTTCCACAAAAAGCACTTAGTGGAAAATGTAGCAATCTTCAGCACAAAATTTAATGCAAGACTTACGTAAAATATTGTGACTGCAGTCTGTTCATTGAAGGCTCAGTTGAGCAGGGACTACTCAACAGCGAAGGAAATGTTCCCAAAACTAAAGGAATGTTGTAAAGAAAAACAAATTTATCCAAAACAATGTGAAAGACTGATAACCCTACACAAAAGAGAGAGAGAGAAAGAGTTAAATCATGCAATTGATAGCTGTTAGAGGTGGTTTTAGAAGCTACTGAATCATGGGTTTTTGCACATTCATTACACATTTTGGTTTAGGTTAGGGCAGCCCGATCAGGGGGAAAAAAATTATAATCACAATATTTTGGGTCAGTATCAAAATCACAATGATTAAGCAAGACGACTTACTCTACCGACTTACTTGGGCGGCTGTAGCTCAGGTGGAAGAGCAGTCGTCTTTCAACCGGAGGGTTGTGGGATCGATTCCAGGCTTCCCCAGTCTACATGCCGAAGTGTCCTTGGGCAAGACACTGAACCCCAAGTTGCCTCCCGATGTGCCTATCGGGGTATGAATGTGTGTGTGACTGGGTGAATGTGATATGTAGTGTAAAGCGCTTTGAGCGGTTAGTATGACTGGAAAAGCGCTATATAAGTACAGTCCATTTACCATTTACCATTTTACCGATGCAGGACATTTGTTCAGGGTGTTACCTGCCAGGCCTGGCCCCACTTTAGCATTCTGCACCATTTATCTTTGTTTTTTCATTCATTTTAAAACATTACAGTAAAAAATGTACTTGTTAATACTCTTGCATTTTGGGAAGACAGTCGACATAGAAGACATTGTTAATAGACTATCTGACTGTAAGCTAGCACAGATCAGCCAGAAGCTACGCTCATTTTCAGTCTGAATAAAAGGACAGATCCATTTTGCGTGTCTGCTGTAGATGAATATACACAATCTGGCATTTCTGCCAGAATGTGCAAAATATTGGGAAGAGACTATGCAAACAACTCAGCTTTACGCACACAATGTGAATTATCAATCGTGCAACAAACAGTGGGCACAATTTTTGCATCTACTTTAGCACATCTGAAAAGCAGGTATTAACTGGCAGCTTTAAGCACAAATGGGTTGAAGAGTGCTGCCTGCAGGACTGCAGACATCCAGCACTGCGTCAAAATCATTTCTCATGAGGTGTTAGGACACTACATTAAGTTTTCATTATCTAATTAAATAATCAATACGGCAAACATCACTATTTAAAGGATAAATAAGTAACATTTTTATTAAAAGCTATATATTTTTTTTAAATAATACCTCCACAGGTCGTTTGGGGGTGTACAGAAAGAAAGTACATTTCCTAGAAAAATTATATTTAGCCTAAAAATAATTATAAAATAAATTTTAACGGGTTCGATAATGGCATTATATTTACGTTTGTAAGCCAATACACGCCGCCATTGTGGGTTGCCAAATACGATCTCTGTGTGGAAACAATATTTTGGGCACAATCAGGCTGGTACAAGGGAAAACCGTGGAGATGACGAGTGAAGCAGCTGCTTCAGAGCCCTAGAGATATTGTTATGTGTTTCTGAGGAGGAGTGACCTGAGAAGAGCAAAACCTGCAGTAAATTTAGGTGAAAACTACACTAAATGGACCCACATAAACGTTTTCCACGGAGTCAAAACACAGAAATGGCGACTTTCCTCCTGGAACGGTAAGCTAGCTTGTTTGCTAACGTGGCTAACGTTAGCTGTCAGTTATAAACTCCTCTGCGTTACTTGTTGGACATGCTGCAGACTGCTGGTCACTTGCGTATCGGCAGTGAGCCTGGCATCCTAGCGGCTGGAGTTGTTTTTCTGCCGTTGCGACTACAACCAAGACACACGTGATGTCGCTGTTCTGTCCGTATTCCATATTCAACCTTTAACAGAGGTTTATTCTAGACAAATGAATCAGAAAATTGGCAGCTGTAGCATAATGGTAGTTAAAGTTGACATTAACTATGTCTTTTTATTTTCCTTTATTTTTGTCAATGCCATATTTTTAAATTTAGATCAGCTCCTGCGTGCTTCTCCTCTCCAGACCGCGGCTGCTGTTGCTGCCTCTGCTCTGAGGTTACTGACCTGCATGAAGATGGCCCTCCACTCCACTCAAAACTCAGAGAAAATAACACTAATGTAGCACAAACTCTTGATACTATTTTTTACTGAGTTTTGCATGGGGTGGGGGGGCCAACTTTACACAGGTCCAACACCTGACATTGTGCCAAAGAGCGTGCATTCTGCGCGTAATATCAGACGATCTTCAACAGCATCTCCTTATCCATGTCTGGCCTCTTCTTAGGATCGGCACAGATACCTACTGCATTGCTTTTATTTTATAGTTATTATACTTATCTTATATTCTACTTTTATTTGCCTCATATTTGCATATTATATCTCTGGAACTAATATCTTTCAATCAGGTTGAATTTAATTTTGCATTTACCACAAGCTCTTCAGAACTTTCCATGCCAAAGCAAGAGCGCACGCTAAATGTTCATTTAAATACTGCTGTAAATACTACTTACCAAGTGCGTGTGCAATCTTTGTAGAGCGCCCACAAACGTCGAAGAGACAGCGCACGAGTGATAAAGTACAGGGCATTTAAACAGAGAAACAGAGGGAAGGGACGTAAAAAGATTTTTTTTTTTATAAAGGGGGGGGGGCAGGTACATGTTTGGTTGAGGGATATGCAATGTGGACAAATATATAATTATTGTGTTGGTTTAAAAAATGGTATATAAGTGCCTATAAAATCACAGTTGTACCCAGTTCCACTCACACTAAATACATAAATATACATCTATTTATAGACTGACATGAATAGATAAGTAAATAAATTGATAAATGGATAGGATAGAGACATAAATCCTCAGCAAAATAGTGGCAGTGATCATAATAATTGTTTTTAAATAAGTCTAGAAGGGAGAAAACAAAAGAGAAAAAAAAGGGGGAAGAGCATAAAGATGTAGGACTGGAGGAAAAAAAAGAAAATCACCAAAAATTCACCTGGAAATTAATGACAAAAGCAATAAGGACAGAGGTTCAGCTCACCAGGGGATAATTGGAGGCAGGCTGTGGAGCTGGGGTTGATGCAACACAGATCAAGGCGCACCAGGGACACCCCCCACACACACTACCCCCACCCTATCACCACCACCATTGGCCATTGGTCACACGCTGATGCTTAATCTATATTTGAGTATGTGTAAATTATTTTCTTTTGGCTATCCTGAAATGGTGTAATGCATTAAAAACAAGGCTGGTGTGCAGTTATTGGTGCATTTTCCTTTTTCTTTTCCTTTTTCTAATTTTTTTTCCTCGCTCTTTTCATATTATATTAATATTTATATTATGTATGTGTGTCCATGCTAATGAGGTGCATGAAAATAAGCATGGCATTGTGGTATAGGCAGATAGTATCTGTGTGGCGTGAGGTAGCAGGGAGGTAGAGTGCGCCCGCACCTCCATCGGCATGTGTCACATCAAACTCCTTCCCACCCCAGTGCACGCAATTTATCTGTGTCACAAACAAATTAGCACTCTTTATTTGAGATCTTAGTCAATGTTTCCCCTACCACTGTACAGGTCCGGCGGCCCTGCCAAGCCAAGGAGACCTGCCCCCAGGCCAAAATGAATAAATAAATAAATAAATCAATGGGCCAAAATCAATTAATTTATAAACTAATAATTATTTCCATTAGGAGGCCTCTGTGCAGCGCAACGCAAGTCCATCTGTACTGTAATTCAAAATCAATGTCATGATTTTCATAAAATTTTTATTTTACTTTTGTCAATTTCAACTTATTTTACTGACAGCTCATTGTTTTTTTCCTTCTTTAATGGGAAAGTATGAATGATTTTTTAATTGTCCCACACTTGCGTAGTCTTCGTCCCACATTTGGTTAGATGGAATCTGGTCACTTTACAGGCAACTTTGGTTAGCCAGATTAAGCCTAATGATTTCAATTAAGTGATATCATTCAGTAATATAGGCCTACAATCATTTTTTATGTAAATGTTTGTTACTGCTGTATTTCACAGGTCACACTACATGATTAGGTATGTATGTGTGTTTTCAGTTATCAGTATCAGGCTTTAGGAGCTGAAATATATCGTTACCACCAGGCCTGAAAAAAATTCTAGGGGAAACACTCACTGCGTTTACATGCAGCCAATAACTCTTTCATAACCCTTTCATAACCGGAATTTAGCAATAACCCGGTTGCGCACAGTCATGTAAACACTGGCAAAAACCCGAATATGCTCATTTTCGGGTTTTTAAAAACCCGAATATTACCCCTGGGTTACCCCTTTTCTAACCGGAATATTTGGTCATGTAAATGCTTATTGGAATATCTCAATTGAAAGGAATATTTAATTGTGTTCTGCGCATGCTCTATCTGCAAGTATTTTTGGCGTTTTGATTAAATTACAGGGAGTATTTTGTACTAGCGATCAGACAGTGCTCTGCACAGCTTGCTAGTTTATACATCACCATGGCAACACGCATCCCGAGAGGAGCTGGTGTGCAAACAGTTACTTCGCGGGGCTCCATCACTCATCTGGAAAAGTTTGGTGAAGATGTGATGGAGGAAAGTTCACTGACTCCAGCCGGAGTCTGTTAACTTCATCATTACAACCATTTCCACCAGTCCTGGCTGAGACCTTCATCTGTCCGGGGGACTCTGCTGGAAACGGGAAGCGTGGATGTGCTTCGAGCTGCATTTTCAGGACACGTTCTCTCCTTCTATGATCCGTCAAGTAATGCTGGTGGGTCAGTACCAGCACTCCGGACTGCAGTCAAGCCCGCCGCCTCTCGCGGATCCGTGGTCAAGCCAATTGGCGTTATTTCGGCTGTAACTCTCTAACTTGGCTGGCTTTACCGCTGTGGCCCCGGATGGTTCATTATCCACCATCATCATGACGTTTTCCGTGTGTCGCGGTTTGGATCGGGATATTCCAATTGATTTCAGTAATCATGTATACAGGAGTAACTCTGTCTGCTCACGCATGTAAACGGGTTATTCCTGATCTTTCAGAAACCCGAATATTGACCTTAACCCGAATTTTGATGGCATGTAAACGTGGTCATTGTTAGTAAAACACTGTCTTTGTGTCAAATTCCCCCTCTTTTGTCATTGTTTGAAGCAAATTTCAAAATTTAATTCAAAATTCAATATATTGCACAGCAGTTGTTTGGATTTATAAAAGAAAAAAAAAAACCCTAAAAACTACAGTAAATGGCAATCAGAATGGTTTATTCTTCACTCCCTTGCATTCCTGCAAACCTGCAAGAACAGCCAAAGCTTCATGTCTGACACCCACTGGAATGCCAAAAGGTTAAAGCTATAAAAAAAAAATCTCTGTAGCATCAAATCTTTAAGATTATTATCGTTTTATGATAACCTTTCTTTATCAAACTTATTGAAATACCAAATCCCTAAAGCGTAACAATGTCATGTCTAATAATCTGACATTTTCAAAAATACATTGATACCAGGAAAGATAACTTAAGTTATTTGGGATTTGATCAATCAGTACAAATATGCTGACCTTGCATAAGAAATAATCCTTTACGTTGGGGTCTTTGAGCTTTGTTCATTTCCTCTTTGTTCAAGTTACAATAAAAAGCTCTTAAAAAATTAGGCCGTCCCTGACTTGTATTTGAAAGCAGGAGTGTTGTGTGTAAGCTCTTAAGTGTGTGCCACCAAAGCACAGGATGGAAAAGAAAAAGGACTTCTGTAAAAGTCTACTGACTTGTTTGTATTAAAGACATACAATCAAATATGTGCACTTTCGTTTTGTAAAACCTTTCCAATTAGCATTACATGTTCAAAACCACTTTCTCTGTGGGGGAAAAAAAAGTAGGAGTTGGAGTTGCTCCAAGTAGTTCAACAGTTAAATCATAAAAGTCCCACAGTGAATTCAAATTCAAATGTGATCAATTTGGTTCAGTGAAAACAGTGGAATAAAAAGAATGAGCTTTTGTGGGGTCTCATGCAATATGTGAATTTCCAATTTATTCTACTGAAAGGAGAAAAGCAAGTCAAGGAATCATCAGGAAATAACAGTGACACAATTACAATTTAATTAGATTGTTAGATTTTTTTAAAAAAAGGTATCAGATTTATACAAATTGAGAAGTAATGTGCATGTACAGGGAGGAGACTTTAGAAATGGGAGGGTTTTTTTTGGTGTGGTAGGGGGGGGGGGGGTTTCTCTTTAGTCCCCTGCTTTTTTATCCTTGCACCATTGAAATAACAGAACTGTACACGCATGTGGAATGGCAAGAGAAATCCTGTTGAATTAATGGAGTACTTCTATGTACATGGTGCAACACTTTTCTGCTAATTTGTGTTTTACCTTCCCTCATCCCCATGTCAAGGCCAACTCCAAACACATGATTTATTGCAGAGTATGCCTAAATACATGCAAATATATTGGTAAAAGATTAATCAGTGGTGTCTTTAATCTTTTTAATCATGTAATTTTGCCTGTTTTGTAAAATCGCTTACTGCACGCTTTATGCTGTTTGAGCATGAATGTGACTTTTAAACTATATGATGCCAACTTCAAAATACAAGGGCAGGGCCCATACAAATTACTTGTTTGTGTGTGTGTGTGTGTGTGTGTGTGTGTGTGTGTGTGTGTGTGTGTGTGTGTGTGTGTGTGTGTGTGTGTGCGCGTGTGTGCACGTGCATAGCAGAATTGCTGAGTTAAGCAGGTGCAAAAAAATGAAGGACTTGAAGAATTTTAAAAATGGTTTCATGCAGTACAGCATAGTCTTGAACTACTCTTGCTTTTAAGAACCTTGATTTAAAGGTTGAATATGGAATACGGACAGAACAGCGACATCACGTGTGTCTAGGTTGTAGTTGCAACGGCAGAAAAACAACTCCAGCCGCTGGGATGCCAGGCTCACTGCCGATACGCAAGTGAGTAACAGTCTGCAGCATGTCCAACAAGTAACACAGAGGAGTTTATAACTGACAGCTAACGTTAGCCATGTTAGCAAACAAGCTAGCTTACCGATCCAGGAGGAAAGTCGCCTTCTCTGTGTTTTACTCCGTGGAAAACGTTTATGTGGGTCCATTTAGTGAAGTCTTCACCTAAATTTACTCCAGGTTTTGCTCTTCTCAGGTCACTCCTCCTCAGAAACAGATAACAACATCTCCAAGGCTCTGAAGCAGCTGCTTCACTTGTCGTCTCCACGGTTTTTCCCTGCACAGGCCTGACTATGACCGAAATATTGTTTCCACACAGAGATCGCATTTGGCAACCTGCAATGGCGGCGTGTATTGGCTTATAGACGTAAATAAAATGCCATTATCGAACCCGTCAAAATTTATTTTATAATTATTATTAGGCTAAATATAATTTTTCTGGGAAATATTGTACTTTCATTCTGTACACCCCCAAACGACCTGTGGAGGTATTATTTTTTTAAAAATATAGCTTTTAATAAAAATGTTCCATATTCAACCTTTAAGTTGTCTTTCAAAGTTGCCAGAAGCACCAGTTCCCCCAGCTTTCTCAAGGTCTCACCCTTATCTTTGGAGATGAGCTGTTTTTTTCAGCTTCAGTTATTTTCCGCCCAATCCTTAATGTGATTGGGGGGTACAAATAAGTCTGAAGAAAAGGCTATTGTTTTAGCTACACATAGACAAATTGGGAAAGAAACAATTGTTGTCGTACCAGAGATGCCACAACCAGACAGAAAATCTTGCAGCTAAAGGGTTACAAATAAACTTCATTTTTTGTTCTATACTAAATGATTACTGTAACTAGTGCTGTCACAGTACTCGGTACTTTGGTACCAAGCCGTTACCAGCATTACTGTTGTACTGTTGGTACCTGTATTTTCATGGTAGTGGTGTTTATCTGCCAAACTATTCAGTGAAGATGTCTCAGTGTAGCGGGGCTGCTGCTCCGCCTCATCTCATTGGTGAATAAGAGCAACAAGGAGCACAAATGTTTCCTCCAAAATCATTTAGGAGTGGCGCGCCCCCGTTCCATCTTTCTAGGGTTGAGCGCCGAAGCTGGCGACAGAACTTGCAAGCATCAGGCTCCAACGCTCTCCTGGCGTGGACAATCCCCAGATAGACGGGACACGTGTTGTGCCAGTCCTTTTCATGAAGAGAGAAGCCACACCCCTGAGGACAGGGGCGAACAGAAAACTTCTGCTTCACTTTTTGGGGTTGTGTGCTCATGGCGACACTAAGCTCATTACCAGAATACCCAAAATCAGCGCTCCATGGGCAGCACGCTAACCAGCAGGCACCAGTGGCTAACACCAACAAGAGTAGTTAAGATAATTCCAAGCAGGCTGTAGCCTTCCAGGAGAATGAAGCTTACTAGCAGTACCTAGTTAACCAGAGGTGTTCTTAGCGAAGTGAGGAGTGTAAGAACTGATCAATGACTGTGATGATGGTGGTACTGTATATAGGAGTGGGCCAAGCCCCACCCACATTGTCACGTGTCATTGCCTAAAGGCATGTTTAGAGGTGTCTTCAGCCAGGACCCATGAGGGCGTGATATCCCACACTTTGTGTGTTGTACCGAGTGAATCAACTGAAAGGGAACATGGAGTCATACCCAAGCGGCAACCCAAACTGTGAAGCCACCAAGAATTCTGAAAAAATTGCAGTGCACTCATCCTGTAGGGGCTGGCTCCAAAACAGAGCAAATCCTCATAGATTCCCATGTTAAAAAGGCCAACTTCACCGCAGAAATAAATATATTACAGCCTGGTTCAAAGAATCCTTTTAGGTTTAATAGGTCAAGTTTACCTTCATGTTAACTGTGAGGAGGACGTTTTTTTATACATATATAACTCATTCATTTAGATGTTATTTAATCTTAAAATTACACATAATTAGGGGCGTGTCATGATTGACAGGCTTCAGATGCCTACTAAGTTCTGGAAACAAAACCTTTGAATTCTTATGTTACCTCACTATTCTTCTCAAACTTCGTATCTTTTTGTACTTTGAAACATTATGGAAAAGTTGTTTTTTTTTTAAAAACTGCCCTTTTAGCAGTTGCACATAATGTACCACTTAATCTCATATCAATGTTGGTCCATCTCCTGCACATGCAAATAAGACACACAGAGACTGGCTGTGAGGTAGGGAAAGCCCATTAATCACACTGAGCCAATGAGGAGACAGCGAGCAAAGAAATACATTGAATAGGAACTAGGTTTCTTCCCCTGGCTTCGTCAGACAATTGCATTTGTGACAATGATTGAGAGTGTTTGCTTGCATGCATGTTGGTGGAAAGTGAATTTGAGAGACATCCTCTGATTTATCAGTACTTGCCAAGGTAAGTAGCTATGGTAAACCTAAATGCCCTTGAAATAATAGAAGTGAAGAAGGAAATATATGAAGAGTCACCTTTGCACATTTTTCCTGACAAACTGTTTCCATGCCATGCACCTATTTCCTATCAGATAGACTTTTGTGTTGTCTTTTTCCACTATTACCATCATGCTCCATGTCATTTGGCCTTGGTTCTTGTCCCACTTCTCTATAAAAGGGAAAAATGTTTGGCACTCAAAACAAGTATTATCAGCTACTAGCAAAAAAAGAGGACACTGTACTTTTAAATATGCTTATAGTTCCTTCCCTACCACCCCAAACCCTGTTACCCATCTATTCCACTCAAAATACTTATTCCTTTTCCTTCCGTTTGTAAGACAGCTGCAAGAAGTAGGCTCTTAAATTCAGGATATATGAAGCAGAAAGGGTATAAAGAGCTCATGTAAATTATCCAAATATTTGAATCAGGGCTTCCCTGCAAAAAAGGACCCTACCACTTCTACAACCTCATTCCAATTTCATCTAGCAGATAATTGTCAATTCAACCAGGAGAGTAAATTCTATCAAAACCCTTCATCAGTCCTCCACCTCACATATTCTGTCATATTTCCTCTACTCATTTGTTTGCCTGAATTGTTTCAGAGGAGGGAAGTGACCCTTTTTCTAAATTTACTTTTCTCGTTTCTGCCAGCTCTATAGTTATTTCTCTTTACTTACAGATGGGATTGGAGAAAAGAAATCTGAATGAGAGGAAATACTAATGTTGTTGCATAAACACATGCATATGTCTGTATGTTATTGTAAATCAACTGTATCAATACAATATGCAGCCTGTCAATATTCTTGCCATCATGTTTTTCTGTGTCCCCTGTCGCAGTCCTGTCTTCTGTTAAAGGAAAGCTGCATCCTCGCCATCTTGCCTGATATACAGCTACAGTTCAGATCTGCTTGATTACAAGACAATGAAAGCCTAAAAATAATGCTAGTGTCCTTCTGCTCCTTTGCCACACTGACACACACACACACCCACATATGCATAAGTACATAGTGTCGATGTCCCTACGAATGACAGCCTAATTGTCTGTCTAGCCAGCTGACCCTGAAAGCTGTAGATAAAGTGAGAGAGGAGTGGCAGCAGGAGGAGTGGGTGAGATAAAATAAAAGTCGACTGTCTGGTCTTTCGAACCTCTGTCGAATAGACACATTGGAAATGTAAGAGTCGTGAAGGATTCAATGACACTCACTGCCCAGATTTCCGACAACTGATAAGGGCTACAACTAATGTGGAGATAGTTACAGATTATGTGGGAGACCATGCGGTTTGGAAGAGGTATGGCACTCTCAGCACCTGTGCTAGAGTACTCATTGCCAAGGGCAGTTTTTATTTTAAATGAGCTGCCACTGCAGGGATGGCTGAGCAGCAAAAATAAACACGCAGAAGCTAAAAAGGATGTAGTGTTGGGGGTGGAAAAAAAAGAGAAACATGGTTAATACTTTTAGCAATGTTTAAGTAATGAATAAGAAGCTGCTCTAGACCACAATATAATTGTTGATTTTTTTCTATTTCAACTTGTCTAGCAGGACTACACACCATTGTTTGTCTGGGTTTTTTGCTTTTAGCTAGCCATAGACTAAAAGTGAGTCAAATTCCTTCCCATTACCATGCTTCCCTTTAATCTGTTCCTCATTGAAATCTAATGTTCCAGCAATTATATAATGAGAAAATAATGACTGTATACTGCAGACTGTTTAAGCTAAAAACTGTTTAAACAAAATGATTACTTGCATGACTCTTAAGGAAAAACAAAAACAGTGAGAAAACCCAATGTCTGCCTTGGTATGTGAAGCATGGATGTTATGTTAGGAATAGCACATTGCTTTATCCCTGCTTGTCTTAATAAAACTTTCTCTGCTGAGCACAACCTGCTTCTTTTGCACTTTGTGTTTAGAATAATAGAGAAACAGGCAGCCCTTAAAAATGATTTCCTGAAATGCAAGTAAAAAAAAAAAAAAAAAAAGGACACATTAAAACCAAAATGTAAGACTAAATGGGTTGAATCTTTTCTCACAAGTAATGTTTATCTTTGTTTCTTAATTTTTCCCTGCTTTCTTGTACATTTGTTTTCCATAATGCACAGTCATTTTTCCTATCCCCATCCTAAACCTCTAATAGTGTAGGTTCAGTTACATCAATCTATAAACTCTCAGGGGTGCAACAATACATGTATTCGCATTGAACCGTTCAATACAGGTATGTATCGAACTGTTCAATACAGGTATGTATCGAACCATGACCACCACAATACAGAAATTTTCTTTTATCAACCGACGATGGCAGCTGTGTGTTGAAAACTCAGTGGATTTGTGTTTAATTACATTCATATCTGAAACTTTGGTCTTCATGTTGAGTATGACCCTGTTGTCCTCAAAGGCAGAGAGCACCGTTTAAGAGAAGTTGTTGCCAGTTGGCTGATTGTTCTGCATGCATAATGGAAGCAGTGGAAAACATAAAAGATGGCTCCAAAACAGCTAGTTTGGAACTGGTTTGTGTGGCAGAATCAGCCAGTTCAGAAAAGTTTCAAGTTTCAAGTTTATTCATATAGCCCTTTACAGTACCCATTGGACACACAAAGTGCTTTACAGCAGGGGTAACAGAAAAAGAGACAATGTCAAACATCATAAAAATGTAAAGTTAAATACTGGGAAAAATTAAGAACAAAGAAGATTAAGAGCTATGAAAACAACCAACAGAGAATCAGAACAGGCTACTCGGGGGATCACAGGGTGTACATAAAAGAGAGTAAAATCTTTAGTAAATAAACTAGTTAGAATTAAAAGCTAGACGAAAAAAATAGGTCTTTAGCCTCGATTTAAAAGATCCCAGTTCAGTTGTGAGACGAATGTCGGGAGGCAGCGAGTTCCACAATCTCGGGCCAGCAGCCGAGGACGAGCGGTCGGCCCACTGTTTTAGTTTCGTTCTTGGGACCTCTAAGAGAAGTTGCCCAGCAGAACGAAGGACCCTGCTGGGGTCCTGGCGGACTAGCAGGTCAGCCAGATAAGGGGGGGCCAGGCCGTTGAGGGCTTTGAAAACAAACAAAAGTAATTTAAAATCAATTCGGACAGGGCAGACGGGTTATATGTTCCCGCCTGGACGCACCCACCAAAAATTGAGCAGCAGCGTTCTGGACGAGCTGCAGGCGGGCGATGGAAGCCTTGTGTGATGGTGCCGAGTAATATGGGGGCATCAGACCTTACAGGTTCGAACCGGATGTAGAACTGTAAGTAAGCTTCTTTCACCTACAAGTCCGCTTCTCCCAGCCTCCCAGCGCAAGAAGACTTAAAGGAGTAGTCACCTGGAAATTGCATTGTTCTAGTTAAAACATGTTTATTGGTGTTGGACTAAAATGTAAACTTGCCTGAAACCCCCTTTTTTTTAAACAAGGTCCAGTTTTTTAATTTTGGCTCTTTCCTTAAACCAGAACAGCCCACAAGAGCAAACTCCCGAAAACAGGAGATTTTGATTGGCTCCTTGAAATTCATAACTAACAGAGGCTATTAGCCTAGGCCGGCCTCTCTTACACACCTATGGGACTTCTGTCGACAAAACAACAACAATCGACACATGCTCTCCTCGACAAAAAAGCAGTATCGACATGTCGAGGGGGCGGGACTTGTGGGATTTCCAAATTGCATTTTTTGAGCTTTTAAATCATTACATTTCCTGTTCAAATACACATCATAAAGTCCTTTTTCCATAATGATATAAAATATTTTAAATACAGTAAAACAAATCAGGGATGTCCCAATCCAGATGCCAGCATCGGTACTCGCTCCCATACTGGCCTATTATGCTGTACCCACTCATACTCGCTCATGACAGCACCTGAGCTCCGGACGCGTTTACGCCACCATGCTGGCAGGATAATTAGCACTTTTTTCTGGTTTATTCCAGAAAAGCTGGACTTGCAGATGCAGCTGATTAATCTGACACAAACTGCGTCTCCTCTGTGCGCCGCTCCAACGAAGGGAGGGACGGGCTGCGGCCGATATTACTTGATGTGTTAATGGGTCGGGTTGTGGGTTAAACATCAATGGGTCGGGTCTGGTTTGGAAGTCATCCTTACGGGTGGGTGCGGGTTGGTGAAACTGGACTCATGCAGGATTCTGGCACAGGGAGGGCTCACCCCCCTGTTAGGTCACCGGGGACTCTCCCACTGGGAGAAGAGAGACTTCCTGCTCCTGCAGTTCATTCTCATGTTTCTTGCTCCTTTTCTCATTTATCTTTTAACTCTGTTTTTTTTCTTCACCTTCCCTCTCCTGCCTGATGTGCTGGAAATGTGGGACACATGCGCGATGGATGATAACGTCACATTGTTTTTCAAATCCCTACACGGAGCCCCTATTCATCTGTGGGGCCACACGCAACGTGCGTAGTGTGTGTATTGGGTTGACCGGTACTGGAAACAAACCACACACAGCCACAAATCAATGTTATATTGCAAAAATATTGATGAACAGAATATCAAACGCATCACACAGGTGTGTCCACCTCCAACCACCCTCTCAGCTCGAGGTGTGTTGGCAGGCTGGTCTCCTCCACATACGTGCCATCAAGCTGACAGCATCTAAAACGCAGCTGTTTGGACTTTTCCCTATTTATCACCCATATCCGTACTCTGTATCGGCAAGTACTCAAATGTCAGTACTTGTACTTTGTTGGCAAGAAAGTGGTTTCAGGACATCCCTAAAACAAATCCACTTTTTCTAAACGGGATCGCCACTTGACTCTCATTCAGCTTCACAGGTGACGGGAGCATGTGGCGTGACAGGCGACATAGAGCATGGCTGCAGCGGCGAAAAACAAAAGCAGAGTGTTGGGGAGTTTTAAAAAAGTTAATGATGAGGTAGTGAGATGCAAGTTCTGTGGCAAGAACTATGCTTTTCACTAATCCACATCTTTTTCTAGGATGCAGGCTCACCTAGAAAAAAAAAAAAAACACAAAAAAACATTGATGCCATCTCCGCATGCTGCTGCTTTTAAAAACTTTAAAAAAAACCTGCACATCACGTTCACTAACATGGAATTTCTTTCTTTTTCAAAAGTAGTTGTTTAACAGAAAAATGGTTTGACAACATATAAAATAAACTTTGGGACTCAATCATGAACAACATGACTTGTCAGGTAACTTTACAGGCAACATAAGTTAACATTACAATTGAAAGTTACCATTCAGAGACATTTTGCTGTAGAAGTGCTTCATCCACCGTCTCAGTATCCTCATTCTCAGGATCAGACTGGTGCAAACATGAACGGTTGAACCCCCAGCTCCATCAGGTACATTCACCATCACTATTCTTTTGAGTCAGGCAATGTATGCATGAACTGGGCCGGCCCTTATTCCAGCTCTGTCCTTCCTGCAGCCAATCAGCGTGTGCATCATTAACATTATTAAAATGAACATCTGTATCAGTCAAAACCTCATACTGTATGTACTATCGCGAGAGAAAGTGGTAGTATGAGCAAAGGGTCAGAATATGCACTTTGATTTTTTTTTCTAACAAGTTTTTAGGAATTATATTAAGGCATCGTAAGGAGAGTGAACAGATTAAAAGACCAGGGGCCTCATTTATAAAATCTTGCGTAGGAAAGCACACTACTGTCGGCAGATGTAGGAAAAACAGGAAGTGTGCTTCACAAAAAACTTTCCAATTTATGAAAGAATCCGTACACACGTCCTATGCCCGTTTCAGTTTATAAATCAGAATCAACTCTAAAGCTGGTGCACCTGAGGGAACACCTTGCTCCGCCCATAAGGTGACCATAAAAGGTCAGAAAACGCCATTGATAAATATTCATCAACATCATTTCCATGACAACTCAGGAGGGTAAAACAGCGAAAAAGAAGAATTGTTGAGACTACGAAAGGGAGATCCTAATAGACCACTTCGCAAAATGCAAAAATATTTAATTTACAGTAGAAGCCACGCCATGAACATCGGCGATGCAGAGAGGTAGAAAAGGTGTCAGAGGACCGTGCAGTTTACAGTGGGCAATAAAGTGGAGACAGAGGAGGACACAGACACACCAAAACAAGACCTGGGTATGAGGCGTTGCATGATTCAGATTATTTATTCCTTTCTTCCACCAACATGTAGGCTACAGACACGGAGATGTTTTTGACATCCGTTTGGTGTTAAATAATATTTCTTGTTCCTGGATGTTCCAGCTAGTCGCTTGTGCCGCAGCTGTGGTTGGAGACGGAGGCCGGTGACTCCCAAGCACCTCATACGCCCAGTTGCAGCCGCATCCACAGATGAACTCCAGTGTGCAGAAGGCCGTGGAGGCCACAGAGTTGTGAAAAATAGACATTCTTTACAGAAATGGGCACAACACTAAAACTGATATAAAAATACATAAGATCTGCCTTTTGTGTTTCATGCATCTCTTATATGAGCTTCCCATGCGCCATTTCCTCCAGCAGATAGTGAGTCTTTATGCATTTGGTTGCCCGCCTTTATATAGCTACATATCTATAATTATACAAAATCACTAGAATTTCTGAACAGCTACAGGTAAAGGAAATATCCTGATTATCGGCAAACTAACGAGCACTTTCGCATGGTGATCACGTCATTTTAACTGTGTCATTCATGTACAGAAGCTCATTTATACACACGGCAGCAGACTGTCCGCTTTATTTAGTCGTATGGATGGACTTCACATTATGTAAGTTTTATTTGACAACAGACCATATTTTCGTGGTTGGGGTTCTTCTTTAATATAATAGCCTAAACCTGTTTCTTTTGTAAATCCTGATCTTGTTTTACCTTGCATGTGTGGCACATGCACTCCCGAGATTATTAACATCAAATATGCCTCTTTATTAATTTTTCCAAATAACTTTGACATTTTATTTTGCACATTTGTCACATTTCACATAATTTCTTTGCTTTTATTCTTCTGTCATTGGTGTCGCAGTTTCCCGTTTCTCCAGATTTGGGGCGTACGCCAGGGTCAGAGCTGCCGAAGACTTAGTGACTTTTTCCACCAAGTGTGTTTTTCAATAAATCCCAAAAATTTACTTTATTTTAATGTACGCCAATTTTTGTACGTATGTCAGCTTTATAAATGAGGCCCAAGGTGATTACTCCTTTAAGATAAGATAAGATGAACTTTATTGTTCCGCGAGGGTAAATTTATCTTGGGCACAGTAGTACAGATACAGCTGCATAATATCAAAAGACATATCATAGAGAAAAAAACAACACCACCAATACAACAACATAATCAATAAAAAAAGAGGAAAAAAAAACTTTAAAAAGTGCCAAGTTCTGGTGTAAAACTATGCAAAAAGTGCAATGCAAAAATGACAAAACAAGAACCATATCCTCCAATTGACATAAGTGGTCAGTGTAATACATTCTATAACAACTCATATTCTGGCAGCTACAGAGCAGCAGATTGAATATTATCCCAAGTATTGAGGTAGTGAAACAGTGGAAACAGTGAGTAGGTAGAGGGAGGGGCTATGAGGTAGGGCAGGGGATCCACAGCTGAAGGCTTCCCTCCTGCACAGTGACCAGGGAGTGGCCAAGGGGATTAATGTAACCTAAACCTAAACCTAGAACTAGGGTAGTAGATCCACAGCTGAAGGCCTCCCTACTACCCTAGGAGGGAAATGAAGGGGGCAGGGACCAGGCTCAATTCCCATGTTTGCTGAGGAGAGAAATGGAGGTGGGAATGAAAGAGAATTTAAAACAGTTGCTCTTGCATCTGCTGGCTCCGTAGCACCTCCTTGAGGGCAATAGATCATATTCTGAGAAAAGAAAATGAGATTGATCATTTACAATTTTATAAGCTTTTTTAACCACAACTTCTTCAGACAAGGAATGAAGAGGCTGCGCGTCAGTTGTTCCCACAAGCTTTAGTGCTGTTGTTACCAGTCTGGTTTTACTCTGGACTGTGAGGGAGCCAAACCACACAGCCATGCCATATCTCACCATGCTTGCAAAAACTGCATTGTAAAATATGGCCTTGATCTCTGCACACACACCAAATAGATGCAGCCTTCAAAGAAAATGCAATCTCTGTGCCAGCCTACTACACAGGTAATCAACGTGTGCACTCCAGTCCAAATTATTGGACACCATCAGGCCAAGATATGACCATGGGATCTTGGGCTGTGACCTCCCAAGGGTCGAAGACCATCTCTTTGGGTTTTTTGTTGGTTTTGTTTTTTTTGTATTCAAGACAAGGTAATGATTACAGCACCAGGACTTGAACAACTATTTCCCTAAAGTATACGCTAGGGTCAGACTTTGAGTCTAGCAAGGAGAAAATTATGGTATCGTCTGAGGATTTGATTACATGATTACAGAAGTGTGTGCTCCTGCACTCATTGGTTTATAGGGTAAACAGGATCTGAGAGTTAACACAGCCTTGAGGAACCCGTGTTACTGTTTGAGGGCAGAGAGTAAACTATTAACTATGACCTGTTGTAAACGATGTGTGAGAAACGAATAAAACCATTTTACCAAAATGGGGTTTACATTCAGATTAATTATTTTTTGTATGACCAGATGAGGCTGAACTGTATTAAAGGCAGCACTAAAATCTGCAAATAAGACTCTGGCATAGGCTTGGGGATGTTCCAGGTGTTTGCTAATGAGATATGTTACAGTAATGATTGCAACCTCGGTCCCACGACCCTGCTTATAAGCAAACTGTAAGGGGTCGAGGCTGTCAGCAACCTCTGATTTAAGCATATCACCCACAATTCTCTCAAAGCACTTCATTATTATTGAAGTTAATGCCACAGGTCTGTAATCATTATTTGTAGCTGGAACTGCGACCTTAGGTACTGGCACAATTATGATTTTTTTTTACACAAGTCTGGTACAGTGTGGCTTTTACAGTAAGTGACCGTTGAAAGTTGGGATACCAAGCCTTAGCCAGTTCAGTAGAACAGTTTTTTTGTTTTTTTTTTTTTAATCAAAGAAGCAGTCAGTCCATCAGGTCTAGTTGATTTGTTTTTATAAACCTTACTAAACATAGACTGCACCTGATGGAGAGTAATATGGTGCTTGTTATGTTCAGGGGGAACAAGAGAGTCCAAAATCTCTTTCCAGAGCATGGAATGGACATGTGAGGGTCAGTGACTTTGTCATAAAGGTGATTTCTGCGTTTCGCTTCCATCAGTAAATCCTTTTTTAGCTTCAGATTTGTCTGACCTTTGTCACAATGTCAAGCTTTTTTGGAAAAGTCTGCTTTAAAATTGTTCTTAGTATGTCTGAGACAAAGTCCATTTCTCCTCCTCCTCCAGCTGCCACTGTGGCCGTGAAACCCTTTAACCCAAATGTATCGATATGTGCAGATCACCACAATACAAGTTATGCTAGGAAAACTTGGTCGTAAAAGTTTTGCTCTTACTAACCAATCAGAGTAAAAAAAAAAAAAAGCTGACATTATTGTGGGCCAGCTAGCTGACCCTGTGAGGCAAATTTGGAATCTGATTGGTAAAAGAAAAAGTCTATTTCTAATATCATTACGGTTACATCAGCCAGCACTGCCAATTCTGAAGGCCCGGGGCAAATTAGATTGACATGGCAACACAGGGGTTGAAATCTGACTGGACTAAAAATCTGGCAACCACAACCAGTACGTGTGACGGCCAAGATAAATGCTAAGAAATTAAAAGAATGGATTGTTGGGAATAAATTAATACAGTTGCAGAAAATAGAATAAGAGTTTAGGTTGCAAATGTAGGTTAGTGCTTCTGATAGTGTTTTGGCCAGCAGAGAAGGCTTTGTTGGCCGTGACAGGCCACCACTGATCTCATCACAGTCACAGTAGAATTTTTTGGTTTAACATAATATACATAACTTTCTAACCTGTGTTTTAAAGTTTTTATTTTGATTTGTGTTGTTTACAAAATAGCCAACACTACTTTCAACTAGCCGTTGTCTGAGATTTCTTTGGAGGCACCCAAAGAAAACACACACACACACACACCACAACAATACTGTATGATAATGTATAATTACAATGCTGTCTGTCCAAAGAAAGTCCAGCCCTTATGTTTTGTTTTTTCAGCAAAAATAAACAAAGTTCTAAGGATCCCATGCTATACAATTAAATATTCAAACACATCTAAATTAAAGTGGCTTAAAATGGAGATTTGAAACTAAAATTCCCTCTATTCTGCAGGTTTTTGACCAGATATTCCATATCCTTTTTAAAGCAGTTCAAAGTGCATATCTGTCCAAATAAAGGAGATTTGATATCAAAGGAATTTGAATGGCACATCTTCCTTAAACGTTTTTTTCAAAAATTTAAATGGCAATGTGCCAATACTATTCCCCTACGCAAATCCATTTAATCACAATCATTTAAGTCTTTTGACACAATCATCTTCTAAGGATGAGACATCAGCATAAATTTCATAATCAGAAGCTTCAAGAGAGGATGTTCCTCCTGAAGCAGCTAAAAAAGCTCAACCTGCCACAAGTAGTGTTGATCCAGCTCAACTCTGCTGTCATTGAGCTCTTACTCACATCATCCATCACTGTCTTGTAGAGTGCAGCAGACAAACAGGACATGCAGAAGCTGTAAAGTATCATTCACTAAACTGAAAGAATCATTGGCTGCAAACTGCTTGCCTTTGATCAGCTACTCAACAACAGGGCCAAGGTTCATACAGGCAAGATCATCTTCAACATATCCCACCTTGGACATGTATCTTTGAACTTCCTCCCTCAGGCAAAACACAGAGCTCAAAAACATTACCAGGAGACAAAAGAGCAACCTCCTTCCATGAACAACTGTGCTCCTAAGAAGCTTTTATATTAAGTTGAACTGTTTGTAAGGGCACATTCCTACTAGAGATCGACCGATACAGCTTTTTGGGGCCGATACCGATATTTTCACATCAGCCTCAGCCGATAGCCGATACAACCTGCCGATATTTGCGGCCGATATTATTGGCCGATATTGCATTACCAGCATCAGTCCCGTATAGTATACCAGCAGCAGGATTTTCTTATCATTTTTCAAATCAAAGTATTTTGACTTTCCGAGCAGCAGATTACTAAAATAAAAGTCCAAAATGTTCCTGACTTTACCTGCAGTCCAAATCTGTAGTGATGATATTATGTCTGGGCTAAATATTTGTTATCTATCTATCTATCTATCTAGTGTTATCACGATTTCTACAACTGGAAAATACAGTAAACAGGTTACTGTACCACTTTTCATACTGTATTTTTGTAAAAAAAAATATTTACAGTATAATTTATCATGTATTCATGTGTATATTGAAGTGTTATCAGGCTGGAAGATAAATCTAAACAAATATCAGTAGTTTTTTTTTTTTTTTTATTTGATTTCATTTTTATCTTATTCTCAGTTTTACTTGAGGTAAAAAAAAATTCTCCTACATCATGATCAGGGCTGATTACTCTACAATGCTGAGGGAGTAGAAGTCCTGCTGCTTTCTGGCCTCTAACACAGTAACAGAGTTTTGGGGGTAAAAATGCAAATATCTGACTACGACCTTTTTTACAGTGTGACATTTGCTGACAGTGCACGTGAGTCTGAAGTCTGGACATATCTCATGTGATCCTACACGTGTGCTGTCAGACCCAGCAGGTCCGGTTCTGTAGAACATTTATGCCGCTGGGGAGGACGCAGAGATTATATGAACCATAATCAGTTCCTCCGTCAGATGCTGATCTAAAAAAAATATTAAAACTGAAATCTGAGGTACAGCTAACTGTTGTTAGCAATCCACACTTTTTCTATTAATTCCAATGGGAAAGTGATCCCAAACTTTTGTACTGTAGTGTACATGAAAAGACAAACATCTTGAAAGAATAAGTATAAATACAGCATACAAAAATTAATAGACAACACCCCCACCCCAACATACACACACACACACACACATGCAGTTACCCACATAGACACACATCAGATTCGTGAAGCCACAGGCTCAAAAGCCACAAACAGCAGGAACTTAATTGAACCAGGCAGGAACCAAAGGATGTCCTGAGCGTGTCAAATGCTTTCCCTCGCCACTGAGATTATAGCACACACTTCTGAACCAATGGGTCATCAATATCAAATAAAAAGCATGACTCACCCACTCACACTTTGTCTACACAACTCTCTCCATCTATCTCTCCGTCTCTCCCTTTTTTAATTATTATCAGTTAAATACAATACTGCTCATGGGTACAAAATATCAACAAAGCCATCAAAATAAATATTGTCCAGACACGTGCTGTAGACTCACTCACAGTGGAAAAACATAATACACTCCAATGGATTGAGCAGAGAAAAGGAAAAACAGGAGAGAAGAGAGAAATGTTATAAAGCTTGCTTATGCACAAAACCGGGCTTAGAAGTGCATACGCCACTTCTTAAAGGGACTTGAGGCAGGAATTTGAAAAAAAACAAACATGAATGTCCCTTTTTTTCATACTAATGGGTGATGAAGCGCGAAATACCAAAAATAACGTTTCCACCCATGTTTCTCTCCGTTGCCTTGAACAGGCTGTGTGCTGCAAAATGCGCTGCAATTCGGTGTCCGAATTTCCCGCGCTGCCCTGCGGACGTGACGTCAAATGACGCTACATCCGCAGTTTTGATGCAGGAAAAGACGGTCACGTTAAATAAAAACACCGTAAGCGATAGTTTTGGATTATTCTGCCGTCAGAATACGATCTAGATCAACTGAAAGACCACTAGAAATTGTAACTACGAAGAAAAAGCTTAGTAAACAACATTATAGTTTTCCAGCTCTGCCATGCGGACGTGACGTCACATGACGCTACATCTGCTGTTTTGATATAGGACGAAGCCGGTCGCGGTAAATTCAAACACTGTAAGCGATTGTTATGGATTATTCTGCCGTCAGCAAACGATCCAGATCAACTGAAAAACCACTACAAAGTATAACTACGGAGAGAAAGGTGAGTAAACAGCATCATAGCTTCAGTTTGTGCACGCTCCCGTGACGGCTTGGCTCGTGGCTGCAGTTACCTGAAGCGCCAGTCGCGCCAGTCGCGCCGTCGTGAGTTTCGTTTCTTAATCTTGCCTCAAGTCCCTTTAAGCAAGAGTTGGGATTTATAAAAAAAAATTTAAAATTCACCTGCGCAAACTTCCAGGAAGAGTGTGATTTATAAAGAGGGGGTGCATACACAGTTTTATAAATCTGAACATGTTTTAGTGTATGCAAACTTTTTGTTTTGGGTGTACGTATACTTGTAGTAAGGATCCTACGCACAATTTTATAAATGAGACCCCTGGTGTGTATTTTAAATTTTGTTAGGTCTGTTACGAATTTGTGTGAAGACCTAAGTTTTGAAATTGTCAAGATTGTTTTTATGTAAAGCACGTTGTGTTACTTTTTGTATGAAAAGTGCTTCATAAATCAAATTTGATTTGAATTTGATCACCAATTATTTGAAGGATACTACTTAGCATGTGTGTTGACAGACTCTTAAATCATTTGTCCTGTGAACATAATGATACAAAACTTAAATTAATCATCTATGAATATTATTTTTTAATAGTCCATTCCTCTAACTGTTCCTGAAAACAAATCACATGTACATAAACTTGTTTTTCAGTTATGTTTTTTTCCCCAGCTGTATATAGTTATCTTCAAAATAAAAAATGTAACAAAAGGTTCAGTGAATGTCTTACTGTTTAAATACAACTGAATGGGCCAGATGATGTGCACTTACAACCAATTCTTTTACTCCTACAAGTCTTCCTCTGAGAGTTGATCGAATCATTTCATTTCCCCCATTCAGCAGTACTGTTCACGATTCAAGAACTGTGACCTCCAAATAAAACGTATTTAATTTTTTCTACCTCTCTCATGAATGTCTCACTTCTTACTTTAATAAAACTGAACTTCTTTTTACTGTTGCATTCATTTTGTTGAGGTGCAAACAGTTTTCATATGCAAATAAGCCGAAGAGTGTACATATCTATTCACTGCTGGAAATGGAAATGGATAGCAGGTTTAAACATGAGGAGGTTTCATGATGACAGATTGTTAACCTCCACAAACACACACACACACGCACGCACACACACACACCCTCTCCCACACACACACAGCTTTAAGAATCTTGTGAAAGCAATGCCCTTTTCTGCCTTGATGTGTTGCATCTTGCAGGGTTATTCTGGTGACCATTTTTAACAGAGAAAAATGACTGTCCAAACAGTCGCTATATTTTAGGTGTGGAATAAAAATACATCAACAAATAAAGAGAGAGGCAAAAGGTGGTAGGGCTGCAGGGTCAATGAAAGAACACAAACAAATGCACAATTGAGTGAAGGCACAAAAAGTCTCAATTGAACCTGGTGAGTTGGTGTTAATCAATAGACATTCAAAATGCTGCAGTTGAAAAATGACCGTTTCTTTGCATCTATTCAAACTTATTTACTAGCTTGATTTGTCTATGATGTCTATGATGTAGTCTGGTTGCCAAAAGGGAAGATTGGCCCAGTAGTTAAACCAAGGTCATTGTATAAAATGTACATTGTGATCAGCAAATGATGAAATGAAATGAAAATGAAAAATACTTTATTCATCCCAGAAGGAAAATTCAGCATTGTAAAAAGCTCACTTCAGTCAGTCAGTCTTGTTCCTTAGGGTGATGGCTGCTGGCAGGAATGAATTTCTGTATCTCTCCGTTCTACAGCAAACCTGACGCAGCCTCCCACTGAACACACTGTTAATTCTTCACTGTGTTGTGGAGAGGGTGGGAAGAATCCTCCATCATCTTCATCAGCTTGTGCAGCATTCTTTTCTGAACGATCAGCTCCAGCGGCTCCAGAGTTATCCCCAGCACAGAACCAGCTTTCTTGATCAGCTTGTTTAGTTTCTTCAAGTCTCTGGTTCTGATGCTGCTGCCCCATCAGCTGACTGCAAAGCTGATTGCACTTTCCACAACAGACTTGTAGAAGATCTGCAACATCTTGGTGCGGTCATTGAATGATCTCAGCTTCCTTAAGAAGTAGAGTCTGCTCTGACCTTTCTTGTAGATGTAGTCAGTGTTGCATGTCCAGTCGAGTCTGTTGTCCAGCTGAACTCAAAAGGTATTTATAATTCTCCACCACTTCCACCTCCTCTCCCAGGATGTAGACAGGACTATGCTGCTTATTCTTGCTCCTCCTGAAGTCAACAATCATCTCTTTAGTCTTGCTGGTATTTAAGATGAGGTGATTGTTACCGCACCATTTCACAAACTGATTGACCAATTCCCTGTACTCGGCTTCTTGTCCATCACTGATACACCCCACAACTGCAGAGTCATCAGAGTATTTCTGCAGATGACAGGACTCAGAGTTGTACTGGAAGTCTGAGGTGTACAGTGTGAAGAGGAATGGTGAGAGTACAGTTCCTTGATGTGCTCCAGTTCTGCTGACCACCATCTCAGACACACAATCTTTCAGTCTCACAAACTGTGGTCTGTTTGTTAGGTAGTCATAAATCCAGGAGGTTGTGGAGGATCCACCTGGAAGTTATGGAGCTTCTCACATAGCAAAGCAGGCTGAATAGTATTAAAGGCACTTGAAAAATCAAAGAACAAGATCCTCAAAGTGCTGCCTGGCTGGTCCAGATGAGAGTGGGCTCTCTTAAGCAGGAGGATGATGGCATCTTCAACCCCATGCCCATTACGATATGCGAATTGTAATGGGTCCTAGAAAGGTGTTGACTTGCTTGTTAAGGGTGAGCCGGTAAGAGTCTCTCCAGGACTTTCATGATGTGAGATGTCAGGGCAACTCGTCTGTAGTCATTTGGTTCAGCTGGTTGAGGTTTTTTAGGGACAGGAACAAGACAGGATGTTTTCCACAGCACTGTAACTCTGTTCTGTCTCAGGCTGGTGTTAAAAAGGTTCTGGAGAATCGGACAAAGTTGTTCTGAGTCAGTCTTGAGAACTCTGGGACTGACACCATCTGGACCTGCAGCCTTGTTCCGGTTAAGTTTCTCTAGCTATTTCTTGACCTGGTTGCAGAAGACAGTCAGGATGGAGGTGGAGGCAAAAGAGGTCTCAGGATGTCCTGATGTGGAGGGAGATGAGGCTGTGTTCAGGTCCATGACTGAGCTGCAGGGTGACAGAGTGGAGGTGGGACAGGAAAGCTGTGGGCTCATGGAGGGTGTGTGGTGTGTTGGGTTGTCGGCAGGGGGGAACTGAACCTAGTGAAGAATGTGTTCACTTTGTTTGCTCTGTCCAGACCTCCATCAGTTTGATCCCCCCTTTAACTTGAAGCCAGTGATCTTCTTCATTCCCGACCACACATCCCTCACGTTGTTCTGCTGGAGCTGGCTCTCCAACTTCTTCCTGTAGTCCTCCTTGCACTTCTTAGTCTGTGTTTTCAGTCGTTTTTGTGTGGTCTTCAATAACTCCCTGTCACCATCTCTGAAAGATTTCTTTTTGATGTTCAGCAGCTTTTTCAGGTCACTGGTGACCCAGGGTTTGTTATTGGGGAAAGCACCTCACTGTTCTTGTTGGAACGATCCTGTCCACACAGAAGTTTATGTAATCTGTCACACACTCAGTCATGGCGTTGATCTAATCTCCATGAGGTTGACAGAGGACATTCCAGTCTGTGGCCTCAAAGCACCCTCTCAGAGCATCTTCAGCCTCAGTAGACCAGGTTTTAATCATCCTCCTAATGACTGGCTGCTGCTGAACGATGGGCTTGTAGGTGGAGGTGAGAAGAACCAGATTATGATCTGATCTTCCTAAAGGAAGCAGGGCAGAGGAGCTGTATGCATTCTTAGTATTTGTGTAAAATAAGTCCAACATCTTATTTTCTCTGGTGGAGCAGCTGACAAACTGCTGTAAAATTGGTAACGTAACAGACAGGGAGACGTTGAAGTCTCCAGAGATCGCCACGTATGAGTTTGGATGCTGTGTTTGTAGTTTAGCCACAACGGAGCTGATGACATCACAGGCTGTCTCTGGTGCGGTACCTGGTACTATATAAACTGGGGCTGGACGATAATTCAATATCAATATATATCGATCAATAGAGGTTTTTTCAATATAAAAAAAAGAGGGTCAATAAAAGTTCAATATAGAAGCACAGTTTTCTGCTGTAGCCTATCAGGTAGCATGATACTACAGTCACTCCTTCCGCCAAACCAAACATAAATGCAGACCCAGGCAAAGGCTGAATTGGAATTCAGTGTTATGCACCTTTCAGACTTCCACTGGAAAGCGGTAATATTGCAGACTCTTCTTTATAACGCTTGCATTCAGACATGCATAGGCTACCGGTCTTTTACCTTGGAGATGTAGCGGACATGTACCGGCTGGTCTACATGTCACAAGAGCGGAAATGTTGCGGCATGTCGTTTTGGCTGAAAGCACAAGAAAATGTTCTGGACAGAGTTAAAGGAGAGCGGGGCTGTGCTGACTTTTCTGCAACATTTTGTGATGTATGAAAGCGCAGGGACACGATAAGACCGCAAGGAAGCAGCATGTTTGAAAAGATGAGTCTGGTTAAAGAGCAGATGAACTTTACCGGTCATGTTCCGCAATGCAAGTCTGAAAACAGCTTTAGTTTGATCTTTATTATAAGTAGGTAATTCAGCAAAAGCTTAAATGGCCAGGGCTGCACCTGAAATAGCTTTTAATTTGATAATGGCTTTTTTTTGTTGATAAATATCGATATCAATCGATACAGATTTTTTTTTTATCGATAATCTTTTTTCTATATCGTCCAGCCTTAATATAAACTGCTACCAGAATAACACAGGCAAACTTTCTGGGCAAATAATATGGACGGAAACTCACAGGTAACAGTTCGATGTCTCTTGTGCAGATCTTCTCCTTGACAGTGACGTGTCCTGGATGGCACCAACGCTGATCGACCAGCACTGCAATTCCACCTCTCTATAGCTTCCAGCTGAGCTGTTTATTTCGGTCTGCACGGACCGTCTTGAAGCCATGTACAGACACATTACAGTTCGGGATGTGTTCATGCAGCCATGTCTCGGTGAAGCACAATACTGCATTCTCTGTACTCTTTCTGAGACCTTGTTAGCACTTCAAGCTCATCCATCTTGTTAGCTAGTGATCTCACGTAACCCATCACAACAGTTGGAAGAAACGATTTAAATCTCCACAGTTTTTCTCTTTGCCTTACCCCTGCCCTGCATCCTTTTCTCTTTCTCTTTAACTCCACTGGGATTTGACTTTTTAATTCGCTAATAATCTTGATTTGGGAGTTTTAACAGTTGATCCTGGTGGTAAACAATTTTTCCGTTGCTATGGATACACATAAGTAGTGAAAAAAGCTAAATATGTGAAGAAAAATCTCCTGAGTTGCACAGCCTTCAAACCAGCATAAAAAATACTCCCAGAAAAAATCTAATCTGACAAGTAATGTCAATAAAGAAGACAACTACATTTTAAAAAAGCTCAAAAGCTAAGAGAGAGCTGTTACAAACTGCTGCCTACTTGCGGCACATTCCAGAACTAATGCAGAATCAAATACAGTATGATTATCACATCTAGAGATCTCCAGTATTATCAGCCAATATTGGTATTAAAATGTTATATCAGAAAATAATTGTATTGGTTTGATAGAACTGATATTTTTACGAACAAAGATCTTGCGAGAGCGAGTGATCTTCACAAAGCTTTTTTGATTTTTTAGAGTCCGTTTGCTCGGAAAGTCCGCTTCGTTTGAGGGGAGTTGTGAACGTGCAAACAGACTCTGATCTGGAACAAACAACCGGACTCAGTCCGCCTGCAAACGCAGGTCTCGGTCCGATTCAAGTGAACCAAAGACAGGAAGGGGACTACAAATTGCATTGGCATTGTGGGTCAAACGTTGGACATCGTGGGTAAACAATATGACAACAAACACACGTGTGGGACTGCAATAGCCTACTTATAAAGGTGTCTCGTGGTCAGACGTGGAGTTACGAGGAAGTAAAAGCTTTAATCGATATTTGATCTGTTGAAAGCACATCCAGCTCCTCATACAAAAATCATGTCGCTTTGTGGAGGGAACAGAAGTTGTGAGAACCTTCTTGTACGTGCGTCTTGTCCTCACCTACGGTGAATCCAAAAGCAGCGCCACCTAAGATTCTCATGGCATGTTGGCTCGTTTGGCAATAGTGCAACGTGAACGCAATCTCGGTCCGGAAGACCACCCCTGCCCCCAACCGAACAGAGTCCCCAAACGGACCGAGACTCGCGAACTATGCTTTCTGAATGCGCCCTAAGTTACCAAGTAGAAACATAACTAGCCACATGTTGGCTAATACCTGCTAATATCTGATATATGGCAGCCAGATATCCAAAATGAACTCCTCTGGCTGAGTTAAGGCTATTTTGGAATCTTTGCTCTCGGAGCAGTATATAGTTGGGTCTGTCACGATATGAGAGATTTAACCTTTCAGTTTGCATTGATCAGTATTAGTTGATATTGGAAATTAAGAGTTGAATAATATCATACCTGTAAAAAAGTCAAACGAACATCCCTAATTACACCACATTTAGTCTGATTAAGGTCCACTGATAAAAACCTGGACATTGAGATAACTGAATATTAAGAACAATACTTTGATCTTGGTCCAAACTGAATGAGCTCAGAGCATGTATTTTGCCTTCCTCTGAAGCATGCTGCTAATTTATGACTGTATACATACTCGTTTTTTTGCTGCCATTAAATATTTCTCAGAGTTCAGCAAAAATAATTTTTTGTATTTGTTAAATGGTTTTGCATTGTCCATTTCTCTACACTGCAATAAAAGGACAAAATATTAACACCAAATGACATCATACTATTATTTTGTCGTAAAGGAGCTGTATCATGCTTTTCAAACGGTCCAAAAGTCAAATACAGGCATTCATATGCTAAATATGTTCCCATCGCTACTACAGAAACTAATTTGGTGTTAAATATTTGTTTTTCTATGCGTCTAATTTCCAACACGGAAGTAAGATGGCGGACCGTCCTTAACTGCGGTGCTCTCGACCAATTGCAACATGTTTAACGTCCATTTCATGACGTCACCCCGAAAGAGACACAGATTCTAAAGGGTCACAGAATTGTTTTTAACACCAGCACCGGCAGCTCACACGGATGTTATTTGTAAACATTGATGGATAATCGGACCACGATCGACGGGATAAAATGGACCAGCCTGTTAAGGAGCTGTATGCGCTCGACCCAGTCTGATATGAAGTTTGAATTACTACAGAGACCCCGACAAGTAAGTACATTAGCAAACAAATCATGGGCTAATACTTAGCATTGAGCTGAGAGACATTTTTTCACTCACCAGTGTTGTTGTCTGTGCATGCACATACATGTGATCACAATTCAGTGAATAGAGTGCACCTGTCGGAAAACACATCAACCAGCTGAAAATCAGGCAAAAAAGATCAATCATTTCTGAGCTGCATCACAGCTTAAAATGGATCCAGTATTCTCTACAGGTTTCATAACAGTCACCATGTCATCTGGGATCTGAATATTTAGAGCAACTCCACTGAATAAAACAGTTTTCATCGTCGGCATAAACAAACTTGACAGTCGACAGTAAGACCCACAATGCATTGCGGATTTCCCAGTTCCTGACGTCACCCTTTTGAGCCCTGTTGACAACTGTCAGGATGGAAGGACCATTTCACCCAGTATAACAAAAAGTGTTTCTGAACAGGATTACCAACTCTGGCTTTAAATATAGTTTCAATTTAATTAAAAGAAATTTAAGCATCATTTAAAACTGATTTATAGTAAATCATTTAAGTTTTTATATTTCTATGACTTCTTTTTGTCCATAAATGAACAAGAACATGGTGCAGTGTCTCCATGCAACATGTCAGGTGCAGCTGATTTCAGCTACTGTACTTCTCTAACCCAACGTTGCAATATTGCAACATTGTATTGACAAGCTCTAAATCTAGTCTTATCAGTGTTTTCCAAAATAACTAAATTTCTACATGTTCTGGACATCATAATGAATTCCCAAAAAATTACATTGCAAATTTTACTTTGAGTCAGGACAGATCCAGTTGATCAATGCAGAGAGACGATCCTGATAAAAAGTTTACAGGTAGTGTGAAGTCATGGGCAAATTAAAAAGCCAATAAAAACATCTTCTGACTTTTAGCATTTTAAAGACAAACAATGAGACCAAATGAACATGCAAATGTGGTGTTGAGTAAAAATAACACTTGCAGATCTTTTTTTAGAATGACTTAAAGTGATGTAGTAATTTTACAACCGTGGGTCTTACAGGGTTTAACTTCCTGCATTCTGAAGCTCTTTACCTCACAATAACCATCATAACTTTGTGCTTTACCCTAACCAAAGCCTAATTCTTAACCTGACCCGAAAAAACAACATTTTACCCCTCAGAAGTCACTTTGCACATGTCAAAGTACCAAAATTGTAGTCTAACCATTACACAAGTCAGTGTCAGTAAAAAGAACTGCACACACCCACAGAGAGACAAAAGGATTTAAGAAACAATTGCTAAAAGTCAAATGCTCACACGTAACACTTTGCATGAGCTCTCTCAGTGTTTGTTGACATAAGTGGTAAAAGTCTTCAAGCAAGCTGTGAAAACATCCAATCAAAGTGCATTACAAGCAGAGCACCGACAAGCAGCTGCGGCACAGCTTGTAGTTTGTCTACTGTTGCTGTTATAATCAGCAAACCACATAAATTCTAATTTTGTTTCAGCCATTCAAGAATGCACATTTTAAAAAACCTAAATCTATGAGCAAAAATTGATTTAAAGGGACATTGTGTAACAACTGTATATTGCAAGCAACTCGCTAGTACTTTTACTGCTGCGTTCGCGTGAAACCGGGCAGAAGGACGACAGCCGCTGCATGTAAAGGCATAAACAAGCCTCTATGTGAAGACGTGGTCTGTCAAATAAAATAACTATCCAAACACCACAACAAAAATATATGAATAAAGACCTTAAAAATGGAAAATAAATTATATACACACACACACATACATATATACATATATATATATATATATATATATACACACACACACACACACACACACACACACACATACATACAGTATGTATATTTATTTATTTTATTTATTTATTTATTTTTTACACAGGTCCCGTCCAGCATAGCAGCAGAATGGGGATCTGACTGCTGTGGTGTATCAGGCAGATTTGCATCAAATTATTTTTAAGATCTGCACTGGAGTTTGTGCTGAGATAGTCTTCATACAGTCTCCAACTGCTCAAACTTCAACCATCAGTTAGTGTTCTTATTTACGTGTCCTTTTCTTTACAATACTTGAGACCAAATCAAATAAACAATAGAACAGACAAACTAGTAGTTTTGTGTTTCTCTGTTCAGACATCATTAGTGAAATGAAAAGTAAGGTTGGATTTTTTACCTTGACAGTTTCGGCGATCAGCTGTCGTCTTCATCAGAAGTTGTTTTACTGACAGTACCTGACATGTCTGCCGGATAACACATCAGGTACCGAAACTGTCAAGGTAAAAAATTCAACCTTACCTTTTTCACTAATGATGTCTGAACAGAGAACACAAAACTACTTGAAAGTAGCTATGATTAACATTTTCGAGCTAACAGACAAACTAGTTAGGGTGAAGCTGCATGAGATGCTGCTTTGCGACCACGAAGCTTGCGCTTCTACGCGGGGTTGGGGTCTGCAGTAGCAGCCGCGGTTCGTTTAGAAAAGTAAACGATGCGTGCTTTTACGTCAGTCTGCTCGAGTCTCCAGTAACACTGGATTATTGCTAGTCAGTTGTTGAAACAAAAAAGTTAACAGAGAGGTTTAAAGTCATTAAGTTAGCCACAGTGTAAACAATGGGTCCTCCACTGTATGGGAGGGGCTGCCCGCAACGGTGCCTGTTTAAAATGGCAGAGGCGGCTGATGCTTTCCGGGACTCAGCGTGCCAAAGTGGCATTTAAATATCGATACCCGAGCTAATCAATATTTAATTTTTAGAATCAATTAGTATCTGAGAATCTTTTTTTTTACAACACTACTACTGTTGCACTTCTACTGAACGTAAAAACATGGTGACACGACATGGTAGCCACCACCGAGCCGACCCGTTCGATGTATATATGAATAATACGAACGGCAAATTCGGAGCTTACAGGAGCACTTCAGTTTGTTGTTGGGAGTGATTACTGATTAATAGAAAAACACTTTTGAACGAAATAATCAATTTTTGTGAATAGATAACAGGAGAACTTACACAATATCCCTTTAAACATTGTGCTGTAAAAATTTTTGAAAAGAAATGGCATTTCTCAGCTTTGCCAAATGTGTTACAATCAGGAAACACAAAGTTCTTCATCACTGCGCTTGACAGGATTTCCCAAGACAGTCAGACATGTAAGTATAAACCAGATTCAGGTGTCAACTTGTTTCAAGGCTTATCAGCTGAATGATGTTTGTTATGTTTAAAAGGTATAACAGCATTTAGAAAAAGGCTGCTGAAACAAAATCATATCTGAAACCCAAAACTAAGCTTTACAAAATGAGAAAATACAGGTCCATTGTTCAAAAGCTTTGTCATCCAATGTGATCATTAGTGCTTTATACCTTTTATACCTTTATACATATATAATTGATACCAGTGTCCCACTTTTTTATTTAATGGTGTACAAGATTTTTTTTTTTTAATCACCAAATCGTCTAAAAACAGCTCTATATTTGAAAAAAGAAATTAATAAAATGGTTTACTTTAAGTACAAATATATATATATATATATATATATATATATATATATATATATATATATATATATATATATATATATATATATATATACACACATACACATAGAGTAGGCTTTACACGATCAGGATTTTTGGGGCCGATCACTGATCACCGATTAGAGAGTTTAAAAAAACGATCACCGATCCGATCATGTGTGGAAGCAAATATATCTTTTTAAATGGCTCGTTTACCTGTAATTATATAGTTTACAGAGTATCATAAAAAGGATTTGTTTCCATTTTTTGTCCTGAACTGAGATGAAAAGGTTAAACATCAGTAACCTCTAATGAGCATTCAGGTTTAATCAGGACAAACAAATAAATCTGAGCCAGTGGCACAAATAACAGCCCAACTTAAACTGTCATAACTGAAATAATCTACAGTCATAGCGCAAATGAAGGCAGTAATGCTGCTTCAGAAGTTGGGGCTCACATCTGATGACGTCATATTAGTAGTCAAACTAATCGAGTGACTGTTTCCTCAGAAGAACCTCGACGTGAGAACAAACAATCCGCTTTAGCTCAAGTAGTCCGGTATCGCTACAGTAGGGCCGTAATATATTTGCTGTGGACGCATGCGCCAGCGTCAGGCGCGTTTGTGTACCTGCTGGAGCACGCGAGGAGCACGTTATTTACAGTCTCTGATGGAGACACGGTGACAAACACTTGTGCTGCAACAGTTTAAGGTAAACTGTTTGCGGAAATGCAGGAAATGCGCTGCGTCCTTTCAGTCTAAGAGCTGACATGTTCGCATCCGGCGTCGCCATCCTTTACGTGTGGCGTATTTGGGATTGTAAAAACTTTATTGTCCAGCACATAGTGACAGAACTCACAACAAAAACGCCACGAAGACATAAAACACATACTAGTGAGTACATGTCTGTTCTGCTTTGTTTGTTTACTTGTTTTCTAAGTTCAATTGGTGTAAATGAGAGTTTTATCGGAGCAGATTCAAATGACAATGACGTCATTGATCGGATTGGTGATCAAGGACCGATCAGAAAATCAGAAAAAAAATGTGAAATATCGGCCGATCCGATCAAACCGATCCGAGGAAACCCTCATATACAGTATATAAAAACTTTTCACAGTCATATTGTGTTTTATTATGTTTTGTATAAATTCAAGAAAATTTGCCAAATGGCATCAAAATAAATCATAGTATCCAAATTAGAGCCCGACCGATATGGGATTTTTGAGGCCGATTCCGATACCGATATTGGGGGCTTTAAAAAGCCCGATATCCGATATATTGGCCGATATCCGATATCGGCTGATATCCGATGTCAGCCGATATATATCAGCCAGGATATTAAAAAATGAACATGGACATACATACTGTCTAACTGTAGTCCAATTTAAATTCTTATAATGACCAAAATGTGATTCAACACTAAGAATCAGAACATCCAGAATCTGTGATGATGTTTTAGGTGGTGACACAAATTTGTTGCGTTTTCTGCCTTACTGGTGCTGCAGCCCAGGTTAACGTTCACACCACAGATGTTGCATCTAACACCTGTTAAATCTTTGTGAAGTGGCTCCACACCTTACTCTTTTCCTCTTCCTGGGAATGAATATATATACATTTAGTGTATTTTAGTAATTAGAATTCAATACTATAGATGACCATTTCAAAATGAAAACAAGTTGCTCCAAACAGCTTACAGTGATAACACAGACTAATGGAAGGTGTTTTTAAATGATATATTTTTAAAGACTCATTCACTAAAACACCTTAGAAATATAAATTTGTCATCTTTAAGCTTCAAAAAGTTCCATCTTCCACTTAACACAAGGGACTAAACTAGATTTAAGAGCAATGTTGCAGCTTTTAAAACATCTAAACAGAATTACAAATAAATACATTAGTTGGAGCCTTTTAATTAGTTTAATGAAAACTTAAACTTCTGAATTTATGAGTCCCAGTAAAACCTGCATGGCATGAAGTATAGAGGGACACAATATAATAATTTTATATAAGATAACAGTGGAGATGGAAGTTAACAGTTGCATTTATCTCGTTTGTGTCACAAATAGGGGACTGACAGCGTTTACTGCTGTATAACAGTCTGACATTAGCTAATAGTAGAGATGGAGTTAGCAGCTGCATCTTTATTTCACAAAGAGGCAACTTTCACTGTTAAAATGCTAATATTGTCGCTAAAACTAGCGCATTTAAAACTCGCCTGCTCTCCTTAATGCGCTCTAACAGCGTGTTTCCACGAGGACGTTTGTTGTCACAGAGCACTAAAGTATAGTTTTATAAAGTTTAAGAAAGTCTAAGCTTACCAGGGGTTAACTAAACGTCTCCATCGGCTGCTCTGCTCTCTGCCTGCGTAGCGCGTGTGTGTGATACAAGGAGGGGGAGGAGGGAGGGGGTGCAGAGAAAGCACTGCTCTCTGTATGGGAGGGGGAGGAGGCAAGGAGCAGCACGAGCAGCTCTCAGGAAGGGAGGGGGGAGAGCAGAAGCGCAGCAGAAGTTTCTTTTTGCCATTTGAAGCAAAACTAGAATTTTCATATCGGTCACATTTTGGCCGATGCCGATTAATGAGCCAGACGCCAAAATCGGCCCGATATATCGGCCGGCCGATATATCGGTCGGGCTCTAATCCAAATTGGGGATTGCACTGACAAAGCTTTGGGACAAGCTTCATGATGTGCAAGATTGAAAAAAAAAAAAAGCGTTAAAATCAAATATAGTATAGCTACTAAAGAGACCCCTTTTTTTTTTTTTTAAGGGCATGGTTAAGTAATAAAAGAAAAAAAAAACTTTGACATCTTAAAAGCTCAAACCTGTAATATTCATATAAGGAATAAATTATTTCATCTGACACAAAAATGAAAAAAATATAAGATTAAGAAATTAGAGACAGACTGCCAGAGTCTTATTCCCTGTTGCCCTTGAATCAGAGGAATTACATGGCTGAACTGCACTCTGCAATATCTGGATTAAAAGTCTGACTTGCCTAATCAGAACTGTCAAATGGTAAGCCCTTCAATTTCTTATATTTATTAAATAATGGAAAGATGAAGCTGATTTATATAAAGTCATTAAGAATTTTTAAGCCACCCAGTGGCAACACTGAAGTTCATTGCCAATAGAGTATTAGCCTCCCTCTGTGGGTGGAATGGAGACATGATCAGTTAATCAAACCCTTGCGTTTTTTGTGATTTTAACTGTCGCTGCAGTACATAGAAAAGTTAAGACCATCTTGAACTTTCACGGTCAACTTTAACATCACTATATCAAAAGGGCACAAGACTGCATGGCTGCAAACACACATGCATACACACAAACACCATGCAGCTTTACACACATCAAAGCAAAAAGCTCAAGAGCCTGCAGTGCCTCTCTTCTTAGGCCTGGTGCATATTGATGTGCATGTCAGCGAGTGTATGTTTTGTGTGAGAGCAGCAGGTTTGAACAGGTGTGTGGCATTTTTTCATTTCTCAGTGGTGCTCTCAAGCCTGAGGCTGGCTTTTTATTTTTAACGGTTTAAGGAAAAAAAAAAGTGGTCAATTGATTTTTGAGAACTTCTTGGTTTTCTCTCTGGATTATTGCAGTATTGTCATGATTAACAGTGAAAAAACAAACAAAAAAAGAAATTGTCATAGAAAAGGACTGTGACAAATAATCAATTTAGATGTATTTATATTATTTTTTCCACACAGTGATGTATCTGTTGTCTTGAATTTACTGATAAATCACCAAGTTTGCTTCAAAATTGTTTCACATCTCAACAGCACAAAGGTGCTTTTGTAAAGTTCATAAAACAAGGCTTTATAAACTTCCCAGTCTAGTGATCTTTAACAGTTTTCTTTAGTAGAAGCGCTGACATTACTTTGGGCATTTAGCACACTTAGGGCCTGATTTACAAAGAATCCAAATTGCGAGTCTAATGTCTTTGCCTCGCAAAAAAAAAGCGTGCGCTGTCATTTTAGCGTTTGCGGGGGATCTACAAAGATTACACGCGCAATCTGTAACAGGCGCAAACAGCAGGATTTAAATGAGGATTTAGCGTGCGCTCTCCCTGCGCCACGGAAAGTTCAGAAGAGCATGTGGTAAACGCAAAATGAAATTCATCCTGATAGAGAGATGTTAGTTTCAGAGATATAATGAGGCAAATAAAAAACAGAATATAAGATAAATATGAAGAGTTCATTTGCAAAAATAGACAAACGCCATTTAGAAAAAACGGAGTTAACTGCTTTTGCAAATAAACTCTTCATTTACTTTTCGAATATTTTCAGCAAATCAAGCTCATATGAAGTGGAGGGTTTTAATGATGTAAAATGGAGATATGGCGTTTGTACCCAACAGCAACAAAAGCAGTTAACTCTGTTTTTCCACAGTGATGTTTGTCTGTTTTTGCAAATGAACTCTTCATATAATAACTATAAATAAAAACAATGCAGCAGGTTTCCCTGTGGATCCTAAGAAGAGGCCAGTTTAAGGACATGGATAAGGACACGCTGGTAAAGATGATCTGATATTACGCACAGACTGCGCGCTCTTTGGCACAATGCCAGCCGCGGGACCTGTGTAATTGCCCCCCACCCCACGCAAAACTAAAGTAGCCTAGTATCAATAGTTTGTGCGTTACTGGTTATTTTCACTGAGTTTTCTGTGGGGTGGGGGCCAACTTCACACAGGACAGCAACCTCAGAACAGCAGCAGCAGTTGCTGCGGTGTGGAGGAGCAGGAGATGATTTTAATTTAAAAATATGAAATTGGCAAAAAGTAAAAGAAAATAAAAAGACATAATTAATATCAGCTTTAACTACCATGATGCTGCAGCTGCAGATGTTCTGGTTCATGTCTAGAATTAACTCGTGTTTAACAGTGATGTTGATTGTTATTTAATTAAATAATGAAAACTTGACGTGTCGCCTGAACACATCATGAGAAATGATTCTGACCCAATGTCTGCAGTCCTGTGTGCAGCATTCTTTCAGCCATTATAGTTATAAATGCCAGTTATACCTGCTTTTCAGACGTGCTAAATTACACGCAATCTTTTGCCCCCGCTTTCCGTTGAACGGTTGATAGATCACATTGCGCGTGTTAAACTGAGGTTTTGCATAGTCTCCTCCCAATATTTTGCGCTTTCTGGCAGAAACGCCCAGTTTGCATATTCATCTGCAGCAGATGCGCAAAATGGACAGCGGCGCTATTTTGCCCCTTAACAGGCGCAAAGCTCCTTTTGCCCTTCTTTGTAAATCAGCTCTGGCGGATTATTGCGTGCGTAATGAAGATAGCGCCTGTTTTAACAAGCGCAAACCTTTCGTAAATCGGGCCCTTAATGATTTAGACCTCTCAGCTAGTATGCTTGATAGATGTCTGCCAGTGTTTATACTCCACATCTATTCACAAGGTAATTATCCCTTCACTCTCTGAAAAACATTAAAGATCAAAAGATGAAAATTCTTCAAACATTACTTGAATGACTGATAGACGGCCATTTCTTTGATCCATCTTGAACAATTTGTAGTAACAGTTGTTAAGCAGTGAGACTGTTAATGCTGCTTAAGTCATCTCTTTCCTTGTCATCTGCTCTGTAGCCTCATGTTCTGTATGACTTTGTTACAATGACACCATCCATACATAAACAATTTACACAAATGCACATTCTAGGGATGCCATATGGCAGGTTTCTGGCCGGCATAATTGCTTTAAACAAGAAACAACATGTGGAGTGTTTGTGTGTCTGAGAGTTAAAGTGTCAGTGTATATGTAGGTGGTCCTGTCGATAATCATGCAGCAAATGAGCCTGCTGTTGTTACTGTGGTCCCCTGATGGAGCAGCTGTGACTAAAGAGCAACCACACAGACACACACCATCTTATAACGGCAAAAAGGAACACCAATGCAAATGGCAAATACATGCATTTCTTATTAGATAGGTGGTTTTTTAATTCAAACATCTAAACATCTTTATGAAGCTGTCATTATGCATTGCCTTTTTAATCATAGCAAGTCATGTTTGCCGTTTTAGGATTTTTCTTCCTAACATTGCAATCCCATCATCGAACACTGCATATCTGTTTAACCATCAATGTCATTTACACACTAAAAAATAGAGGTATGAGACAGGAACGTTTCTGTACCTGTAGGTACATTTTTTTAGAAATGTTCTCTCAAAAGTACAATATTGGTCTTTATGAGGCCAGAAGTGTACACTATGAAAAAGGGTCCAAAGTAATATAAAGTACAAATTTGTACCATTTCAACCCTAAGGGTATCTGCAGCATTGAAAAATGTGCGTAGCTTGTACAATAACTATAAATAGCAGTCCTTCTAAACAGTAGTATAATTATAGTTATTATATTATGATTTTCATAATAACAATCAAAGTAATAATTACACATTTAATTATATATTAAATATATTGGGGGGAGTGGATAGCCCAGTGGTAGCGTCGTGGGTTTGGGCGCGGACCCCCGACACGACTCCTGGGTGAACCACTGTGGACCCCTGAGCAAGGTCCCCAACCCCCCACCAACTGCTCCCTGGGTGCCTTAAGTAGCAGCCCACTGCTCTCTGATACTCTCAGTACAGAGATGGGTAAAATGCAGAGCCCTAATTTCCCCTCGGGGATCATACCAGTATAAAAAAAATAAATAAATAAAAAATATGTACATGGCCTAATATTTATATAATAATTATTCATTTATTATTAGCATCTTTGATTGTTGTCATAATCTCTACTTTATTGACTTTTAACACCCCCAGCCACAAGCTTTGTACCCTTTTAAGTACAAATTGGTACCTCTATTTTTGAGTGTGTACATCATCCTGATTCCCTTATTACAGCGGCATTTTGAAAATTTTATATTTCATAGTACACAACCTCTGCTTGCAATGACTAAAGAGGAAGCTGGTCTGGTTGGTTTTTTGAAGATAATCCAACCACGCTGCTAAAAAGAGTACTGCACAGCATTTCACTTGCAGTACTGTATGAGTTATTCATATTTAACCCTGGCATAATCAAAACAGTGTTTGGAGTAAATGCTGATCCCCAGGCTCAGTGGCTGATTTTTGCCATAAACTGGAAAACACAAATGTACTCAACTAAATATGATAGTTATATTAGTGCATCAATCATGAAACTTTTTTTTTACCCCCTCCCCAGTGTTACTAGTCTGTAAGATAAGAAACACATGATGACCACATCCAGAGGAGTGTTTATAAAACTAAATTCATCCTCAGAAATTGACAGAGACAGCGAGAGAGAGAGAGAGAGAGAGAGAGAGAGAGAGAGAGAGAGAGAGAGAGAGAGAGAGAGAGAGAGAGAGAGAGAGAGAGAGAGAGAGAGAGAGAGAGAGAGAGAGAGAGAGAGAGAGAGAGAGAGAGAGAGGGGGGGGGGGGGATTGCCAAGTTTTTTTGTGGACTTTTATGGATCTTTTTGGTTCAGTCACCGGTGAACTCCATTATATGAAAATTGGGGGAAAACGAAAACCTCTCCGATCACTGGCTGCATTTGAGATATTAAAAAAGTGCTGAGGGTGAGTTTTATTTTCCTACCATCTTGTCGTGCCCCCGCCGTTGTAAAACCTGTGTTTAAAAGTAATTTCTTTTCTTTTTTTTTTAAAATGACATCATACACAGCAATACAGTTACAGTGATCTACTCACTTCAATTCTATGTTTGCAACACTGGTAACGTCATCATACAGGACAGAAGTGTCATCTATTTCTTTTTGCTGCTATTGTACACTTTGTTTACAGATAATATTAAGTGCATTTATATCTGAGTTATACGTTTTTTAAACAAGGCTAAATAATTTTGTCAAACCTGATGCCTTCACTCACACGGCAAGGTATACGCTTCATTCATTTAACAGTATTGGTATCAGGTATCAACCAATATACTCAGCCTAGGTATCGGATCAGAAAAAAACTGGATCAGTGCATCTCTATTGGTCACTGTGCACAGGAGGCTCACAGCCTTCATCCTACCTCTGCACAAAATGCCACAATGGTATCAGTTCATTCCATCTTTTTTCTCATTAAGTTATTCCATCATTAAGTTTCCCTCTGTGTACCAGAGGGCTGTAACACCATATAGAAAAATAAATAGAAAAAAAAACAGCTGGATTTTGCTTTAATATGTCATTAAAAATCATATGTTGAGAATTAGAAATAAAATAAAGTTATAGCCAAATAAGGTTGTAGCCAATCAAAATGAAGTCAACTTGGTCTCCAGGTAGAGCTGCATACCTTTACTGCATCCAACCCTTTTACTGAGGAGGAAAATCTGCCATTCCAAAACATTTTTCTTTGGAGAATTGGCATGTGCAACAATATCAACTACATGAAATAGTTTCTACTGCCATGTTCTGCTCCTGATGAGATTAGCACAGGGATTGACAGTTTAGCATACAGATCTGGGCATGAAAAAGTTCCCCTTTCAGCCGACTGCCAGCCACTTACCAGCCACTTGTCTGCTAATTCAATTGCACAGAGAAACACCTGTGTGCCCAGGGGAAACGCTTTCAGAGCATAAGTGAACGCCCGGAACAAGGATGTTTCCACACGCAAAGTTTGGACACCGTATGTGATGCCGTATTTGCGGGACAAGTCGTTCAGCCAGTGATAGTGCAGTAATGGTGCACTATTAGTGCACCACTTCTGGCAGCAAAAGGAGGAACTTTTTCATGCCCAGATCTGTATCACAACCTGAATGTAAGAAAGAAAAACACTGAAGGATGTTAACATACCCAGTGAGAATTTGATTTACCAACTGGCTACACTTGTAATGGTTTCTTGATCTGTTTAGTTTAAGTTTCGGTGTAAAACTTGGTGATAATGTGGCAGGACGAGGGAGGGCACGGGCGGGATCCGATCCCCAGACTCCCGGGTGAGAGTCATGCGCGCTAACCAGTCAGCCAAAGGGATATGCACTTGGACAAGTAGCCAGGGAACATGAAGACTCGGAGGCATAGTGACACGACCGTCAACTGCCACAATAAGAAGATGGTTTTATCAACCATTTGCCATGCACTTATATTTCCAAGGATCTGCCCTTTTACCAAAGCATTTATCATCAAACCATCTGGGATGTTCTTGTAGATGCTAGCCCTTCTGGTAGCTAATCAGAAGTGCTGTTCATTTGGCATAATAATAAGAGAGGTTAATCATGTCTTATGAGTCGATATACAGACCTGGAGCACAGATTTCAGCAGCGTGTTGTTTTTAGACAGGCACTTTGCTGGCCAGCTAGCTAGCTCGGCGCTAGGCAGAGACCGGGATGCGGCGGTGAAGAAACACAGACGCGTTGCTTAAGGTTACACGTTTATTACAATATAACTGGTCAAATACGGCAGAGGACTGTGTCATCAAATCCTGTACGTGTCTCAGCGGTTGTTAACGGTACTCTGAGCGGTCAGCTGTCTGTCGTCCGCTTCCTGCCTCAGTGTTGCTTAAAAAGGCCCTGCGTAAGCCCCTCCCCTTCTTGTCCGACATGTAGTCCTCTGGTTGTCGTCCCTCCCATTGCTGCTAGCTAAACCGTTGCCCTAAAAGACTACAAGGTCCGTCAGCCCTTTCAGTCTGTGAACGACACCTCAGCTTTTAAAGTGACCCCGTCTTAATTCTAGGTTCATAATTTGTGTCACATCGCCCTAAACTTTTTCAGTCGTCCTTGTCATAATTTAAACAGTACATAGTTATTAAATCAGTCCGTCTGCCACCACTCTCTGTCTTGCAAACCACCTGGCACATCTGATTAACTGACCAAGTGCCTGTTTAATTTAGTCAACTTTTTGATGGGTTATATGTACAACTGTACTACTTCCTAACTTAAAATAACTCCTTTGTTTCCTGTCTTTCAATATTGGACAATTTGATTAATCCAGGTGTGCCTGACCTGAGTAACCACAATGACAATGGCCAGACACACCTAGATTTATCAGTTTGTCCAGTCATAAAATACAGGAGACAAAGGAGCTGGCTTAAGTTCAGGAAGTAGTAGTGTTGTGCATAAAGCGAATAGGTCAAAGAACAGGAGCAGTGAGTGACATCATAAATGATTGTCTCTGTTTTTAAAGGCTGACACTTAAATATAAGTCATCCAGTCATTTCTTGTTTGTTTTGTTTATCCTAGTCGTGCAACTCCTAAGATAACAGGTGGAAAGAAAACAAAAAATACAGATGACAATGCTCCATACTTCTCATCTAAAACATCTTTCTTTGTTCAAAAGTTCCTGCAGATAATAATAATAGATTAGATTCAAAAAGCGCTTTTTTCCCTTTCAAGGAACTCAAAGCGCTCACAGTAGGTCCATTATTCAGTTACTCCTCATACATACTTGGTGATGGTAAGCTATGTATGTAGCCACAGCTGCCCTGGGGCAGACTGACGGAAGCATGGCTGCCATTTTGCGCCTACAGCCCCTCGGACCACCACTGTAACATTTACACACATTCATTCAAGGCAAGGGGGGGTTAAGTGTCTTGCCGAAGGACACAACGACGGGGGGGCTGGGGCGGGGGGGGGGGGGGGTGGGGGGGGGGGGGCCGGGGGGGGGGGGGGGGGGGGGGGGGCCCGGGGGGGGGGGGGGGGGCCCGGCGGGGGGGGTGGGCCGGGTGGGGGCTGGCTGGGCGATGGCCAAGGAAGAGGGCGGGCAGTGTCGCCTTGAAGAGAGGGTTGGGGTTGTGTGGTGTGGAATTGGGGGGGTTGGGAGGTGTGTTGTGTTGTGGTGTGTGGGGGGCGGGATTGATATGGCTGGGGGATCGGAATTCGAACCTCTGATCATTTGCCGACCTGCTCTACCACCTGAGCCACTGTCGCCCACTTGGTACATGGTAGGTACAAGACACACCAGCACAAAAGAAAGGTCATTAGACTGCTTATTGATAGGCTAACATTATACAAACTCAAGGCTAGAAGTAGTAGGGTGGTTGGAGGACAGGGCAAGAGGAAGAAACAAAGAACAGCTTACAAAACTGAGCTCCTCACTGAGCCAATTTCCTCGTAAAAAGACCAAAAATGTCCATTGTGTTTGGTTTTCTGAATCTCAATGGGGGAGGAAGAGGGCAGAGATGCAGAGTGGGCAGACCGGAGGAGTCATCAGTGGCTAACAGTACCTTCAACAGAATAACATACCATCTGCTTCCAGTAAAAGCTCAGGCTAAATTTGTCTGCTGTTACACACACAGTAGTCCGGTAGCAGAGAGGCACTGAGTGGGCAACAAGAGCAGAGTTGAGTATGCTCTTCTAAACCTAAGCCAACCGTTACATCAACAGTATAGTTAAAAACACAAAAAAAGCCAGTCTAAAAATGCCGACCAAAATCTGCTGCGTTTATTTGGTTAGACATCTGCAGACTGAGATCCAAACAACAATCTGTGTTAAGAGGTCAAGCCTTCCTGGTTTCACATTTAGGGCGCAGAGGAATTTTACTGTAGAAGAATACACAGCTGGCTGACAAAGCCCCACAAATGTGAACCAAACCACAAAGGAGATGATGCAAACCAACAAATATCTTGAACTGAGTGTAGTGATGGATTGCTGCTGTGTAAGCTTGGCAAAGAACATTTAACCATATCATGTGCTTGGATGCCAGTGTGTCTATAAAACCTTTTATGAGCATTATTTGTGTGGATATATAACTGATGCACGTTAGTTGTCACTGGTTTCTGCCCAGGAGCAAATCATTGTAGAGATCCAGATTCAGAGTAGGGATGGGCGATACTGTATGTTATCGCATGCGATAGACAGTACAGTGGGGAAAAGAAGTATTGAACATGTCAACATTTTTCTCAGAAAATATATTTCTAGTAGAGCTATTGACATGAAATTTTCACCAGATGTCGGCAACAACCCAAGTAATGCACACATACAAAGAAATCCAAACATTTATGACCATAAATTAAATTATGTGTAATATAGTGAAATGACAGAGGGAATAAGTATTGAACACATGAAGAAAGGGAGGGACAAAAAGATATAAAAAGCCAAGAAAGCAGCTGGAGTCTGTCAGTATTTAGAAAGTAATCCTGTCCCCTATCAGTGCAAAGTATTATCAGCTGGTTTAGTCCTGATTGATGCCTTTAAAAAGGTTTCTCATCACCAAGGTGCCAGTCAAGAAGCATTCCATGATGGGAAAAAGCAAAGAGCTGTCTAAAGACCTACGCAACTTTATTATTGCAAAACACACTGAAGGCATTTGTTCGAGGTGCATTTCTAAACTTCTGAAAGTTCCAGTGGGCACCATTGGGGCCATCATCCGAAAGTGGAAAGAACACGGCATCGTCATAAACCGGCCACGGCCAGGTGCTCCTCATAAGATTTTAGACAGAGGAGTCAGAAAAATAATCAGAAAGGTTCTCCAACAGCCCAGGACCACTATGCACTGGTTTACATGGAGCAAATAACTCTTTCATAACAGAAATTAGAAATAAATGGGTTGTGCATGGCGATGTAAAAACTGGGAAAAACCCGAAAATGCTCAATTTCGGGTTTTAAAAACCAAAAATTCCCCCGGTTAATTCCTTTTTTAACCGGAAAATTTGGTTAATAAAACGCTAATGGAAAATTCCCAATAAAGGAAATATTTAATTTTTCGCATGCGCTATCTCTAAAGTTTTTTGTGTTGTTTTAATAAAAGGAGTATATTTGTAAGAGAAACTGTGCTCTGAGTTTATTTATTTATCACACACAAACCACGGAGAGGAGGTGGGGAGAAGCAAATACGAGGGGGCTACTCCACAACTAAAAAAAAAAATGGAGAGGATGAGGAAAGTTCACTGCTCAGCGGAGCGATAGTCATCATTACAACCGTCCCACCAGTCCGGCGACTTCATCTGTCCGGGGGATTCTGTGGAAAGGGAAGGGGGATGTGATGAGCTGATTTTAAGGACAGTTGCTCTCCTTCTATATCCAACAAATAAAGAGGGGGTAGTACAGCACTCCGGCGAGTCAACCCACCGCCCCGCACGGAGAAAAAAAAGCGATTTTTCTTTAACTCGGAAATTGGTGGTTTTTGGCGGGGTCGGAATGATCCATATCACCATCATCATGACGTTTTCGCGGGGGGGGGGTGATTATATAAATATATAATATAAACAGACTCTCCTGCTCAACGGAAGGGAATGGAATTCCGGAATATGAAAATGCCTAAACCCCACGACGTCATGGAGAGCTTCAGAAAGACCTGGAATCAGCAGGTACAGTTGTTTCAGAGAAAACAAGAAGTAATGCACTCAACCACCATGGCCTTCGTGCACGCACACCATGCAAGACTCCATTTCTGAAGAAAAAGCATGTCGATACTCGCTTGAAATTTGCGACAACATCTAGACAAACCCATGACATTCTGGAAAACACAGTCTGGTCAGATAAGACCAAAACTGCATCTTCGGATGTCATAAGACACAACATGTTTAGAGGAGAAATGGTACTGCACTTGAGCCTAAAAACACCATAGCAACAGTGAAGTCTGGAGGTAAGAATTTCATGGTGGGGGCGGTTTTTCAGCATGGGGTACTGGCAGACTTCATATCATTGAAGGAAGAATGAATGGAGAAAAGTAGAGAGACATTCTGGACCAGAATCTGCTGCCATCTGCTAAAGATGAAAAGAGGCTGGATCTTTCAACAAGACAACCATCCAAGCACACAGCCAAGAAACACTTGCCTGCTTTAAGAAAAAGAAAATAAAGCTGCAAGAATGGTCCAGTCAATCACCCTACTTGAAAATCTTTGGGGAAAAAAAGTTCACAGACAAGACCCCCGGAACCTTGAAGATTTGAAGGCAATTTGTGTGGAAGAATGGGACAAGATCAAACCTGAGCAATGTATTACACTGGTTTCTCCATACAGAAGGCATCTGGAGACTGGAATCACCAACAAAGGTTTTTGCACTAATTAGTAAATAAATTTCAGTAAGCGTATTCATTACTTATTCCCTCTGTCATTTCACTGTTACACATAACTTATGGGCCTAAATGTTAAAATTTCTTTGTATGTGTGAATTACTTGGGTTGTTGCCGACATCCGGTGAAAATTTCATGTCAATAGCTCTACTTGAAATGTATTTTCTGAGAAAAATGTTGACATGTTCAATACTTCTTTTACCCACTTTATCGTCAAATAAATTCCCCATGGTAATAATTTGGCATCTCACGATAAAAACGATAAATTCAATTTATCAGGTTGTTGCAGTTGCACTACTTTCTGATTTTTTAAGCCAAGTTATTTTTGCCGTTTGCATGTTTCAATAAATATCAAATTTGTTCTCATAAATTTAAAAAAACTCGTTTGATTGGTGTCACTACAGTTTTGCAATACAGGTGTACTATTTGAACTTTGATGTAGATTATTGGCTTCTAGTATTATTTTAGGGCTCTCAAGTAGTGATCGATTTTTATAATACAAAAGATTAAGCTGATATTGTTTCGTACAGTAGCTTCACTTACTGTGATGAAAAGAAAAAAGAACAAAAAAAACAGAAATTACCATGATACATTTTTTAGTGCATAACACCCATCCTCAGTTCAGGGTTCACTTTCCGACAGCTGTGACTCCAGCTTGGTTGTGTTTTCCAACAACCACAAACTGGCAGTGCAGATAGGTGGAAAGCCAAAGAAGGGTCATGTCCTTGTTACTGGCCAACTGACACCTACTGGGCAGTTTGAGGTCTTCTCCAAATGAAGGATATGAGAGAGATAGCATGAAACTCAGCAGACACCTCCTCCACATGAAGCCCCCACCCCAACTGTCAAGTGAGGAAAAAGCTGCTGGTGAGCACATGTGTGTTCACTCCCAGGCTACAAGGGAAGTTGATCATGACACCAGAGTACAAGGGGTACAGGGAAGGGGAATATACATGTTCAAGTAAATGATAAAAAACGGTAAGATCAATACAGCATCAATGGAGTAAATCCAACAGTTTCCCTCATTTTCTTTTTTTAAAGTAAGCTATAACTTTTTTTTCCCCCTTTGTTTTATTCAAGGCTTGCCCACCACAAAGTTCTCATCATAAGTAGATTCAAGATTCATAAAGATGAGGCCAGAAGCAACCCATCTGAACAGCATTGTGGTACTGGAAAATACAAAAATAAAATAATACAACAAAGGATCAAACTTGATGCAAAAAAGCAGTCCTTGACAATGACCCTGAAGTGGAAATTAGCATCACAATCAATAAACCCAGTAAAACGTGACTAACACTGTGGCAGAAACTACAGCATCCCACATGAAATGATCTGAAACATTCTCCTATCATGAGAAATAACTTTAAAGGGATATTGTGTAAGTTCTCCTGTGTTTTATTCACAAAAACTGATTATTTGGTTCAAAAGTGTTTTTTCATTAATCAGTAATCACTCCCATCAACAAACTGAAGTGCTCCTCTAAGTTCTAAATTTGCCGTTTGTATCATCCATTTACACATCGAGCGGGGCGGCTCGGTAAAGGCTGCCATATCGTATCGCCATGTTTTTGCGTTCGGGAGAAGCGTGACGGTAGGAAAACACAGAAACTCACCGGACACACCGGAGTTTTCAGCTCAGTTCGAGGTAATGCCTTTGAAAAGTCACCGTGCTGCAGAGGGGAGAGACTAGCGTCTCACTGACGCTGGGTTCACGTGCAGTCGGGCAGACGGCCGTTGGTAACAAACCAGATGTCATTTTAATCAATGAAGCCGAGCGAAAGACGGTAAAACATGGGTCAGGGAAAACAATACGACATCGCCATGACAACTGAACAGATGTGGACTGATGTCACTGTAACTGACGGACCACGTCTTCACATAGAGGCCGGTGATAACTTTACATGCAGCGGATGTCGTCGGTCTGCCCGGTTTCATGCGAATGCAGCATGAAAAGTACGAGGGAGCTGCTCCCGATTACACAATGTCCCTTTAAAGAGGTCAACAGGTTTTACTGGAACTGGCTCTACAAAACTGCAGATATTTCACTTTCCCTCCACAACTGTTTAGAACTGTGTTAATACATGTACCTGTTCATTGAAGTCAGGGGTGCCCAAGTCCGGGCCTCGAGAGCTACTCTCCTGCAAGTCTTAGAGCATACCTTCACCAACACACCTGAATCAAATCAAAGATTCTTCAGAGCTGCATGACATGTTCATGAGGGAATTCTACCTTCTGATTCAGATGTGTTGGATAAGGTAGGCTATAAAGGTTGCAGGAAAGTAGCACTCGACTTGGGCACCCCTAATCCAAGTTGTACTCGTTAACACTTTCTTTCTGGTAGATTTGAATACAAAGAAATAGTTTGAGTACAAAATCCAGGTCTGAGTCACTAATATGACGTGGGAAGTAAAGAGGAGGCTCATCACTGCTCTACCTTTGATGGCAACTTGAAAATTGAGTTAAGTAACCTATTAAATTTTCCAGCTGACTTGGCTTGGCACTAGTTTATCACATACACCACTGCTGCTGTTGTCAAAGATAGGTCAGAGCTGCTGTGCTCTGCAGGGGACTAAAATTTGTACATTTCTGACTTTTCCTTTTGGGAGACTTTGTTAGTTGTAGATATGCTGCACCAGTGTAACTGCTGGAAACTGCGCCATGTGCAGCACTTCAAAGACCTCGCTGTCCCTTTACTGCCTTAGAACTTCATACTGGGTTTAAGAAACTGCTTCACGTAGCAGGAACCCAAAATTTTAATTTCGGCTAAGTTTATACTGTAGGACAAGTCTGTTGCTTACGCTTTGTTTTCTGCTGCTGGATGTGGAAGGATCACATCTGAATGTTTTTACAAATATCCATTCAATTTATGAGGAACTCTGGCAAAAGCAGGAAAATCACACTGATTCTGCTGTGAAATCCCTAAAACCAGTGTGTTATAACTAACTTCTATGTCTTTATGGCTGTAATGAAGGGAAAACCATTCTAATAATCACCTTTATATTCAGATGGCTGTCTTCTATGAATAATGTCCAACATAAATCGGTGAGATCTTGGCTCTGGAAAGCATACTTTTGTCTTGCAAGATTGATGGACTGCCTTGTCTACAATGTGCAAAAACAGCCAAGATTACTCATGTGAACTATAAGACTGCAAGATTTCTTATTTGGTGTGTTGTTGGCAAATTACTGTATCATTTTGGGCTGTTTTTACATCTCTTTGATTATAAGATATACTGTAATACTGTTGCCAGGAGCCTAGAATGTGCATTGAAGAAGAATGCTCGCGATGACCAAACACCTATTTGGGGGGGGGGGGGGGGGAATAAAGTCAGTGATTAAACCTGCTCTTTAAGCTCATGTTGGAATAAAATAGCTATAAAGATACAAGATCTGGGCTGCTAACATTTACTCACCAGCCACCAGGATCATGGATTTACCTCACTGGTCTCAACAAAATTCTACCCAAGAAAGAGAGACAGTCAGCTGGATAACTGGCAACCCGGGACCTGCTCCCAGAAACAAACTGCTTCTCTCTCAGTTGTGCAACAAGTCTGACAGAGCGAGCAGCTGCAACCGCCTCACCAAAACGTCTGCTCCCATCATTTTTTGAGCTAAGTGCCACAGACAGTGTGTTTTCCTGGGATAATGGCTGTAACAGTCTGGAAATATAGACAGTGTTTGGTCATCTGCTTGTGGCACTGCTTGAGGCATTTCCCCCAGCGGCATGAGCTGTTAACGGGAAAGGGACAGAGAGAAAACCTGCCCTCTCATACTCGCATCTCACAGATAAATGGCTGCAACAGTCTCAGTATTTAAAACATGTTTAGTGGCAGACCAAAACTGTTTTGGGGCCAAATTCAAGGGTGAGGGAGAAAATGTGCTAACCTGACTCCCGCCACCTGGTATTTGCAATACCATCTGGGGAGGGAGTTAACCCGATGTCATTTCAAATTAGTCTTTTTTTTCTAAAACTCTTGCATGTGATTGGATAGAAGATCTGTCCGTCATCTTGACTGACACGCTACTTCAGCCACTCACGTTGAACCGAATGACGCAACCCGTGACGCAACTCAGAGCGACACCAGAGCCACCACGCATAGAGGATCGAGTTATCAAAACATGTTATCAAGCTCAAAAAGCTTCAGTCAAACAACATGGCGGCGGCGGCGACAGCTAGTACGAGCGGTGTACAGTCTGTGAACGACTTTTGTCGAATGTGCAAAGAAAACCTCCGGATAAAAGGCAACATATGCAACAGCCAGCGCATATTTGAAGGATAGCCAAATCAATTTCGTCGCTCTGATTCCTACGGCAAGCCGCCATGATTGTTGTTGTCTGAAATAACTGACTGACTACACTGCTGTCGCCTGTGCTTCTACATCACATCCGGCCAAAACGCCGCCCATCCTTCAAAAGTCCCACCCGCGATTAGTGATTGGCTCCTATTATTCTCTAACCAGACAAAATCACCTATAACTGTCGCCTTACTCAGATGGAGTGCGTGAGGAAAGGGAACGCCCCCGCGTGTACTTGTTGAACGCACCCAGATGATGTAAATCAGGTTAAAAATGTGCTGCTCTGCATCACTTTGCTCTGATCAGCCAGACACAGGAACGCTGGCAGTGCATCACAGGATACAAAGAGTAAAAGTGGTTACTTCCCACTATGTGGGAAAACCTGAGATTCTGGCACCCTGTGAGTAAAAGCAGCAGTGCTTAAAATTTTAGGACTGTTTGATCATTACATTTTAAATGTGAAAGTCATTTTTGGTTGACTGCTCTCACATGGTTCGGCTGTACAGGGGAAGTGGAGTCCCAGCAGCTGCAGCAGTGAGTCTTGTCTGGGAAAATGAACTGGTGGTATTTCTATCTCAGAGAAAAAAAAGGTTGGGATAGCAGTTCTTCATTTCATGACAAAAACCAAGCTGAACAATGAATACTGCAAAACTAAATCCACCTCTGTCATCATGGCAGCTACTTTAACAACCCTAGATCCCCACCGAGCAAGTGGTCAGGTTGGTGCCAGTTCCTGCAAATATTCTACAAAGACCATAAGAGCTGTCAAACTTCAAAGCAGAAGTCCTCAAGCATACTGCTTCTGGCTGATTTGGCATGTGATATGTCTTATGACACATAAAAAATATACACCTGGGTGTGTAAACAAGATGAAAACGTGCATTTTTACACAAGGAGGACTGTGTTTCAGCTACTTTAAGTTCTTCCAGGTGCTAAGCTTTATTCTAAGTGCTCCAGTGCAACAATTTCTTTTTTTTAAATACACTTAATCAAATATTGCAAAAGACTGATGCTTCATAATCTCTGCCCTAGAGTTACTCTAAACTGTTGAAATTTGATGGACAAACCAGTCTTTAAACCACTGACAGAAGGAGAATAACTTAGATTTCTGCCATTAATGTGAATGCTAAGTTGCAGCATAGCACCTATGAAAAAATGCTGCACATCGTGCATGATCATAATTCTGTTTACCGCTGTATCCAGCATTAGCCTGAGCTGTGTTCGAATTAAGCTCGGTAATTTATGACCAGCAACCTAGACATACAAGAATAAGCCTGATTTTATGGAAGGAGGGAGAGTGTGTGGATCTCTGTGTGAGAGAGATCTCTGTAACTTCAGGCGAGAGAGAGAGAGAGAGAGAGAGAGAGAGGGCTGTGTACCAAAAGGAACAGGCTGCATGCTGTGCTGAATGCACGCGTGTCTGCCTTCACTGCAAAGCGAGCAATCTAATAGGCTTTTGGCTATCCACTACAGCAATAAAGTTAGCTTTGGACAGTTAGAGGGGACAACAAGAGTGATTTGCTGAGACAGACAAAGAGAGATGATGACAGAGAGACAGAAACGTACGGAGGAAGAGCAGATGAGTGAGAAGAGGACAGATGGCTTATGGCTCCAACACATCCTCATGGATTCTGCCCAGCTTTGAAATGTAAGCACAGGCAGTTGTACATATGAGGTGTAATACCATGTAATCTCCACATAAAATGTGCAAAACTAGGTTCAAATAGTCGGCAAGAGATAGGGGTGTGCCTGAATGAGCTGCAGAATGACTAGACATTCAACAAAATTTGTTTTCTTTAACACCACAGTTTGCAGTTAAGCTATGAGTAATCTCTAAAGAAGCACAGCATTGAAGACAAACTGTTACTGCACACACATTATGACCTATGAAAGTAAGATGTTCACACTATAGCACAAATTGCTGTATTGCCAATGGCCAGGTTATCTACACAGGCTCCAAACTCTTCAAACACAGAGCGGCCCTTTAGAAGAAGACATTGTCTGATAATCAGAGGAAAGTGTGGTAGGCTACTGGTATTTCAAAAACAATATTGGCAAATTGCCATATTGGCGTTTTAAAATCGAGTAATTTAAATCCTTAGAGTTATAATTAAGACGGATGGAGATGTTTTTTGTTCGTTTGTTTGTTTTTTAAGACATGAAGGATAAGTAAAAAGAGGTGGGACACATTACATTTTGGAAGCTACGCAAGTGCTGCTAATTAGTTCAACTCACACAGGGAAGCACACAGGTGACAAAAGGACTTAGAATAGTTTGTTGTTTTTTCTTTTTGTTTGTTCTTTTTTTTTTTTCGTCCTACCCACTTGCCCTTCGTTTACCTTTCATTGTGGCAAACTCCTTCTTTTGGACTCAGTCTGCCTTTGATACAGGCTACCGGTAAAGGGGACTAACTGAGCTGAGCTTTACAGCTGCCCAGGTGGTGTCAATGGCGACAGAAAAAAACTTAAAAACTCACCTGTGCATCTTCTGTTACGTCCATAGTTGATTTATATGAGTTTATAGTCGGTCAACAATGCTTGGCCTCTGAGTCCTGACCTGTGACGCAGCGTTTTTCGCCGCGCGCGACAGCTGTATTCTCCTCGCGCACCTGCGCGCGTTGGTTAGCTGTTTATTCCTGTTATCTGTGACCTATTGGGCCAACCAGTGTCCATCAAGTTACACATATTTCCCTGATGCAACACACCTGATACAAATGAAATGGTTCTCCGTTCATTTCAGTCAGGGGCGTTGCCAGGGAAACGTCTAAAACCTGCAGAACCTGGCACAAGATGTCCGGAGTTGATCCCTGCTGTAGACAATTTGCAACTGAGCAGAGAAAAGCGTGTGCTGCTTCATGATATCCACAAATGGTCTTTAATGGTTTGATTTATTGGAATAGGCTATTTATGAAGATGATGTGGAGTCTGAGCGATTCAATCACATACAAAACATCCGTTATTCTTTTAATGCACTGTTTAATGCAGGGGTGGGCAACGCTGGTCCTCGAGGGCTGGTATCTTGCAAATATTACGAGTTTCCCTGCTGCAACACAGCTCACTCAGGTTTAATTGCCAGACTTGCGCAGAGCTTGATTACCCATTGATGTGAGACAGGTGTTGCAGCAGGGAAAAATCTTAATGTGACCGTCCGCTCAAACAGGCCTAAGTAGCAGGAGCAACATTTATGAAAATCAACAAAGAAGCGTTTTTTTTTTTTTCTTTTCTTTTCTTTTTTCAAAAGTGTTGTTTTTTGTTTTTTGTAGAAAGTGTTATTTAGCCATTCCATGTCTTTAAATGTATCTAAATGAGATGCAAATGAGTAGCTACCATTGTGCTCCCCACCGGGGTGAGAGGTGAAAAGTGCAAATCTTCAGGAGGCTTTCCCCCATTTCAGTATTTGAAATGTATCTACTTACTACATTCAAATGGCCACAACCTCTTCAAATACTATCAGATTTCCATGTGTTACACATCGTTGGAAGTCGTTTAGAAACTACATTTTCAGAATCTGTGAATAATTTAAAATGTCCCGGATACTACAGTACTTACTGTAGGCTATGTCCTGTCTTAGCCTGGTATCTTGCTCTCTAAGATACCGGCCCTCGAGGACCGGAGATGCCCACCCCTGGTTTAATGTATCTTTTGCATATTGCTTTTATTGTATAGCACTTTGAGTTGTCTTGTACACGAAATGTGCTAACATAAACCTGCAATGCCTCCAATATCATATTTTCAAACCTAAATCCATTAAACTCTGGGGCCTCCCCAGGGAAGCCTTTTCACTCTTCCTAAACACTTACAATATTTGGTAAGAGAATGCAAGACTTTGCTGTAGCATTTTTTTTTTTTTTAATTCTTGGATGTATGGGTTATCTGGCGGTCTGACATTTAGCACTGTTACCTCACAGCAAGAAGGTTCCTGGTTTGATTCCTTTGAATTGTTCTGTGGTGAGCTGAGACAGACTCCAGTTCCTCCATAACCCTAATCAGGATGAAAGCAGGTACAGAAAATGGATGGATAAATAAATTGGTTAAATCTAAATCTTACAGTAACAGATGTGCCTCACACAAAAGGAGAGTCTTGGCTGTGAGTAATAAGGTCACCAGCTATTGACTACACTTGTGTGGAAAGTATTTACTTTTATCGTCCAGATTATCTTTGCCTATTTGATGCCACACATGCCTGCACCCAGCCACCCTTTATCCAATGACTCCGTCTGTCTTTGCAAAATGCAAGAGCTCTTACAGTATTGTCAGTTATATTTGATAGTTCATTTTATGCCAGAGTATATCAATTACTCAGTTTAGCAAGACTTTTTCACGCTTTTCACACTAGAAATGCAAATTTTACATCCTGCAGAGGATTAATAATCAACTGCACAAATATGCATCCTGTTTATTAGGTGATCTCTTTGGGTTTCAAAGCTGTTAATCAGAAGTGTGTTTACTGATGTGCTGACCTTCTGTCATATCAATTACAGCAAGTTAGCACCAGACCTGCTGTCTTCTAACCCTGTGTGTGTACTACTCAGCCAGTCATAGCATCACTAACACTAATTGAGTGAGAGCAGAAATGAGGTCCTCCCTAAGGGATAAACAGTCAAAGCCTACCCACACACACACATGCTCACACACTCATGCTAATGTAATTGATTTTCCAAACACTTCCATACTTAATGGTCACCGCAGAGTGAAAACTTACAATAATAGTTTGGAGGCAGCTTTTTGAATAAGGTAGATTTACTTACGTGTGCATTCACGGCCATTCAAAACCTTTTTAAGAGTCCACTGGCATGTTGCAGATGGAAAAGTTTTCTGAGTATTTTAGGGCGATGGCCCATAAGATTCTTTATTCATTGCTTTGTTATATGTTCTACTTTCGGTCTTTGATTTTATTCTCTCTCCTTTTGAGATTTGTATAGTAAAATCTATCCCGCCTGAGAGGAGACAGCACTGCTAGATTTACTGCTTTAGCAGTGAACTTTTTAATAGAAGCATAGTCCATTATTCCTTCTCGCTGCTTTGATACATCCATGGCATTTCAAAGATACACCTAATATTCCAATAAAAGGCCTAACATAACTGATGGAAAATAAATCACTACTTAAAAAAAAAAGAAGGAAAAAAAAATCCTTTAATGTTTTCATCAATTTTATTTGTATTAAATATTAACATTGAGGACACAGTGGACAAAAATCTTTCGATAAAACATTTCATTTCATGTGAGCAGTTGTGTAGGTGACAAGAACCATGATGGACATGAACCCAAGACAAACACTTTGGGTAAACATACACTGCAGAGCATAAAGAAAAGGTTTTTGATCCTCCACATCAATGTAGGGGTGCTCACAAGTCGGGTCAAAGGAATTTGTGGCTCCCAATACAAGTCTACCCATTATTTTTGTTAACTTAAACGCTGATGTCAACTTGCAGAGCATAAAAGCCGCTTTAACAGATTATCAACAACCACTTTAAAGACAATAGATTGAAAAATGATCTTTCTAAGTAGTCTCAAGCAATAAGAGAAATAGTGCAAAGCTGAATTTCTATGAATGAGTGAAGTGGCCTTTGCGGGTCAAATTCAGCATGAAGATTCTTAAATTATTCAGATTTGTTTTATCTTGAATCATTAAGGCCTGCAACTCTTTGGTTATAAGTCAGACCTCTGACTGCATTTGAAATTTGTCAACAAAAAACTGACAAAAATTGTAATGGTTTAATCTCCAGTGCGCAAACATTTGTGAATCATAGTGAGTCGTATAATCGTCATTTTCACAAACACAAACTGTATACAATCAAAATGAATAACAACGAATCAATAATTTATGCACAAATATACAGTTTGATTTCATTATTACAGTAATCCATAAAGAAAAATATGTAAATTAAGAACAATTAAATAGCTAAACAGCATTAAATCTCCCATTAAAAAAAAAAATCTAATAATAACATGATTATCATTATTGTCATTTCCATCTTTACCATTATTGTCATTAATAATACTTTAACTAGTGCCACAATGCTTTTAGGAAACTGCTTCTATGGCAATAAATATAAATAAGGCAAAAACAATACAAAACAACAAATAACTTCCCAACAAATGTTACATAGTATTTTAAATGCACAACATGCTGCTAATTAGAAATGAATAAGTGAGATTTATGTGCTGCGTCTGCTTTTCAGACCTTGCATCCAAGCAGTGAAGCTCAAAATCTGCTCATCCTTTCAATGTGAAAAGGAAAAAATGACTTTGTAAAAGACCTCAGGGCCACATTTGACCTGCCATCTCACATGTGGCTTACTCCTGTCATGATATGTCACATAACCAGCTGCCTCCCTCAGTGAAGGTTTTCCAGCAAACACAGAGGGGGAAAAAAAGAACAGAAATTCTCTCTTACAACATTTCACACAGTGTCAGCTTCACTGTAACCCATGCATCAACGAGAGACACAAATCAGATTACTTAAGAGGTCAGCCAGCAAAAAAAAGCGTGATCATCTGTAAGCTAAGTGAGTGGGGAATGTTTGGTTCATATTCAGGCTGCAGATGTTGGAACAGCTCCTCAGGAGCCACATTACTGTTGCCAATCTATCCAACCAGGTAGTTAATTGCATTTACCAGGTGTAAAATTACTCCCTGATTAGAAAGCTGGAATGAAAACCGGCAGCGCTGGAGGTCCCAATGCCCAGGACTGAGAGTCACTCTAGCAGAGTCTGTAACAGATACACTGTATGACAATACAAGATCTGTGTTGTTAGGTTCAGAAGAGCGATAAAGAAAAGGGGAGACATGAGACGTGACATAAGGGAAGCACAAATAAAAGATAACCACTGAAAAAAAGAGGGTACAGCTCCCGTTCATATGCTTTAGAAAGGGAAACTGGGAGAAAGACAGAGGCCAACATCCAGTAGAGACACAGAGTCCATGAAAAAAAATGACAAAAGTGGGTAGAGACTGAGGGGACATTGGCAAAAATAAGAATCAAAAGGAGGACAGTGGTGTTTTACTGAAACAGGCCAGAGTTGTAGCTTCCACAGCTAATAACAGAGCCGCTGTCCTTCAGGCTTTTCTTCACCCCTACCAGGTCCTTTCCTCATGAGGTGTGCTTTACAGCAAACACACATGATTTACACAGCCCCCCTAAAGCAATGTGCTATTTAGAGACAGACAAGGTCAACAACCTCTCCAACATCTCACATGGTCTGTAGACGCCAGGAGCTGTGAACCACTAGCCTGCAATAAGCACAAGAGCAGGTTCCCTACTGCCAGCAGACACTGTGGGATTCATTTACCCCAAAGCCGATGGGGAAAGATATGATTGTTCAACAGCCTCATCAGTACACATACATTTTATCCACAGTGCCATGGAATGAAAAAACTGTTTTACAGTCCATTTGTTAAAAATAAATAAATAAATAAATAAAATTAAGGTGGTCTGTCTCTGTTAATTAACTCTTATACATCTTTTATTTATACGACTCAGCAGGTCCTGACAGTTCTGTTATATTCAATGCACTGTGTCAACGTCACTTTAAAAGGTACAATGTGCGCTTCGTTGTCTAAAACTAAAATCTGTTAGTTTTCTTATACAAGATATGATCCGTTGATAAAACTGCAAATAAAAGTAAAGAAACTTAACATTTAAGGACTGTGGAAAAGTCCAATGTTCCTTCTTCTTATAAGCAGAATTAACTATAAATCATGGGTTTTTCCTTTTGTTTCTATTAATATATTTGATTCAACACATTTCTGTTCAACCTCAGCTTTATTTTTTTTCCTTCTCCATCTAGACTTAAACTCTACCTAGCCAAATGATTGTCCAGGTCATCCAGTTACAGAAAATATGTCTGTCAACATAACATCAGATTATTGAATCCTAAAATAAGTTATTTATGTTGTCATTCAGCAAAGCACCAGTAGTTACCTACTGTCAAAATCCAGCTCCAAATCCAGAAATTTTGGCTTCACGCTAAACCTGATTCCTATTTCTTGGGTTCAACTGAAACATATGAATGCATGAATGAATAAAACTCAGTGTGTGGTGTGTTTTCAGCTTAACAAGCTTATGGACTGTCGAAAGCTAATATCTCATATTAAAAAACAGATTGCTCATTTCAGCTTTTTTATGTTATGAGTCATAACTTATTGTGCACAGCACACGGCAACCTAGTAAACCTACAGTGAAAATGTGGTATTAAGTCAAGAATAGATCTGTTTATTTGAGCACAAGGAGTCTGAAAGGTTGTGACATGTTTGGTTTCTGTTTTGAAACACTAAAATGAAAGGTGATACTTGTGAAAGGACTTTTAAAGTCGCACAGTTTTGTTGCAGTATAAAATGTCTACATCTGTTTCCTAACTCTTCAAAGCATGCATTAAAAGTATTATAGCTGAGGATAGTCACCCATACATCTCTAAACCTTGTCTGTTGTGGAATGACAGTTTGATCTGATGCAGGTCATGGCAAGGTGGTGATATATTATTACAAGCACAAATTGTGGTCAGTTCCATAGTTTCCAAAGCAGCACACAGTTGAAATGGTCAAATAATGGAGAAAAGAAATCCATCCTGAACAAGGCACACACCTCATCTCTTCATTCAGATTTAACACCATGGTATTTGTGCAGATGGTGAAGCAGAGATATCACACATTATGTCTACGTGTCAGAGTGTGCATCTAAGTGTGCATGGCTGCATTTGTGTTTGTGTGCATGGATAAGCACTTGTGAGTCTGTGTGCACTTTGTGCGTTCGTGGGCGTAAGCTCATCTGAACTGTCAGCATGACACAACGTGGGAGCTCTGATAGACGGGTGAGTGCCTTTTTTCATGCTCACAGTCTGGTTTGTGTGCATGAGCGTGTGTGACTTGCATATGAGTGTGTGTTAAAGCAAGCAAATTTCTTAACCAAATGTAAGTCAAGAGCTGGTCTAGATTGCAAATCGTGATTGTGAGCATGTGCAATGAGAATAATTTGGGGGGGGGGGGGCAGCAAAACATGAGCAACTTTAACAGAAGAAGCAGCAGTTTTTGTCTTTTTTTTTTCCTTTCTTTAAATTCACTCGTGTCCATATTTAAGTTGATGATATGGCTGCTTATGGCTGGAATGGTTGAATGTTTGTGTGCCCTCAACTGTCTCTCTGAGTCAGAGCTTGCAGTTCGGCAGTATGTAGGGAATGTTGGAGGAAGACATTTTTACGGCTGTAGCTATGCAAAGACAGAGGGCCTCGAGGTGGCTGTCCTAAACGGCCAGTAAATGAAGAAGAGGACGATGAGGAGGCTGAGGATGGAGCAGGTGGTGGAGGGGAGGTTTGGTCAGATGACGAGATGCTCTGAGAGGGGCTCCCTCTGCTTGCAATACTGTGGAGGCTTGTAGAAGCACTTGCCCCGACTGCGCGAGGGATATGGCTTGGTGGATGGTGATCTCCACCTCCTCTCCTTGCCCCACCTCCCCCTTCTCCTGGAGTTAAGGACTCAGAGGACGACGAAACACCCTTGGGCTGCTTGGGTAAAGATGGAGCAGGGGTATAATTAGCTGGCACCAAGATGGCGCCCAGGCATTGATTTGTACTTGAAACTTGATCCTGGGCTGGTGGGGTTGAGGAGGCCTGGGCAGAGGACAGGTTGGAGGAGCCGGGAGCCAGGGTTGGAGCAGGATTACGAGCTGTAGGCTGACCCGATGCCCCCTGGTGGTAGCGCTCTTCTCTTGTAGCGTGCCGCTCAGAAGCAAGAGGCCGGCCATGCAGAGACGGATGGTGATGCTGGTTAGAGAGGTCCCCTCCGAGTGCTGCTCCCACACCCCGTACAACTCTTCGATCCCTTAGCGCTAGACTGTTGCTGTTGCTGCCTGGTCCTGACCACCGGCCTGGATGACTGGTCTAAGAGAGGAAGACAGAAGCCGAAAAACAGGACAAAGACCGTTACTAGAGACTAAACTGTGAACAAGTAAACAACTCACACTGCTCTTTTGTCTGCAAGTGTGCGACACAACCTGCCACTTTTTCAAAATATCAGTCACTGAACATGTCTCGAGAGAAAAGGAGCTTAAGAGAGGAAAATGGAGACAGAGACAATAGAGAGACAGCAAACATGAGAGAGTACAGTACTGCTCTGTGTTCAGTATAGACTGTTAATTGGGTGACATTTGGAGCTCCTGCTCTCTTTGGCATCCTGCAGCTTTGTCCAATTGTCTCTAAACCAACTGGAACCTTGATCTTTAAGGAACAAACACATATGCACACACACATTCAGAAAAAAGAGGACATGTTAACTTGAATATATGGAAATATGCAGAAAAGGTATTAAGAAATCCCCACTCTCAAAGTACTGGGTTCTTACTCTGTCACACATGCACTTACACACTCACACAATGGGGAAGATGGCACATAAAGCTAGATGGCAGAAAAAGGAGCCACCTGTTCTCTTTCACACTCCAGTGCATCCCCTTATGCAACATATCTCATCACTGCCCCTCTTCTCTCTGTAGCTCTCAATCTCACACACATATAACCAGAATCACAGTGGGACTGAGTGCGTTGTGTTCACTAAAGAAACACAATCTCATCTGACACTGAACCTCGAGGGAAAGTAAGCGGAGTTGACATTTGCCAACACAGTGACTGTGTGTGTTTTTGTGTGAGTGGTGTGCATATGTATGAGCATGTGTCAGTGTAATTGTATATGCGCTCACGGTGTGTGCGTGTGCAACTGGATGCTCATGTGATTTAATTGTATTTTTGTGTTCAGGCATGCAAATTAACACTAAAAGAAACACTGTGCAGAGGCTGTCGGCAGAAATTTGGTGAGAGGCAGAAGTGTAATTAGCCAGAACACGGCTAACTGAATACATGGAGTATTACAATGGTACTGCTAATTCAATGAAACCTTTTTAAATGCATGAGCTAATATGTGAACCTGCAATTAAAGGAAAGAGGGGAAGAAAGAGATATTACAGAGAAGTTGAAAGCTTGAGGGTGTGTATTACAAACTATGCTTTCAGGTAGAAAAATTACAGGTGTGCTATATAACTGGTAAGTATGACTAAAGAAAATGATTAATGCTGTTCAAAGCAATAAAAATGTAGTTCCTTAATCTAATTTTTATCCTAACTCACCTCTGCAGTGATCTGAAATGTGAGCATTTTGTTATTTTTTTTCTGTAGTCTGAATGCACATGAGTTGTTACTGGTCTTCAGGTCAGTTACACTGTATCCCAGTATGTATACTGGATACTGTGATCTGATGATTTTTGTGTATATAATGTTTTCCACTGTGTAATTTCATCAGCATCTCCAAAAGTGACATATTCAGGGTGTTTTCAACATATTTTTTAATTAAAGCTGTATTCTGTGGTGTACATCGAGCTTTAAAAATATTTCCAATTTCCTTTAGGTTATTTGGTTCATTAATTGCAATACGACTTAATTCTAAAACAAAAATTCAGGTACAGTATCTAATCTAAGTAAAGTAAATGTTGAGCCATGAGATTAAAAATATTTATTTATTTAATTACCAATTTTTGTACATCATTCACATTTTTAATGAGTATTTGGACACATTAATTAGGTCATATTTTCCATGCAATAAAATTAAAGTTGCAATAATTATACGACTGTAAATGGTTTAAAAATTCTGTCAGTGTAATGATCTTTGAAAGCATTCAACCCCTAAACACTAGCAGACTTTAAACATCTTGCTCTGAGCTGCTATTTCTAGCTTTTTCCTTTTTTTTTTGCATTTCAAAGTAAAGGCTACTGGGAGAATATAGGAGCGACTGCTCTGAGCTGTAATTTAGTCTGAGGCGGTACAGAGTGCACGATGGGGTAAATATGGACATATAAACAAGGTCTCGAGGAAAAGTGAAGTGATGATCTCACTTTGAACTTCTTTGTTCTCCAAAAACATGAATTTCTTTCAGCATCTTTCAAGATAACAGTGATTATCTTGTGTTTCTGTCACTATCTTTAATGGTTTACACAAGCTTCTCCCCATTTCTTTCTGGTACAGTGTTGGTGCTTTTGGAATTTAAACATCGAAGAGTCATGGGTCATTAATACTGCTGACTAAAGTAGTAGTTAAATCTGCATCTGTCTGTGCTGTGATGCATGTTACACCCCCATCTTATACTGTATATTCATGAGCAAAGCACTACCTGCCATCCTAATTAGCTTAAGATTTAAAAGAAAAATTGGATTTGAAATGATCTGCATTTCAGCACTTCACTGCGCTACCAAAACATCAAACACTGTCATTGTCCATACAGCTTATTTAAAGAGCTTGGGGAGTGCATCCCTGCTTTCTAATAGGCTCTAATGGGTGGATAAACAGTACAAGACTTCTTGCAGATTCCTTGATCTAATTAAGAGAAGTGAGATTACCATTCCAGCCAAATTTTCAACATGGGGCGCTGTGAAAAAAAAAACATGAGGGAATTGCTACAGTGTTGAACATCCACTACGCTCTTGTATGCTTGTGAGGGGTGGCTTAATTAGGGCTAAATCGCTACTCTAAAAGAAAAAAAATCTGTGATGTTCTTCAACTTTTAAACATATGTGAAGACAACAGAAGGTAAGGCGATAACGGCAAGCAACAAACTGCCAGACAACTTTGAGAGAAATAATTACCAATCACAGCACAAGAGTTGAATGTGGGAACATATGCTCTGCATCAAAGGGGTATTTCTGATTCAAGCTGGGACGACAGACACAATGAATCAAAACCAATGAATCAAACAAACTAAGTGGTAAAACGTGAAAGATGTGTATGTGAACACACACAAGGGACTGGAAGCCAGTAAATGCTCAAGCACAGTGATGCTCAGAAGTGAGTAAATAAACAAGAGAGGGTAAAAAGACAGGAGACAAAGAATGAGAGACCAGATGAGAGGGTGATTAAAAGCAAAATGACACCAGAACTAGAACAGACAGCAGGCTGCAGAGTGAAAGAGAGCAGGACTGATTTACAAACTCAGGTGTCCTTTCTCAAGAGCACGCTCTGCGGCAACCGAGCAGCCTCTCTGCCAGTTACGGAACAGCCTGTGTTTGTGCAAACACTCTGGAGAGACTCGCCTGCACATGGTCCTATTAATACACATGCACACACACACACACACACAGACAGACAGACACATAGACCTAGGTAAATCAGAGTGATTTAAGGGGACCCCTCTCTTGCAACCTTAGTTTTTATTGAGCTGTGAAGAACACAGCAATCGTCTAAGGGGCACATCTGGATAAAATAGATCCTTAAAACACCCCTCTACAACATGTTATTAAGCCCTGATACTTTTCATACACACTTTGAACTACAACTTGTTGCCTTTCCTATTTTATAGCTCAACATGATTCAACTCCTTTTTATTTAAATTTCCCTATTAAAAGGTAATACATCATCCTTGCTACTTTTTTAGAACAAGTTTCCAAGCTATTTAGTAGCCTGTGCCTAATCTGTGATGTGAAATTACTGCAGTCAGCTGGTTGGTCAGAAAATGGGCATGGTGACATCTCTGAAACAGTAGCACAAAAGTCTTGCAGTATACCACACACTTCCTTGTTACTGTATCTGAGGGAGGAGGTTATTTAGACATCCAGGTGAACAGTGATTTCAACATAAGACTCAGAGATTCTTTATGTGATTACAGATCAGGTATCCATGTGCGTGAATCATGAATCCAGGAGACCTTTATTGACATACTGAAAGAATTTACAAGTTGTTGTTTTTGTGTTCGCTAACCAGAGGTGAGCTCTTTAGCACAGTTGTTCTCCTCATTACAATAGAAATGTTATATACTTTTGTATTCAGAGCAAGTCGTGGTAATCAGCTAATGATCCCACCCCTACTGAGGCAATATTATCTGCAGTGGAAAATTAAGTAGAGAAAAGTCAAGTCAAGCGGAGTCCAGCCCCGTCAAGCAGTACTATGCTATGGAAAAATGGCACAAGTACTGCAGAGCTCAATCAAGGTGTAGTGCGCCCAATGTAAGCTGAGTACCTCTGACTGTTATTCTTATCAGTTGGGTACCTGATTTAGTGTCCCCACACTCATGCACCTAATTCTAATGAAGGGGGTTGAAATCCATCAGAAGCAAAAAGTTTCAAACTCTTCAGATAGATTAGAGAGAGAAAAGTTTGTTGATGTAAAGTCTTTATCATCTGTGACACCCACATACTGTGTGAACAAAGTAACCCTGTGGTTCATGGGAAGTGTGAAACGCTGGGGTGTTGAGTGCTGGATGGTCACACATATAGCACTCCACTCAAGTTCTTTCAAGATGATAGCCAAGTACATTTTTTTTTGTCAATGTGTCCTGTCCAACATCATAGCAAGCAGGATGACTATCTGGCTGCCATGTTGTGCTGAACAAATTAGCTTTCCCAAGGTGAGTTTGGAAATATAAAGCTCCCCTTGATGCTGGAGTATTGTTCTTTATTTCGGTTCTTACAAGGTGTCATGTTTATGCTGGATCTGACAAGGAGAAAAAAAAAGGGAGAGGGAGGGTGAGGAGAGGAAAGATAGTGAAGAGATTAAAAATGAGAGAAAGATACAGCAGATATAAAGCAAGAGCAACAACTGTACAGCTGGAAGAGAGAACCCACACAACCAGCTGCTACACCTGTAAAGAAGAAGAAGGAAAAAAGACAGCCTTCATCCTCTGTAAGAAAACAAAGGAGACCATCACTGGGACCACTCATTGGAAGACAACTGAGAAAAAAAAACACGAATAACAACAACAGAAGAGGCATTTTTTCCCAACTATGCATAGGCTAGATGCATTAATCCGAGCCATCCCACCTCTCTTCTCAGCCTGAAAGAAGCAATCTCATTCACAAGAGTATTTATAGCCCCCGAAATCTAAAGGAGTGCAAAGCATCCAAGACCAAAGCAGTTATTTTGATCTCACCTCTGTAGCCGTAATGAACTGGTTGTTATTAAGTGATTCAAAGATAAACAAGCTTCTTTGGACTCTTTAGTCATAGGCTGTAAAGTAAATCAAAATGATTTGAAAACATGATTTAATGTTTTAATGCACTGCTTGTGCTACACACAGTTTTACAACCATTTTAGGTGGAGTTTAAACGAGCTAATAAAAAAGGATTTCAGCAACCATCAAACCCCACGATGCTCCAACAAGCATTTCCTGTCCTCCAACCATTGACTATTCACAGACATGCTGTGTAGAGATCTCTCTGAGGGAAGTAAACTGGATAAATCATCAACAAACAATCAAACAAGAGGAGAAACTAAGCCTGGGCCTGACGTCTCAAGGCCACAGCATGCCTTTACTTTGAACTTGCTAGTTTTCATCAATACATGACCTGCTTAGGAAGTAAATCTCTTGAACAGCCTGTAGCAGCACTCTTGCCTTCCCTATCTCTCTTGATATAGACTTTGTTGTAGTTTTCAATCTTTGTTTCTCTTGAGCTTCCTTCCTCTCCTCACCAATTCCCTACTCAATTTGCACTTTTTAACCCCTGTCTTTAGACGGTGGCATTATAAAAAGACAGACTTAAAGTGAAGAAGATAATAAAGGAAACATAACTGAAACAGTAATTGTGCCACATAGTAACAGAATTGCATTAAAACTAGAAAAGAAAAGATATAAAGATAAAATACATCTAAAGAGTATCTTTAAGTAATGGTTATTGATAGTATTTGAAATTGTAGTAAATTTAGTCCAAGACTACATTAAAAATGGAAATAGAATTTTTTTTTTTTTTTGTTTGGGAGGGATGATCTTTTGCTTCAACCATTAGCTTTTTTGTACAACATTTCACTATTAAAAGTATTTATCTATCCATATCCATTTAATCCTTTTCAGGGTCATGAAAGGGCTGGAGCCAATTTTGCTTGATAAAATTTTCATTTCAATGAATGCTAATGCTTTAAACTGTATGACTACACTGAAGTTCACCTTGTAACTGTACACAAATTGAAAGCCCTCTCTTCTCATTTTTCACCTTCCTTAGCCATGTGTCCTTTCCTTTGTCCCTTCCATCCTCCTTCTCTGTTATGTAATTTGGTGGTTAAAGGTGCCAGTAGCAGACAGGCTGAATTGAGCCTGACAGCCAGAGGATTGTTCGTATGCTCCTGCTGTTTTCATACCACAAACAGGACGGAAGGAAAGAGAGACAGAGACAGATAGCAGTTGGTAAAGGGTTGTCTTACATATATATATATATATAAATATATATACAGTATGTATGTATATATACACACACACATACAAAAATTTACACATGTCACACTATTGCTTTTTTGCAACTGCACCATGTCTTTAAAGTTATTCTGTTCAACTGCTGGTACAACTGATTGACAGAAGATTCTATGTTGCTTAGTAACAGCAGGAAGCTTCTCACTGATAAAAACACATCAGTAATCAGCTACAGTATCATGGCTAGGACTTAGAGCACCACTATTCACCTCAGATTAGAGGCTTTCATTGTGATCGCTGCCCGGAACTGGAGTTACTGAACGAGGGTCTGATGAGGGATTCTCAGTCACTTCTTATGATTGTGGGTGTTGAATAGTGTATTGCCCCGGGGCTTCAAATTCCTCCCTGAGTGAAAAAGGCAGGCTGGCAAGTATCGAAGCCAGTGCCATGCTGTGGCCAGGAGGCCTAATGAGGTTTCTTGAGCAGCTCTGATGGGCATGGATGCTGAGAGTCTGGCATTGCTCATCAACCACCATCTCCAACAGGTCTGCGTGCACACGCATACACGCTTGTGCCTATGTGTGCATGTGTGTAATCATGGCAAAACTCATTGACCACCAGCCTGTGCCAATATGCTTTGTGAACATTGCCCAGAACCACAAGCAAGTGGTGAGAGATGGAAAAAGTAAAGTGAGTGAACAAGTAACGATCAGGAGATGAAATGGTGGAAGATGAAGGGGGAGAAAAGTGAAGTAGAATAAAGTCATGGAGGGTAAGAAACAAAAAAGAGGGGGAAAAGAGAAGACAGCAGAAAGAGAGGAGGAAAAGGTGATGGAAAGTGGGATATGAGATTGAGAGCAAAGACAGATAACATAATAAGGAAAAAAGAGCAGGTCAAAGAATAAAGGGAGAGGGGTGACTCACAGGTAGCGTTGGAAAAAACAACAAAGGAGGAGAAGATCGCCAGACGGATGATGGGAACTGGAAGAACGAGGTGAAAGTAAAAGGTGACAGCACAGACCCAAAGTTTCCGCAGATAAAAGAGAGAGATAATTAGAAAGCTACAGACTGGGATGAGGAGAAAAGCAGAGATGGCAAGTGTGAGAGTGTTAGCATCCTTATAAGGCAAGAAAGCTGTAAGGTGGACAGAAACTAGAAAATCTAACACTAATATCTGTCCCACTGGTATCTAAAGAAGAAACTGGCTTCAGATCTGAAAGAAACTTGGGACTTCCTTACATATAAAGATCTTGCAATAAAAGCCAGCTCCAAGATGCTACATATACCATAGTAAATTTGATGATGCATACATTTTTAAAAGTAATTACATATTTCTATTTGAATTAATTGAATAGACTAAATGCTCATATGCTGCTGTTGTTCATTTTGGTTTCTTATGTTTTCTGTGCTTGATTCAATCATAAAATTGTGCAAATGGTTAATTTGATTTAAAAAAAAAACAAAACATGGATGTCTTACCTGGTCTACATCCAACTGGTTGAGCTCCACACTAGATCATGAAGCTAACTCTCCCTCCTATGCCCTTCATCTGCCCAGTATCTGGATTGATTGCTGCTCCTGGCTGCTCCTCCTGTGTCAACATGGCACCCGCTGGTGTTGTCTAATTATTCCAAAAGCTGTGATCTATGCACACCATTACCCTATGCCTAATATGTTCCTGTAGCTGTCACTCCTGCTCAATGTGAGTGTTCACAAAATGCTTTGGATTTGTTAATTTAGTACTTTGACTGTCATTCCCAAACCAAACTTCTTAAAATAACATATGCTCCCTCAAAACTGCCAGAGAACTCCCATCCTCCTCCATTATTGAGCTGAGTTGACAGTTTTGCATTAGCAGGGGCTGTCCTCAGTCCGGCCAAACAGTCAGCGTCCCTGTCAGTGTCAATTCTCTAGTTCTGATGTTTATTTTTCTACCTGAGACCTGGCAGTAGACCTGGGGTTATTCCACCTTAATAAGGGTAGCAGTGTTGTCATCTCCTTGTTACATCAGTGTTCCCCTCCAGGCTGTGGGGGCGCAGCTACTGTAGCGTTCTTCTCCATGCCCAAGGCCTCCACTGTAACCCTTAAATTGCCTACATGCATGACCGTTAATCACAAACAACCAAAACATGTTATTGTATATCTTTGTTACTTCTACAAACTTTTTGACTACTGCATGTCCCTCCATCCATTCCCCATGTGTGGTCATGAGCATATCCAGCTTTAGCAACCTGTCAAGCCAGTATGAGAAAATCCAAACATATTTTACTTCCACTGTGGACTGTCACCCTAAAACAATGCACTTCCCTCCCAAGAAGCACCTCAAGGACAGCAAGTTTATATTCTCAAAAACTCTCCTTACTGAATATATTTGGTGTATTCTCTGTGGACTCCTGGCAAAAACCCACTAAGAAATGTTCAACTTCTCCAAAACTCTGCTGCTTCAACTTTCCCTTCACCCATGAGCACAGCATCACTTTTCTCCCAGTTATACTAAGCAGTTCATATACTCGCTAGCTTTTTTGTCATTAATGATGCTATATGCAACAACGTGCATGTGATGAATGTGTGCAAACACAAATATAAGATCAAAAGACACCAATAAAGTATTGTGGCTTGACAGTTTGACAAGACAGATCCAAAGACTGACAGCAAGGGAGACAATGAAGAATGAAGTTATGACAGTTTGGTACAGACTGTCAAGCTGATACATCATGTGGGAGAGCTCAAGAATTGCAGTGGAGTGGTGCTTGTGTTTTAGGTGTAAGCATCTTCACACAGCTGTGTACATTTCCAGACTGAATGTGTTTAGATGATATGCGTGGTCTGTAACACAATGCTGAGCAGTGACAAGGTGTGAAGCTTATGTGAAAATGAAAAGATGTGGCAGATGCAGCAACAGCCATACACTTTCCAAATGATTGTAAATGTCTACGCACTCGTGCAATTATGTGCTCATACTCTATCAAGAAGACATACAAAATACTCAGAGGTATGCACCAGCCTTCAATACCAATTATTACTTTATTTCACGTATTGCCTGACAAACACAGACACTCACGCTCACGCAACTGCCGTCCTGTCAGTTGGTACAGCCGATGAGCTGCTTTCCCATTTCTCATCTCGTTGTGTGACAGGCCAGGTGGGCTGACACAGTGTGGAAAATGTGAAAGGAGGGGGTGAGGAAGAAAAAAAAAAGATGGAAAAACAATGGATGAAGAAAAAGAGGGGTACTGTGGACAGGAGATTTTCAGGAGGAAAAAGAAATGAGTAGCGTTTCGATCAGATGTCTGGAAGGCCTGATGATAATGCTGCAGCTGCCACCTGCTTCGTCACAATTGAAAACAACTGAGTGCCCTGGTGCACCCACACTCCACTCAACAGGACAGAGAGAGAAGGAAGAGGCAGAGAGTTTTCTAATGATAGACTGAAGCCACATATTTAACACCTCCCGCACTAAGTGGTATTGCTGCCAATGTGGAAATGGGTCAAACTGTTAAGACTCATACAGTACTTGTTTCTTTCTTTCTGGGCACTAAGGCAGAGATTCTTCGCTTCGCCTATAAGGTTTAATCAAATAGCTGCATGTCTAAAGAAATTAATGATGATAAAACCTTTTTTCTTTTTGTTTTTTTAGCCATATGATTATATGACAAACAACTTTAAAGGCTGCTTTTGATTACATGTTTTAAGTAACACAATTAATTTGTAAAAATTTAAACTCCTAAATCCTGATTGTTGTTATCATGTATGTCAAGTTTAGTTTCTGCAACAGGATGATAGTTTTAGGGTATGTTTAGAGAAAATAAAGAGACCCTCTAGACAACACCAGTTGCTTTTCTAGAGGGTGAAGCTGACCTGGATTGTGTGTTTTAATATGCATCTGTTAGTGAGTCATGGCAGGACCGCACTGCTTTAGAGAGGATAAGTTGATCTGATTGGCAATGGCAGTTGCCAACTCCTAACACACCTCCAATTAATTCGTTCTAATATAACCTATTTCACATCTGTGCCTCCCGCTGCACCTCCGCAGCATCAGCACCTCAGGTCATAAAATTACCAAGTATCTTTTGTGTTACAGCTCGTGCGCCCATCCTCTGAACTTACATTGTTGGCTTGTGCAACAGTGTGAACCTTAATTCACAGAAATTAACAATCCTCATTTGGTCAGTCAGCTCCAGAAAAGTGACTATTTGTACAGACAACAAATACAGAGGACAATTTTAGCCGTTTTCCTATAGATTACTTTTTGTAATCAAAAAGTATGTAATAATTTTCACAGTTGCGTCTTTAAAAATCAACATTAAAAGGGTCATTCTGGTAAGACATGTTGCTACTGAATCATTTAAATATCATTTTTAGTGCTGTGAAAGTAATTATGAAATCCCCTTTGCATGACTGGGTGGAAGCAGAAACAGTGTCACAAATAAAATCCAGTGTCTGCAAAAGCACAACTAAAAAATTCAGAGTTTCTACAGACTACAGGAAAAAACATGAACTTTTTACTCGACTCAGCCTGTTGTGAAATGCTACACATTTTCTCTTTGAAATGAGTTCTGGTTTAGATAAGATTTCTTGTGCCATGATTGAGATGAGAAATAACTTCAACAACAAACATGATTTCTTGACACTGCATGTTTTGATGTAAGCATAGCAGTAAAAGCAGATTATATATATATATATATATATATATATAATGAAGAGACCACCATTGTTTTCTCATATTAATTGGTCATTTTAATGCCTGGTACTAAAAGTACATTTGTCTGAACAATTATAATGACAACAACAAAAATAGCTCATATGAGTTTAATTTAAGATTTTTAGCCATTTTCCATGCTTTTCTTGATAAGTGATTTTGTTTAATAAAGGGGACTCCAGGCAAGATTAAGAAACGAAACTCGCAACTGCCGCGACCGGCGCTTCAGGTAACTGCAGCCACGAGCCAAGCCGTCACGGGAGCGTGCACAAACTGAAGCTATATTGTTGTTTACTACACTTTTTCTTCGTAGTTACACTTTTTAGTGTCTTTCAGTTGATCTGGATCGTTTGGTGACGGCAGAATAATCCATAACAATCACTTACAGTGTTTGAATTTACCGCGACCGTCTTCTTCCTGTATCAAAACTGTGGATGTAGCGTCATTTGACGTCACGTCCGCAGGGCAGCGCGGGAAATTCGGCAACCGAATTGCAGCGCATTTTGCAGCACACAGCCTGTTCAAGGCAACAGAGAAAGACGTGGGTGGAAACGGTTTTTTTTTGGTATTTAGCGAGTCATCACCCATTAGTATGAAGAAAAATGGACATGTATGTTTGGTTTTTTTTTTTAATTCCTGCCCCTAGTCCCTTTAAGCTCTTATATCAATAGCATTGTACTGCCAAAAACAGTGCTTTTAGGCATTCTATATTTTCTTTTCTGTCTGTTTTAGTCACGACTCACACTACAGTTGGTACTTGATTGCATAACCATTATTTTTGATGAAGTTGTCTTTTAATTTTTTCCAAGGCTGTATATACAGTATACATACATATATATATATATATATATATATATATATATATATATATATGTAGAGAGAGAGAGAGAGAGAGAGAGAGAGAGAGACGTAATGATGTGCTTTGATAATAGGCAGTATTACACTATCTGAGCAGAAGAAAACTCCAATGCAGCTGAAGCCATTCACTGTGTTTATATGAGGAATTAAGTCAAGGTACATTTATAGCTCAATTAGACAATTTAATTGGAGTACTGTCCTTGCCCCAATATGAAAACATGGGTAGAGAATCGATTTATTGAGGACGTCTGACTCATCCATGATACGTGGTGATACACCTCCTTACAGTTTGTTATTACAGTTTGTTGGCTGACCTGTTAAATCAACAACCAAAACACTTTACAAACAATTTAGTTGATGGCAAATTAGCATCATGATTAAAAGTAAACTGAAAGTCTTTGCAACTTTGTACATTTTGACTAAATGCATGCTTTCTCTCAGCATTACCCCATCCTAAGCCAAGATGGGGACATGAATCACGCCCAGACAACCAAGGCCAGTATTAAATGCAGTAAATGTATTCATGTAGAAGCAACTCAACCTCCACCCAAATTATTTGAAAACTGAGGCTTTATCAGCATAAACTCAAACAAAATGTGGCCACACCATTAAACAAAAGTAAATGTTTTCTTTTTGAGATTCACAATAGATTTGTGCAAGTTTAAACAGGAACTGCCGAGATAAGCCAAGTGCAGTTGCAGAGCTCCTGGAAGGAATCCAAAAAGACGTCATTTTTCCAAATGAGACACATTTTCCAAATGAGGTTGGACACAGAAAATGAGTTTGCAAAAGTTATTTTGCTCTAATTATGTTTTAATGAACTATTTTTGTTCAGAATAATTGAATCTTTCTTCATGTAAAAGCCACAGAGATCATTAGCCTACATTCTACAATGGTGTTGTCATTGTTTCTGCACTGTGTCCCATTTTTAGCCTCGTTATCAACAGTTACATTAAAAGGTAGTATTTAAACCACTGTCCATTGCGCAGCAGTCAGGGTGGCCACAAACCCCTCCAACCTCACTGGGACAATTATCTGCAGAGAGCCACAGAACAGCAAGTCAAGTTGAACAAAACAAGAGCTGAGTGGTTTTTAAATAACCTGAAAAATGCTAATTGAGCTCCATTCATCCGAAAATTAGACTGGTTATCTCCTGTGTAAAGATGAGTCAAGGCATGAGTTTTAGAAACATCACAACTATTCTCTGGCAGATATCAGAGGTCAAATGGTCTAGTTTACTCGTAGGGCTATATTGTATCACCTACAGAGCATACCATTAATGAGTGTAGGTGAATATGCTTGGAAGTTGTTTTGTGAACACATCACTCATGCCTCTTCGTACTTTTGACACATAAAAACAGACAAGGGGGACAAGACAACGACAGAAAGACAGGACACTAAAGGGCATGCAAGTGAATAGTTTTACATGCATATAACAGAACTGATGTAAGAGAAAGAACTAAATAATGGAAAGAAAGACACAAAAGAGTTCTTCTATAATTAATTATCCTCATTGTATCCTCACAAAGCACAGACGAGAGAGAACTGGGGAAACACAAAGACACAGACTGACGCACGCACGCACAGCCAAGCAGAGGCACCAATGTTTGAGCAGCTGTGTTTCTGAGCGGTCTTTAGACTCCTCTGAACTTGAGAGGAAAGGGAGAAATTTTAAAAAATACCAAAAAAAAAAAAAAGAAAAAAGAAAGAAAGAAAGGAATGCAGAGATGTGATTTCAGCAGAGGTCACCTCCCCCTCACTTCATGAGGTGAATAAACAGATCAAATAGTCTGTGTGCTAGGCCTGGGACGATAACAAATTTTGCTTGACGATATATTGTCCCATATATTATTGACGATAAAAGATATTATCGTTGACTTTACCAAGACCAAAATAACCACTTGTGTACTGATAATATTTCATAATAATATTTGTACATCCTTTCAAATGCAACAATTAAACTTTCATTTCACACTGGAATGTCCAGAACCAGAACTTTTAATTATCCTAAATAAATAAACAAAAAACAATGAAAAATAAAATTAAAAAAGGACTCCGTCTTTGTTAGAAAAATTGCACCAAAAACAATAAACTAGACCCTGTTCTTCCAAATACAATGGCCTATCTTGTCTCAACAAACAAAACTGCACTTCAATAATGATAAATAATAATGACGATGATGAAGATCCCCCCCTCACCCCTGCTGGGCAAACTCAACCAGGTGATTGTGTTTGAAATGGCCATGCAAGTTCGTTGTGGTACCTGTTTTTTTGTCATAACCATTTTTAAACAGAGTCGGCATATTAGCTTGTCTGTGTTGATGGTCTCACTTCGTTCGTTGGGCTTGAAGCTGAAATATTCCCACACCGGAGCTGTAGCATTTGGCTTTGCGTTTCTATGCTCCTCCAAATTCACTTGCTGCGGTCTGTTTGTGTGTTTGCGGCTCAGCCTGCTCCCACAAATACAAAGATCCTGAATGACTGACAAGATGGTTCCCTCCCTTCATTTCATTTTACTAAGCCGCAAACACGCGCAGGTGCTGGGACGATGCACAGAGTGAACCCTCCTGTCATCCAGCGTGTTTGGAGATGGGAGACGAGGAAAACAAATAAACGCATGCACATGGCAATATATCGAGGCCTGAAAAATTATTGAGTTCACCTTCACTTATCGTGCGATTAATTGATTTATTGATTATCGTCCCAGGCCTACTGAGCATGAACATTTTCACTTGGCACAGTCTGAGTTTTGTAATCTTTCAAAAAAACAATTAGATTTTTGATGAGCCTTCCCTGAGCCTTAAAAAGTGTTTTAAAAACTCTGTTGTGAAAAGAGGAAAAATAGCCTCCAGCACAGAAAGACTATTTCAACACATTCATAACAGAAATGCACACTAACACTGGAGTCAGAGAGAAAGTCCAAGATCAAACTGGCCTGATTAAAAGATTCTGCAAGATATAATTTTAGATCAACTAAAACATATTTTTTCTAACAACTATGCTCCACGTGAAATCTGGTTTAGAAGAGTAGAAGAGTCTTTTACTTCAGCTTGCTTTTACACACAAGAATTTCACTTCCGCATTCAACACATCTGTGTGTCCTAACCACATACTTGGAGGAATGAGAAGTTCAAGGATACACACTAAAGAAAGGGAGCAAACCAAAAGCAGTGGGCAGCAATAGATACAGCACAGGGCCTTGGAAGCAAATCGTTGCTTGTGTGCCTCGCTCTACAGCATACTGAGAATAGAGTAGGATAATGTTGGTCATTCACTGCCTTGCTTTTTTTCTCTCTTTTTCTCTGTCAGTAAGGTTTAACCTCTTTGCATCAATTTGGAAAAATCTGTCTTCTCCCTCAATCTAAATTCAGCTCTGGACAGCTCCAGGAGTAGCTACAGCAAGACTGCTGAGCATATCTCAGCTATTTTTATTTCATGCCCTATTAATCATCATCTGCACCACTACTTTTACTATACTTTTTAATCTAAGCATCTTAGAATTGTTTAATTGCTTTTTGTCAGGTTTGCTGGTTTTTGGTTTTTTTTATTTGGGGGGTGGGGGGTGGGGGTGTTGTTGTTTTTTTTAGGTGTAATAAAAAAGGAAATTTAAAAAATGCTGAATAAATCTAAAAGATCAGACTGGTTAAAAGCAAAGTCCAGATCTTTTACAAATAATCGAGACTGATGACTTTAAAGGTGAAAGTTAAAAGTCTATTCCTCCCTGCCAGTAGCTGGCGCACAAACACTCGCTTACTCAATTAGCATTAGCAACGTTACAGAACCAACTAACTGTTAAGCATTCACAAATGCTTTACTGATAGGCCCTACTGTGTGTCGAAGGAGACAGTGGCAACCTCTGTGGGGCTTTTAAGCCCCTTTGCTACGTACTGTACCTTCAACCTCATCCTGCTTTATTTTTTGTCCACTTGAATTTGAGAAATGTAATGCAATGAAGATGCTATTTCTATACATAGCAATCAAGCTAGCAACTCCAGAGCACATGCTAATGGCCATTGTCATTGTAATCAGATGTAAATATTTACTTTTTAGACCAATCAAAATTGATAAAAGAATTTGCTATAAAAATTTGGGGGTTGGTACAATTACCTTTGCTCTGCACCCCTGAAAACATTCTGTAGATACATTATCATTTTTTTAATGAAAAATTTGTAGCCATCACCTTTACTGTGCGTTCAGACCAAGAGCGACTAAAGCTGTAAAATCGCCGGAAGTCTGATTCACTTTCAATGGACAGGAGCGACAAGAGCGAATAAAGCGTCAGAAGCGACGAGCTACAAAAGTTGAGCGATTAGAGTGACTAAACAAAGTTAAAAATAGTTTAACTTTATGCAAATTGACTATGACACGTTTCGGCTGTAAAACCCTGACAACCAATTGAAATGTTTGGCCTGAGTGTTGCAAGTCACACCGCGTCTCCTACGGCTGCAAAAAGCAACAGAAGCCCAACTTTTTGTAGCTTTGGTATAGTGTCTAAGCCCCAAACATGAATTCATGCTCATTCAAGGCACAAAGGCACAGTTACCACGCTCATGTGTTGAAAATGCCCGTTTAAGCGTTTCGCGCCGAGATATTGCGTTTGGGGAATGTTCGCTCCTGCTTCCCAGGAACGACCCGGAGCTGCTTCCAACCTTTTTGCTCTTCTTATTTTTGACACTAGCTACCAGCTACATATGGAATTTTCAAGATCGGATGTTCAGAAAGAAAGTTATGAGCTCTGCTTTTTCACCGGCTCTCGCGCAGAAACTTGTCGGCTTTACGGGTGCTCATAATCGGCGGAGTGTTGCAAGTCACACCGCGTCTCCAAGTGTTACAATAAGCATCAGAGGCCCAACTTTTTGCAGGTTTCTATGAGCCCCAAGCGCGACACTTGCCTGCTAATCGAGCACCTAGCATGCTATGTGAATGGGACGATATCATTTATAAATATGGAAAGTACTATGTTATAATAATAATAATTGACAGGGATAAAAATACCTATTTCCCTTTTGTCCCTCGTCTTGACATTTAGTTTGAGAGTGAGAGATGAATGAGTGAAGATCTGCAGATGCAGATCAGTGAAGATGATGTACTTAACTAAGCTACAACATTATTATGTTTGGGGTGTAATTTAATCAGTTATGTCCAGACCGTTGTTTTTCAGTAGGAGACGGATTTCTGGTTAATCACAGGCTACAACTCGTCACAGCACAAGGCAGCAATCACGAAAAGCATCACTGCAAAAGCTCTGCTAATGGTAAAAAGCATACGGTCTTTTTAAAAGGATATGCAAAACTGAACGTGATGTCATAAGCGACTTGAGCGACAAAAGCGAACAGATTTTTTGTAGCAGCTATTTTTATGAGCGACAAAAGCTATTTTACAGCTTTAGTCGCTCTTGGTCTGAACGCACAGTTAGAATAAATAAAATTGCCCCATCCTTTCAGATGACAAAACAAGTTCAAATGTGTTGATTAGTGAGCTTTACAAGTGCTGCAGGGCAGGTGGTATACTGCTGATACTGAGCAAACACACATGAAAGCAGAATTGGTCTTCAGATCTAGCCTTTAGCAAGAAAGTAAAAAAAAAAGCTTCCAAAATATCAGTTCATCAGACATTATATTGGTTTGTAAAATTAAATGAGAATAATATTCATGGGCTGGAATTTTTCTGACTTTAATGCAGGAAACACCCCATATATCAACCTTTGCTAGACATAGATATGGAGGGATCAGCATTAATACAAAGCCTTCCCCACTTTGATTAAAAGAAAAAAAAACATCAAAATATAAAAAGCTCCATTTTGGACAAAACACCAGCAGTGTGTATATCTGTGTGTCTGTGTTAGTGAAGAGAATTTTATCACTCCGAGGGGGGAGACATGAGAATCCATGTCAATTTCAGATTTCATGTTGTCTCTGAATATTCATTTGGGATATTTGTCAGAGTAATATTCCATCTTTGTGTGTGAGTGTATGTGAGTCTTACTATTTAGCCTCTAGGCCATCCGGAATGTGCAGATTGCAAAAGAATAGCTCATCAATATTCATGCAAGTTTATGCTTTCATTAATGTTGCAGCAAATTGTCTCAGATCAAACTCACAGCTTGTATCTGTGTCCACACTTGTGTATCTCACAGGCCAAGAGAGAAACAGAATGAGGAGAGGGAGAGTTATCAGAGGGGGGCAGAGATGGAGAGAACAAAGAGAGGGCTAGAACGGCTACAGATGGCCCTATGTTTCCAGCACATGAAAAGCAGAGTTTGGAAAAGACGAGAAAAGATCATACAGATGAGGGAAGACGGAGAAGAAATAAGTGGGAGGTCAAGAGAAGAAAGAGAAGGAGAGGATGAAAGAGAGAAAAAGAGACTAAGTAGGAAAGAGGTGGAAGAGAACAGAAGAGACAACAAGAGTTAAGTTCTAAAAGGTATCTGTCCTACTTTGATCTGACTAATGAACCCAAAGTGTCCCGAATCTGTCCTGAATAACCAAAAGCCTTGTTAGACCACCCTGTGCTTACAGTGTGTGTGCAGTCTGTTTCCTCCCAGCATGTGTGTAAGCATTATATGTGTCTTTGAGAGAGTGCAACGTTGGATGTGAGCTTGATTTAACATGCTCTCTCTCTACAGTATCCTGAAGCTGTGTGAGTGAGATCTCAATGCCCTGCATGTGTTCAATGAACCACTGTCTCTTCTAGTCATCTGGCTTTACACCAATGTGTTAGCGAGCACCACACACAAACATTCACACAGCATGGCCATGTATCATCTGACATTGCATTACTGAGGGACCTATAACTGAATATTTAGACCTGTGGTGCCATAAATGTGCACACCATTTGCAACAGAAACAGCTAGATCATGTACCATCTACAGAAATAAGGGATATGGAAGTACACGTAAATACAGCTAGAAAGGGACTGGCTGCTCTTGTTACATAATTATCATTATGCAGTTTACAAGTCAAATCTCACACCAGCATTTATGTGACTTGTGCTCTGTATTCTTTACATAAATACTCTCTAGCGCCTCAGCATGTTTCTGGGTGTGTGTGATCATGCTTCCTAATGTCTATCCTCTTGCCACTCCATGCATGATTAACTATGTTCAAAGGGGACAACTACAAGTTAATGAGAGCCATGTAATTGGCTTTCATGTGCCAGATAGGGATGTGATGCTCTGTGAAGGAACAAACTATTGCATCTGATGTTTTAAAAGATTCCAGGCGAAGATCAGAGAAAAGAAACTATTGATACAGTAATGGTTTTCTTCATTTATGTAAGGAATGGAATGATGTCGGTATCATAAATACATAATCTTTGACAAGACTTTCCCATGTTATGTTTAAATTATAGCTTTTGTTTGTAATGGAAACAGAGGAATTTTGCTTCTGATTTATAGATAGAAGAACAAGCTAAATAAATGGATTTATAGACCGGAGTGATCCTTAAACATTTCAAAACAAAGAAAGTCCAGAAATAAATTCTTCAACCATTTTCTGCAACAGAATTTTGAAATCTGTTAAAGGGACTAGAGGCAAGATTAAGAAACAAAACTCGCTTCAGGCAACTGCAGCCGCGAGCCAAGCCGTCACGGGAGCGTGCACAAACTGAAGCTATAATGTTGTTTACTACGCTTTTTCTTCGTAGTTACACTTTTTAGTGTCTTTCAGTTGATCTGGATCGTTTGGTGACGGCAGAAGAATCCAAAACTATTGCTTACAGTGTTTGAATTTACCGCGCCCGTCTTCTTCCTGTATCAAAACTGTGGATGTAGCATCATTTGACGTCACGTCCGCAGGGCAGCACGGGAAATTCGGCCACTGAATTGCAGCACATTTTGCAGCACACAGCCTGTTTAAGGCAACAGAGAGACGTGGGTGGAAACATTCTTTTTGGTATTTAGCGCTTCATCACCCATTAGTATTAAAAAAAAAATGGACATGCATGATTGTTTTTTTTTTAATTCCTGCCTCTAGTCCCTTTAAATGTAAAAAAAACAAAAAAAAAACAAAACAAAAGCATCAATGTCAAATGCATACAGATTTTAATTATGATAGTCATTTAAAGGATGATTTGGAACTTATTCAACAATAATAAAAATGTAGAAGACAGAGATTTATTTTTTTTGCTTATTACATTTTTGGTCGACCCTTTCAACAGTTACGGTCAAAAAAAAGATGCTCACAGATAATGAATGATTTAGAAAATGACATTACATTTCATGTAGTTCTTCTTGATCAGAGGAGACTGAGTAAATATATTTATGAATTGCATTAATAATCTAAGTTATGTCAAATCCAGTCTTAAGCAGAGTCTATTTAAAGTATACATAAAGCAGCAAATAATAGCACAAGTACAAAATCAAATTTAAGTCATATATGCTATGCTGTATGACGTGTGGTTAACAGAGCACTGAATATACAGTACTTTCTATTTATCTTCTTCAACACAAATTTTGGCAGGAGAGTGATACAAGTAAGATGTACAAATAAAAAGTCAAACAAGTCAATTTGCCTTCTTCTATGTATTTATCATGTGGATTAAATATACATACAGTATATCTTACATTTCAGTCTTTACCAGAAACCCAAGCACACTTCTTTTTATGAGCTCCCTCTGCTAATTTCCACATACACATTCTTATGAATACAAATATATCTTGCCTGCATTTTCTCCTTTGTATCTTTATTTTCATACTTCTCATTCCATGTTAATGTACAACTCCACACATAAAGCTGCAGGATGATATGATTACTGGAACTCATGTAAACTGCTGCAGTTTAAGGTTTTCTTTCTTTTCTTTTCTTTTCTTTTCTTTTTTTGAGTCAACGTGCTAATTTGATGTTGTTAAAGTGATGTTAGAGAGAGAGAGAGAGAGAGAGAGAGAGGGGGGGGGGGGGGGGGTTAGGGATGGGCATTTTAGGTGATTTTTCAAGTCAAGTAGTGAGGCCAATCAAAGCTGATTTGATGTTACATCATTGTGACATCACCAATAATTAAATAAACTTAATCTCCAAAGGGAAATTGTGAAACCTGTGTGAGATGTTATTTGCATAATGAGTAAGCTTTAAATTCCTTCTGATGTCCTTGAAAGGGTCATTCACACTTTCATCTTTCCTAAACTGGACGACTGCAACCCCTTTTATAGTGGGATTGACCAGTCTCTCCTCCGTCATCTGTTGCTGGTTCAAAACTTTACTGGCCACCTATTAACAGGGACAAGACATTGGCCCTCATTTATCAAACGATCGCGAAACGGTGCACATTGATGTAAAAATGGTCGTCGATTGGACCCACGTGTGATTTATTAAAACGTTCGTATCGGTCCAATCTCGTCGTACGAACAAAAGAGTCTTGATAAATTCCCAGCTGAAATCCATCGTCATTTAAATGTCACGCCCACGGTTACGCCCTTAAACATGCATAATGATGAGGCTTCACCCAGCGAGGTTGAACCATGGAGAGGAGAGATTCTGCCAGAAAAGAAATTTGGGGGGATCAAGACAGAATTCCTCATTTGTGAGGTGACAAAAATTAAAGAGGTGCTGTTTGGCAGCTTAAAAACCGGAGTCAGAGACGTGCACAAAAACGCTGCACGGAAGAGGATCAGTCAGCCTCGCCGCTGTAGAACGACTCCGGCTGAGATATTAATAAAAGTATCAATCTCGGCCTGGTTTATATGGTTTATTCGTTTTATTAGCTATGAAATTTAATAATAGGCCACATCCGATGGCAACGTCACAATTCTTTAGCCAATGGGTCAAGAAGAAGTGGTCAAATATGAAACTTGCCATTAAAAGATGATGATGCCCCCCCCCCGTCATGACTCCAACCGCTGCGCTCTAACAGGTGACAGGTGGATGCCGGTCAGAACCGAGCCTGACCCTGATGGGGACAGAAAAAATATAACTTGCATTTGCAAAGCTAAGGGACAGTCTACTGACTGCACTTATACAACTTTAAAGTATTGATTACTTATTAGAAATGGATCAGCTCCGGTCTCCTCCATATAGCCCGGGGGCTGCAGAGCGGCTCCGGGCGCATCTTTCCCTGCGTATCAAAACTCTCCAGCGGTCCGAGCGATGTGCAGCACTGCACAGGACAGGAGTGTTGTAGATTTTCTCAGAGTCTAAAGCAGCGTTTCATCCCGCCGGGTCCGAGTCGGACCGTCCGACAGCCACCTGCCTTCCCGCAGCCCGAAGCAGCGCTCCACCTGGGCACCTGCGCGTGTGTGCGTACTGATGCCTACTTCCTCCTATGTGGCAGTTTTACCAGCGGGGTGAGGAGATGCACGAAGAGTGAAAAGCACTTGTCTCCTAGAACTATATGTTAATAATTTTAATAATTTGTTGAGATAAATGGAGGAACTAAATTCAGTCGCAGCTATTTTTGTAATTTTGGGAATACATTCTACATTCCCTTTTTCCTTTTTCTTTGCAAATGGGTTCATTCTTTGTGCTGATATGTGAATACTTATGTTTAAATGACAGTTTGCGGTTTGGTAAATAAATATTTTCATGTTCTGCTGCGCTGCTGCAAACCCTCACTGACTCAAACTTGCGTACACGAACTCAGAGCTGTCGTGAGATTTGATCGTATCCTACGATCACGTTCAAATTGATAAATGCCGAGTCTTGCGTGGAAATGGTCGTACGCACAGATTTTCGTCGTACGATCGTTTGATAAATGAGGGCCAATGTGAGCACAATACTTCAGTATTCTGTTCTCTTCACTGGCTGCCTTTTACTTTCAGAATTGTTTTCAAAACTTTACTCTTGGCTTTTAAATGCTTAAACGGTCTGGTACCTCCTTATCTCTCTGAGCTCCTGCATATTCATTGTCCTTGTTGAGCTCTGAGATCTGAAGATCAAATGCTGTTGGTAGTTCAACGGACTCAACTTGTGACTCAGAGAGACAGAGGCCCTGATTTACTAATATCTCAAATAAAGAGTACTAATTTCATGCAATACAAATAGATTGTGTGCCGTTTCTTTGACATTTGCGGGTGATCTACTACGATTGCCCACCCAATTGATAACAGATGCAAACAACAGTATTTAAATGAGGATTGTGTGCACAATTACTTTGTCATTTGAAGTTGGAGAGCATGTTGTAAATGCAAAATGAAATTCAACCCAATGGAGATGTTAATGGAAGAGGCAAATATATTTACTGTATAGTATATCAGCTGCAACAGGTTTTGCACCCGTTTTAACACATGTTTTAATACATGCAAAGTTTTCATAAATCAGGGCCAGATTCTTTTCAGCTGCAGCGCCTAAACTCTGGAACGGCCTCCCTCTTTCTGTGAGGTCTGACAGAACTCAATATATACATACATATATATACATATACATATACATACATATATATATATATATATATACATATATATATATATATATATATATATATATATATATATATATATATATATATATATATACTGTATGTATATAGATAGATAGATATTATAGCATTACTGTCTGTACTTTTAATGGGCTTTCTTAAATTTTACAAGAAATCACAGCTGGACGACTCGATATCACCTCAGCCATATCAGACCAAAGTATGAGGTCTCAACATGAAATAAAATACGCAGAGCCAGCATGCAACAAGAAAATGAAACACATAATATGATAAAGAAAATAGTGCTGATATTATAAATAATATAAAACTAAATGTTTAAAGTGACAGTAAAAAAAAAAGACTGTGGGTTGAACAGCAGTGTAGCGCTCTGAAATGGGTTCTCTTCAAAGTCAAATGGCCTTTCATCATCTCAGCCTGCTGAATCTCTAAAGCTCTTCTGTGTACACATACAGCTTCTAAAAAAAGTTTTCATCCTCCATGGACTTTTTTCTGTATTATTGTTTACAAAATTGAAACACAGCAAGTGCAATTAATTCTTTCTCCCACTTGTTTAAAAGAATGTGATGAAAACAAATTTAAACAAATGGATCTACAAAAACAAATATAAAACACTAGTCACAAACTGCTGGTATTTGTTCCCTTAACAACACTGCTACATGTATCTTAATCATTTTCTGTCTATTCTGATTCACAATTGCTCAGGCTAAATGTTAGAGGAGCTGCCTGATTTAACTGCCTTTAAACTTGCTTCCAGGTGTTAAGGTGAAAGATGAAGCAAGGGTTATACAGTGTTACCCAGTGACACAGTAATGCGCTTGTATAGATGTGAAAATGCAAGCACATTTTGAAATCCAGCCAAGAAAATGAGTGCAACGAGGCTCCCAGGGTCCAAGTGATTTGGAGTGATTTGATGGCTCCCTCCAAGTTCCAATCTGATTTATGCATGTATACATAATATAGCAACACAGCGTGTATTACACTTAGTTTGCTGCTGTGTTTTCTATGCCTGCAATGAGAAGAGGTTCCATTTAGAAATGTTGACTAATGTTTGCACAACCCCTCTCCTGAGCATGAGTCAATGTTGGACAATATGCATTTTAAGCCAGGATATACTAAATGTGGGAGTTGTGGGGCAAGAAGCTGTGAGTCTGCTTATGAAACCTCAGTTGTGGATGATTGCTTGTTATTTTTTAGGCCAGTGAAATTCAAAGATTCACTTATTCACAATGATATCTTGCAGCTGTCAACCAAACCTGATGCAGTAAATAATGCAGATAAAATAGTAGTCAAAGGACATCAAGCTGAAAGTTTTACTTTCATTTTATCATGAGCTCAAATCTCCTTAAGAAGGAGATGAATGGTTTTAAGCAGCACTCATTCATGTTTATTTTTACATTGCAGTGCAGCAAAGGAGAAAATCTTGGGTATGATCCATTATGCAATCAAATGGTTAACACTCAAAAACACAAGCAGGCCTCTGCCACAGAGCTTTTTATAGTGGGAAATTCACATGGTAAGTACATCTTTGGACAAGATGGATGAAATTGTCTATCTGTGAGGAAAGAAAGCACCAGAGCCAAGATCAAGCCAACATTTCAAGTGATGTAGCCACAGGTATTTAAGATTAATCTGGTCATGAATTTAAGACGTGACGTAAGTGTGCATCCTGCAGTGTCTAACTATATCTGTATTGTTGTGAGCCTTGCAGGAAAAAAAAACGCTATACCTCTCAGCATTCGCTTTTGAGAAACTTCAGGTTAAATGCCTGGGAGAATTTTACTAATAGTGTATGCCTAACACTACAGGGACCCATCTTTCCTTTCCATTGGTACCATGGCAACTCTGAGATTTTCTGTCTCTGTCCCAGTTCTCCAGCTCCTTCTAAATATGTGTCCTAAATTCTCTTCCTTCCTGACAAACTGTGTCCTAAATTACCTCCGCTGTAACTGTATTTTATTCAAGCATATGCACCCTCATGTGCTTAATTTCATGAGAGTTGGTAAATGTGCCCGAAGGTTGTAAACTCTTTGCAATCTAATATCTTTTTTTTTTTTTTTTTAGCTTTTAAAAACAAACTTTTAGTAGAGAAAAGTTTAAATACAATGCTTAAGAGATGATTACTGTACATGTGCTATTGTGTTCTGTATGTTTTAACCATCATGAAAATAACATTTTAGGTCTCCAACATTGAACCCCAATCTTTTGAAAAGAAAATTAGTTCACAAGGTATAAGAAAAGAGCAGGTAGTATTTTGCATATGGGAATTATTGTGTGTTCTCCCCATAAAAAACATTTCTCTAAGTTGTTTTACACTGCATATCAAAAAAGGCCGACTGTTCTTCTGTTTGGCCAGTAAAACACCCAAACAAAAATTAACCACTTTATTAGGTCCGCAATTTTCCTCCTCTTCCCTCTTACTGTAAAACACACTTAACATTCTTTATAACTAAGTCTTTTATGACCAGCTGCTGCCTGTAACCCTTTCCAATTAGACAAGAGGAGCTCAGATTTTATAGATTTAACTTTAAACTTTGCTGAGGATACACACATACATCTCATTTTGAATCATTTTGAAGTTTTGCCATCAATGTGAGATTCACAAAGAATAGAGGTATTCATATCCCAAGTCTGAATAACTGTAACAATAATTAATTAAACAGAAAATCTATATTTAATCTTATCTAAATGACAAATGCATTTTTTTCTTTTTTAGATGGTTATTAATCAAGGCAGTTTGTGATGAGAGTATAGAAGAAAGCTTTTAAAAATATAGCTAAGAGGCTAAGAGCAGCAGTGATGATATGACCTTTTTGGAAAAAAAATTCTCCATTCATTATTAAACAATAGAAAACTCATTAAAGCTGTTGGGGCCCACTTAGTGGTGAGCTTAATGAGCTTGTCGGTGAAAGACCTACAACAGCCAATACAAAGCTAAGTCTACACTATGACTGCAGTATAAATCCACAGTGGTACCTGAGAGCTTGTAATAATTAAGCCTTATGTGTTTCTGGGATATCAATGGATCACATGAACTGATTGCTTCTAGTCTTTTCAATCCAAATGTCATATTTTCCCGGACTATAAGTCGCTCTTGAGTATAAGTCGCATCAGTCAAAAAATGCATCATTAAGAGTAAAAAAAACCTATATAAGTCGCACATGGGTGATTTTCGGATTTTTCATATCCAACTTGTTACTGCTAAAAATGACACAATCTGTCCAATTCCAAAGTTAATGCCTGTAAATGATCATAAACATACCGAAGAAGGATAAACTTGTTTTTTGAGGCAGTACAGCCAGATGTCCAAAATGAACTCCTCTCACTGAGATAAGGCTAATTTGGGATTTTTGCCATTGGAGCAGAATACAGTTGTCACAGGCCTATAGCGCCCTCAATTGAGATTAGACAGTAAAAAAAAGTGTGAATTATAGTCCGGAAAATATGGTAAGTTTTTTTCATCTCCTTGTTTCACAGATGAGTTAGGGTGAATCCCATTTCACCCCTTGGCCCTACCCCTTAGCCCTTCCCCTCCGTTTTGCACGTTCATGTGTAGGGGTAGGGGTGTCCCAATACCTGTAGGATGGAGGGGAAGGGCTAAGGGGTAGGGCTACATACCCCTTCAAACGAAGATTTTTCGAGAGCACACTTCAAACGAAGGGGTATGAAAATCACTGGGACGATGGCTGCTACTGAGTCCAAAAACATCCACAAATGTAAATATTTCTCCATGAATAAAGTTTAAAAAGTGTGAAAACCATTATATAGTCTAGTTTAATGCTGTTTAAATGTTTAACGGTCATTTTTTTTGCAAAATCCACATGAAAAAAAAAATCGCGAGTACTACATTGACACTTCAGTTATATAAACGGCTGAAAACCAGCGGTGCTCTGCAGCCCTGATAATCTAGATGATCAATAAGAAATTCGGCAGCATCGCTGCTGGTCTTCACGGGATAAAACACAGGCAGGGATGTCATGCAAAAATCGAATTTGCTTGTTAACGTGAATCCACAGCTGTAGACGGCTTGATTTCTCCAGATTTGCGCCAACAGCTCAGCGCACATCTGCTTACACACAAGCCGGCGGAATCACTGATGACGTATGTGATTCTTGAAGGGGTGTCCCAATTTGAAGGGGTTGACTTTCACCCCTACCCCTTGTAGCTTCGTTTTAAGTGCAAGGGCCAAGGGGAAGGGGTAAGGGGTAGGGGTAAAAAAGAGAATTGGGATTGGGCCTTAAAGTTCTATAAAGGTAAATCAGAACTACAAGTATTTTTTCAGAGAAATAAAGGAAAAAATCATTACTGAAGGTTTTTATAAGTAGATTATATGTTCACCATGGTCATCACCATGCAGGGTATAACTCTCTTGATCTGGTTGGTTGAATTTTGCACATCAGAGCTGGAATCAAACAAGTTTTTTCCTGGCATGTTATTTGATGGTTGAGTTGAGTGCTTATAAATTCCCAATCATTTTTACTCTTTTGACAGGATTTGAGTTAAAAAAAGAAAAACTCTACAGAGAGCCTTGCAACCATTTTTAGTCTGATTATAATCAACATTCAACCTTAACGCCATAATGCCATAATATATTTCTACCAACAAGTGCTATGAAGAATACACTTTATCTGCTTTTTTAATAAAACCACACACTCACACTTTGTCATTCTATTTGCAATGAACACTGCAATTAGGCAGCATTTCACCTCAAATTAATTTATAATCCTAAAGGATTACATCATTATGAGACTTACTGGTGCAATGATGAATCATACCCCTAAATAAAGTACCGTATTTTGTCCTTTTTTGAAACTTTGTAAAAGGACAGAGCAAAATCTGTCTATTGTTTCTGTTATACTGGAGATAATTCTTTTGGTTTTTAAGTCTTTCAGCCCTTTATACAAGAAAGACCATTGTTGCTTTAGTAAACTGATGTATTTCAGGTCAAAGATGCTGCAGCAAAAGAACTCAGTAGGAGTAAGTAAGCAATTAAGGTCACCTGCAGCATAGCATTCAGAATCAAACTATGAGGTGTTAGAGGCAGATGGACACGACTGTTAACAGGGGCTACCTGATGCTCAAACAGGCCTGTGATTAATCAACCAAAGAGATTAGAGAAAATAAGCATGGAAGCACCATTAAATTTCCTCTGTAAAGTAGACCCTGTGGTTCAAACAATTATGGTCACAAGCCGCCTTATCTTTATGTACACCGCGTATCTTGAGAAGATTTGGCAGTGCGCAGTACGCTTGCTTCTAAAGTTAAATCTAACTTAATTATAAATGTGGTGGATATGTCTTAATTAAGCAATTTTTTCACAGTATCTAAGAATTAGGGCCAGATCTATCAAAGGTTTGCATGTATAAAAGCGTGAGCTATATCATTGCTCACGCAAAAAAAAAAAGTACAAACTGATCTATTAACAGCGTGCTTAAAGTTCAAACATGCTAAATAGGCCCTCTTATCCATTTTGCACTTCTGTTGCTATGAATATGCAATATGGGCAGTTTACACGCAATTATGCATGTGATGGGAGGAGAAAATGTAAATATATAATATAATTATAAAATTTTATAATTCAATTTCAAAACTTTAATTTTAGTACACCTGAAAAGCAGGTACAAATTGCAGCTTTGCACACAAAAGACTGCAGCTTCTGATGGGGACAATCCTGGACACGCACACATCTGATTCAAAATAATTTTTCAGGAGCAGTGAAGGCACCGTATTTAGTTCTCATTGTTGAATTTAATAAAAATTCAACAATTGTTGAATTGTTGAATTTAATAAAAAATTCAACAATGATATCTGCACAGATACCTGTTGTACTATTTAAATTTTTGTATTTATCATACTTATTTTAAATGATATTTTCATCTCCCTCCTCCCCTTTGTGGGTTGTATTTCTTTTTGCGCTGTCGTCTCTTGCAAATCGCCACACGCAAAATACTCATATAGGGGCTTTTCCAACATGTTTCCACCTGCTGTCATTTGCGCGATCACTCTTTGTAAATCACCCGCAAACTGTGGTTCAGCCCCTCACGCAAAATTCCAGATTGCGTGGACAAATTACTACACGCTCGGGCTGGGATGATTCGTCGACGTAACAGATTACGTCGGCGCAAAAAATACATCAACGCAAAATATGTGTACCGATGCGTCGTCAGACAAAAACAAAGATGACGCCACCATGCGACTTCAGACCACAACGAAGATGGCGGCGCGATTACCGCGAGTGGCTCTTCCAAGTTTCCAAAGTGTAAGGCAGTGAAGGCCCACACTCGTTCATCGAAGGTATAGGGATATTAGGGATGGCGAATCCGAAGCCTCATGAGACATGAGACAACTTCTGTGAGATGGACGCCATGTCTTCAGACACGTCAGGCCTGTTTGAGACGGTCAGCATGAAGCACGAGCTCCATCTGCTGGCCGTGGGTGTGAACTACAGCTGATGCCGGGAGCTGTCTCGTCTCTGACTATATAATTAAAGTCACGTTCTCAACCTCATGTTAGTGTTTCATCTGTCGGTAATATATTGTAGTCACTTCTGGGAAAAATAAAGTATTTTTAATTTCATTTCCAACACCCATATTAAGCATTAACAGAATGAAGATGCACTTTTTCTGGAAGCTAGACCCATGTTCAATATAGATGTTCAACTCTGAATGTTAACTTATCTTCATTATCTTTTGTTGGAAAATAATATCTGTCTTAGCTTAAATCCTCCAAGTTTACATGACCATATTATTTCAATAATGACTTTTTTATTATTATTAATTTCATGTCAATGAAAGAATTAAAAGCCTGTTTTTCAGTCAGCTGTTTTCAACATAAATTTTACATTCTGTTGGTTCATGAAAAATTCCATGACAGGGCTGGCTCCCACTGCCTTTTTATTCATGCTCTTTTTTACGTTTTAGATATCTATATCAACATGTTTAAATTGCTGTCTGTCAATTTATGAAGAGATAATCGATAATCGAATCGAGTCGAATCGACCTAAAAAAGTGAATCGTTAGATTAATCGATGCATCGAAAAAATAATCGATAGATTAATCGTTTAAAAAAATAATCGTTTAACCCAGCCCTACTACACGCAAATTTGGATCTTAATATATCCGACCCATAATGTATAAACACTGTCTCACAATAGATCATCCCTGATAATTGCTTGATTGCTTTTGCTTCTTGACAAGCGGAGTAAGAATATGTAATGTAAGAAAAAAAAAAAACAATCTTTACTCTAACTTTTATTTGGCTAAATAATCAGTACAGGTGACATACAAGCTGAGCCTGACTTAAAGGCCCTGTACCTGATTTTATTTTAATCTCTTTCAGAAAAATGCTGGACAAAAAAAAGAGCTGGACAGCCTCGGACTGAATGTGGACTGGAAGTTCGCCTGGACAGGTATTTTTTCAATAAATTTCTTCTGAGTAACATGATATATGTTCTCGGGTGCTGGCGCTTCCTCTGCTGGTCTACCGTATATAATACATAGTGATATTTACACCGTAACACGACAAAGCTTTACATCACTGCTTCTCGAAGTGGCCGCTAGAAACTTTATCAGGCTGTCATGTTGTAATGTCACCTATAACATCATAACTCATCATAACTGTACATCTGTTTACATAACTGTAGTTATGGTAAACAACCGGTAATGATAGAAAATGTAATTTAGCTGATCCACAGCCATTTACTGCAACCAAAACAGGAAATTCACTGGAAGATGCAAGTTTTCTCTGGAGTTTCTTTGCGCACGAGTACGAAACGTGCATGTTATTTCGTGCATGTTGAGTGGGAGGAGAGAAAAACGAGAGTAGGAGCGTTTCTCGCTGGGAGAAACAGTTAGGGGCAGGCTTACAGTTCAAACTACTAGAGATGCACCGATCGATCGGCAACCAATTGCAATCAGCCGATAGCACCCCTATCGGTTTTAATCGGAGTCCTCAAAATAGATCCAAGCTGGCCGATCCGATCAGGTTTACAGCAACTACAGCGTCTTGGCGTTTGGCGCGCCTGACACGCAGCAGATGCGGGAAATACAGAGGAGACTCCGGTGAATCTCTTCACTCCACTGAGACAGTGGAGGATAAACTATGATCTTCATCCAGTCTGGGTTTCCAAACGGTGGGTTGATGATCTCTAAGCCCGACGGGGTTTAATGGGCTTATAATGACGTCCCGATGCAGGACTGCAGGTTGTTAAACTGGGCCGGTCAGAGGAAAGCTGCGCCATCGTCGGCGTGCAGCTCCTGGAGTAAATGGTGAAACTCACCAAACTCAGAACACCTCTGAACAATCTGATGAATCCACACACGGCACAGAAACGCTCGACAACGTCATTGTCTGGCCTCGTGGAGCAAATGGAGCCAAGCAGCTGCTCAGTTTCATCCGTGATTATATAGAGACACAGACAAGGAAAACAACCGGGTTCATACACCCCCACACTCAGCCGCTCCTGACGCACGACGCGCAAGGCTCTGTCATTCATGCTGCTTAATCAGAAGTAAGCTCATCAATAAAATCATAATTTTATTATATTATTTAGGCTACAGCATGTTTATGCTACACTTAAGAGTTTTTTTTCTTACAGAAAAGCTGCAGTATCAGCTCCAAGTTCATGTCCAGAGATGTTGCAGTTGCACATAAGTTGCTGTTCTTATTCTCATTTGTTTAACATATTTTACGTGATTTTTCCACTAAAAGCTTGTAGGTAAACTCTAAACAGTGTGTCTGAGAAAGAGCCTCTAGAGAGTGAAATGTTTATTATAGTGCACATGTTGTGTGTTATGTACATAATCTATTTTTTATTTTAAGATTTAATTCCTTTTTCCACAGGAAAAGTTTACAGTTGACAGCTTGTATCAACTCTAAGAGAGTAAAACGTTTACTGTTGTCTGTGTTAGTGTGCTGCACATGTTGTGTGTTGTACACATAATTATTGCCACAAGAAAGTTTAAGCTAGTAAGCTACACTTCTCTATGTAAACTGAGTCCAAGTTGTCTCCAAGAGAATGAAATATTGCAGATTGCCTGTAATAAAACAGGTCAATTCATGATAATTTTCCATCTCCTAATTGTTATAGTTGATAACATAATGTCGATGTTATGTACATGAGACGACAATATTGGAGAATTTATGGATTTGCTGCTTTTGGTGATCGGCCCCCAAAATCCTGATCGGTGCATTCACTACAAACTACACTGTTCACCTTGCTCGCGGTTCGCAAATGTTCAAAATCAGGTATAGTGCCTTTAAGAAGAGTACAAAATGGCCAGTGTGACATATTATAATTCACCAGAACCAGTCCTGCACAGCTGGCTTACTTATCTTACACAGTGCTGCATCAATATCACATAGTTAATCCATCCACCCACACCTAAATCCTCCCTCTCTGACTGACTGAGAAAAAGAGTTCAAAAAGGAGTGAGACAGAATTACTAACGGGCCTCATGTTGCATTTTCAGAGTGATGCAAAGCAGCTTGACATCACTTCTTAAATTGGAGCAACTGCCTGTTTTAGCATTAGTTTAAAACCCTGTTTCAAACCTCCCTTTTAGATTTGGGCAAGGAAAAGGAATGAAAAATGATTTCAGTGGGGTGTGATGTCAGCATACAGTTTTAAATTTTGGGAATGAGTGTAAATTACATTTGTCCAGGGTGGAGATTTACATAAAACATTGCCATGCATATCTGAAGACAAAATTTATATTTGCATCAGCTTTGTTAAACCATCATATCAGTTCCAGTTTATGACATTTCAGCTGCTCTACAACTGTTTTAAACCCTTTCAGTGCATAAAGAAGCTTCACATCTGAAAATGCAAGTAGTTTTTTCTTCCCCTCCTAACATTCTGATCCACCTGCCATTTATTAAATGCTGAGCATGTTCTCGGGTTAAGAAAGAAAAAAAAAAAAAACCCTTCTTTATACCTCTGGTTCTTGCACTCTATTTCACAATTCTTTCTATTCCCACATTCCTTCTCCCCGGTGTGCATGTCACAGTCTTTCACTTACATGTCATATTCTTTCATGTAGTTTGCTTCTAAGACATTTAATCCCGTATGAAGTGAAGCTGTGGGCGAATAGTTGCATGTGTGGGTGGGTATGAGGCCAACTGAGTCACTAGGGTTGACTTGCTTGTGGAGTTTGGATGGGTATAGAGTTGGCTTGAGGGTACCAAAAAATACATTTAGAAAGTGGTTATTTGATAAGTTTCTTTTTTTTTTTTTCTTTACAACAAAGTATCAAGCAAGACTGTCCAATTAGTAGACAATTATTATTTCTAAGAAACTTCAAAGGACTTTTTAAAATGATTTGCATTTACCAATAAAAAATTTTTAAAAGAAAAAGTAATTTATTTAGTTCATTTGAATGATTGTATTTTTTACAATTCTAAAAGATGAACTTCTTGGTTTAAAAAAATATCTTAAAGATTCAGGATTTTACCAGTTCCATGCAATTTAAATAATATATGAATACAACTCAACTGCTCATATAATTAATTAAACAGTGGCTTCCTAAACAAACTGTTTTGACTTTAATTGGTGTTGAAACAATCACAATATGTTCCTGGAACAACTTGTTCATTTTTAAAAGTCAAGGCAACATCCATCTATAATGATACAATTGTCACATTAATATGATATGACTAGAATCTGATACGACAACTGCAGCTAATATGAGATGAGTCACACAGCAAGCACATGTGCAGTGCTTTGACGTGTTGCAACTGAACCTGTCTTGAACCTCCAACACATGACATGTTGTAAAAGACAGATTATAAATGTGTAACAGCTAACCTGTGTCCCATCAACACCTGTATGTCTGCACGGCCCATCTCCCCACATACTAAATGCCTGTCTTTTTCTCTCACCGATGCATCCATCATTCCCCTTAGCCTTACCCTAATTAATACGCTTTGCCTACCTGCCTCTCTTGCTCTCACCCATCCATCCTTCCATCCGTTACACTTGCTGGCCTGCCCAGGTCATTACCCACTGTGATGATGGTTTTGTTGCACTAATTAGGCTAATTATAGTTGTCAGTTATAACCTGGTCCTCTGCAGGGACCTCATGATCCTACTGTGACTCTATCTGACCTTGGCCATTGAATGTGTGCATGTGTGTGTAACATCTCTGTAGCTATGGCTGACCTCAACACAGCACATACTGTCCCCTTTTTCACTGCAGTATTACTTTCTTTCTTTGACTTTCAGTTTGTTTCAATTTGACTCTTTTCTAACCACCTTCCAATCTGCAAACCAATTAATTCATTCTATTTTATGCTGTTTTCATTGTTTCATACCGTACCAGAAACTGTCTTTAAATATCCCATGTGGTTGACATAACCACCAGTCCTCCCAGTTTTATTTGTTCGACATTACTGTTGTTTCATAGCTTACTCCCTAACCTAATGTGTTTTTTCTGTCCACTCTGCTTCATGAAAGCTTTGAATGTTCTGTTCCATGTTATTCATTATAAGATTATCTGCAAACTTAACACAAACAATACCAGACGCAAGAGGTCATCAGTCTCTGAGAGAGTAGGTAAGGGTTATAGCTTTTTTTTGTTTGGTTGGTTTTTTTACATGTGTTGTTGTTGCTCACATATAGATGCAAATATATGTGCCTAGTTCTTCTAATTATGTACACTGCTGGGTGAAAGAAGAGAGAGGAGAGCGACTAAATCTTATTTCTGGGGAAAGTAAAAACAAGACAGGACCATGTGTCAAACTATGAAGACCTGTTGGTATTTTTGGTAACAAATAAATCTGTCTTGCCAATTTGTTTGGTATGTCAAAAGTGATTGGAGTGGTTCTGCATGTAACAGGTTTATGCAAAGGTGGGGTGACTGTACCTGATCAGCTCTGTTAAAATACACCATCAGCAATGACAGTACACAATAAAGCTGCATTAGAGTAATCACTTTCATTTAACATTCTCCAACTGGTAGTCATAATAGGATCAAATTAAAGCTAAATTCAACCATTGTTAGAAAGGACGTGAATTAGTAAACAGTGTTTTAGCACATTATACACATCCTTCAGTGTTTCAGTCATGTGACAGTAACAAGCTAGAAATTTGCATCTGATATGGAGCAACTGTGAGCCTTTGTAGTTACCTTGTTTGCATCAAACACAAAGCCAATGCCACTGTGAAATTATTACATTTGTATATATCTGAAAAAAAAAGTTTAAATCCCAAGTTTTCATTTGTTACCTTTCATTGGTAAGATTGGCATACATATGTAGAGAGATTAAAGCTAAAACCTCTAGAATGCATCAGGAGCACACAGATCTGCAAAACCTTGAACAGTTATAGGTCCAAATTCTGCTCTATATTAGAAACTCTTCACACATGCATTATTTTGGTTGTTTTTAATTGCAATATGATGCGGCAAACTGTGTCATTATTACTCAAAAATTAATCATGTATTTTACTTCTTGTTCTTGTCTATACTTAAAGGGACTAGAGGCAAGATTAAGAAACTAAACTCGCGACTGGCGCTTCAGGTAACTGCAGCCACAAGCCAAGCCGTCACGGGAGCGTGCACAAACTGAAGCTATAATGTTGTTTACTCACCTTTTTCTTCGTAGTTACACTTTTTAGTGGTCTTTCAGTTGATCTGGATCATTTGCTGACGGCAGAAGAATCCATAACTATCGCTTACAGTGTTTGAATTTACCGCGACCATCTTCTTCCTGTATCAAAACTGCAGATGTAGCGTCATTTGACGTCACGTCCACAGGGCAGCACAGGAAATTCGGCCACTGAATTGCAGCGCATTTTGCAGCACACAGCCTGTTCCAAGGCATCGGAAAGAAACGTGGGTGGAAACATTATTTTTGGTATTTAGCGCTTCATCACCCATTAGTATTAAAAAAAATGAACATGCATGTTTGTTTGTTTTTTTAATTCCTGCCTCTAGTCCCTTTAATTAATTTATACTGCTTTACTAATCGTATGTATATGGTCTGCTAATTCTTGGCCAGAAAATTGTTCCCAAAGAAAGTTTAAATCTCAAGAGTTCAAGAATTGTTCTGATTATGAAGCTTTCAAATACACTTTTGCATTTATTTTGTTGCATGCTCATTTATTATCAGCAATTGCAAATAAAAATTATTTCATTTTCACACATCCTCCACACTTGGAGAACAAGACAGGCCACAGTTAAGAGATTCTTTCACTTTTCTGGAAATACTTGGGGCGGCTCATAATGCAAAAGGTACACAGCAGAAATTGCAGTATTCTGCTCCCAGCATATTGAAGATGGCAGATAAGCTACCAAATTATCCATGATGATGATAAAAAATGAACAGTACATTATGAGTATGTACTTCTCTGCAGAGAATTCTCTAAGCAATTGCTTCTTCTTTTCACACATGGTCTTATTTAGACATTATGCACAATATATACTGTCTTACAGATCTGCCAAAAAAAACCTGCAAACATCTGATGCATTTGATTAAAACATTTAAATTTAGCACCTATGAATGTTGTCTGTCAAAATCCAGGGCTGCAGTGTGTGTAGGCAGGCTATTTCTTCATACTTAATTCATGGTACATTCTTTTAGATGCATTACACCTTTCATTTACTGTACATGAACAAATATAGCCAGCACATCTACATCTCCCTGGTCCTTTCAAACCCTGTGCTCCTCTTGAACAGTAATAAAGTTTAACACTAAAACAGCAAAAATTGAAGCTGTTCCAAAAGTCCCCCTATTTTTTCTTTTTTTTCCATATTTTTTTTAAAAGGGTCCTTAATAATTATTCTATTCTATTTGCATTGATCATTTTTTATACATTCTACTATTATGATGAATGTAAAGCTTTACCACTTAATTGTGGCTCAGAGTCATGTGTTTGTGAGGGAATTTACATTTATGTCAGTTTTGTTATTATGATATATGCGAAGTGATTTGTGCATGCAGAGTATATGCATGGATGTAAAAGCTGGGCTCACTTTTACACTGTATCAGTCTTAATGAGAAGATTCCTGCCTAAAGGTCTGACATCTCCTCCTGATTTTTCTCTTGCGTCTGTTTCATTTTGCTTTTTATTTCCACTTACTCTGCCTCAAACCCCCTGCAACCACAAAGCATCTCTCCATGTCTGACCCTCGCTCATTTTTGCGCTCTGCATGTGCTCCCTTTTAGAGCCCTTCCATCCCCTCCTCTCCCAGGCATCTTTCTGCTTTAATGAAACAGATGTCCCTTCATTAATATAGACCTGGTCTACCATAGTAATGAAGGGCTGAGCAAGAGAGAAGGAGAGGAAGACCTCACAAAGATAATATGCTATGCATCATGTGTTAGGCTGTTAGCTAAAACATGCTGCACCAGAATCATTATTCCCATGTTACCAAATGTTTCCAAAAACTAAATGTTTTTTTTTTTTAAACAAGAAAAATTATAATCATTGTGTGACAAATGTTACAAATCAAATGCTGGAAATGATTTTTGCTGGCCAGCTTAAACATCGAACAAGTGATTATGCAATATACCTGAGGCAGAAAAACAGAGTGAATCCCTCATGGCCAGTAATGTGGACTGTAGCTAAGGGAAGCGCTGGGTTACTTTTTAGAAGAGTTTAAGTAGCTTCCTGTTGTGCTTTGAAAATAATCTCATGTCTTTTTCCCTTGAGAAGAACACATGCTGAGACACACCAGCTGTTCTACCACTTTCACACCACAGACACTTCGCAAATATGGACACCATTTCACACAAGCTACACAGATGCTTAATAACACATGCACGCACAGATGCATCAGAATGACGGTACAAATTTGCACTTTTAATACTCAGCTTAAGGCTCTATGAGCTGTCTACTGCTAAGGGTAATTAATCAATCCAATCTTAATTTTTAAAACACTCTGCAATAAATAAAGTAACTTCATTAGGTGAGGGCAGATCAATCAACCAGTGAACTGAGGAAACCAGGTGAAAAGTATGAGTCAGGGGAAAATGATGGCTATGTGGCCAACTCAGGTTGATATTGTCTGATCCACCATAACTTTATTGGACAGAATCAACTGTCTTGTCAAATGTTGGCTTGTTTGGTGCATTACATTATTCTGCTGTCATTTATCATTGTTATTTACTTTTATGTTTGTCACATAAGTCAGCAATACTATGCAATCATAAGCTGTGTAAAAAAAATAAAAATCATTCTTCAACAGTACACAAAATGTTAACTTCTCACAAACAAAATGAAAATTCTGACCTTTTTCAGGGAGTTGAAACATTACCTTTTTTCATGTATCTAGCTTTTCCCAATCCAGTGCCAAACAGATCAAATTTACGCCACACTCACTCTTCATTGGATCACTTGCCCAGCTTATACAAGCTGGTCATTTTAAAATCAGACTCACATTGACCATCCAATGTATCCAATCTACACAAATTAACAAAGAAAATCTCTGCTTTGCCTTGTAGTCAAATGGTGTCTCGCTCAGACAACTGAACTATCATAACATGTAAGGGATAAAAGACAGGCTCCCATTTGCTCAGACAACATATGTAGTGTCTTACCACATAAGACAATTATGTGGTAAGACACTGAGTTTTGTATAAATGTGACTAGATTAAAAGATGTTAATGATTTGCTGCTAAAATGTTATAGAGCAGATTTTTAAAAAAATGTTTTTTCATGTTGAAATAGTTCCCTACTATGATAAAAATCAATTTGATCATTTTGTGGGAAAATGTTAAGACAGTGAATATCAATATTGTCATCAAAGGAGAAAAAAGTTTAATCTAGCAAGTAGCCCTTTGTATTGTTCAGTATCCTCAAAGTAGCTCTCAGATTCAAAAAGGCAGGTGGCCCCCTGCTATAGGACAGTAAAGTTACTTTGGGCTTTGATATTGTTCGGTCTACATAATAAATATTACAAGTTAATTTTACTGGAGGGCAAAACAAAAGACATATATGTTCTGGCCATTGTTGTTGTGGTTACTGAGTTCAGGCACACCTGGATTGATCAATTTGTCCAGTAATGATTGAAGAAAAAAAAGGAAGCTGGCTTACAGTATGTTCAGGAAGTAGTGGAGTTGTGCATGCAGCCCATTTGACATGCAATTGTGATGTCACGGTCTATAGAGAACGCCCCCCCTGATGGGCAAAAAGCACTCTTGCCCGCCGCCTGCAGTCTTATAAAAAGCCAGAGAAACAGTCACATGCTACTGGAAAATGGCAGACGGCTGTTTTGCAATCAGATGCAAAAACTGCTGAGGAAAAAAGCCATGGCTGTGTTTTTACCGCATTTTGTCCTGTAAAGTCACCCCTGGGAGGAGAAATCTGTGGATCAGTACAACCAAACGCTCCTCCATCTCCGGGTACAGCAAACCATGGCAGCCCCTCAACACACACATGTATTAACAGCAAACAATTCATCAACGGTCAGTAATGCACAAGCCTACATTCATCAGTATATAGTTCACATAGTTTAAGCCATGAATAAAACCTTGTGTATACGTTTTGATGTGGTGTGTTGTCATATCAAGCCGACCATCATCCCGAGTTGCCATTAGATAAAATGGAGGGATTCGGCAACGCAAATAAACTCCATAAATGAGGGATGTGGAAATGCTGTTACACCCATATTCAGTGGGAATATTCAGCTCAATAGCACAAAGACAAAACGTTACACTTTCATTTAGAATGATATTCTTTGTTTGTCATGCGTACAGTACCTGTCCTATATGCTTTGTCTTTTTTTATTTAAGTCTTCATAGCACCCCATCTTTTCTAAACCTGAGATCGTAACAAGTTAAAATGAGAGGAAATTATTCTATTTCTGTTATTTCTGTTTGAATAGCAGTTGTTTAAGTGAGAACTGTCGGTGCTCCTCTATACTTTCATTCTGGCAGAGGTGTACAGTGATGGCTTTTCAACCAGACAGATGTAAAAATCGCTGAATGCCGGCTGGGGAGGGACGTGGCAGTGTTTAACAGATCGTACACAGCAGATGGTTCATACAGGTCACAAGTGTCCAACACTTCCATCTTATTTCTGTATATTTCCTTCTCAGGAACTGACAGGTGATTTAAACAACTGTTCTCTAGTCTGTCAGCAGAGAGCCGCTGCGCGCCATCATCTTGGAACATTCTTTTGCCCGCCAGGCCTCCCAGCAAGTCACATGACTGAAAACTATCAATAAGTCCTGACACCAGATGTTGCAAATAGGACAATGCAATTGCAGCCATGAAAATCACATGCCATTAATCAAAATGGCCAACCTGTGGCTTAACAGTGTATGATTTACTTATAGGCAAACAGTTGAGGCATGCAAATCACTGCTCAGTCAAATTAATTTGCTTTTATAAATCAAGAGATTCGTGCATGGCATATCTGTCATATGATAAATGCTGATTAAAAATTAACAGACTGATGAAGTATTGTGGTTATTTTAACAACATCATAACAGGATTATCAAAATATCATTCTCATTTGGCATTTAAATACGGATAATGAAACTGGTGTTCAAGCTCATAAATGGCTTTGTGAATCTTTAAAAAAAAATATAGATTTTCAGAAGTAGTTTACAATGTTACAGTTAGGGTTCAACTGATGCTTAAGCCAATAAATACTGAGAATAGTGTATAAGCCATAAAGTGGCTGTCTAGTAGCAGTTTTCCTCCGCTTTCTCCTCTTTTTCTGTATTCTCACACATGCTGTCAGAGTCTACAGATGGAATTTGATTTTCATCTTTAAGAGTGGAGGAGGAGAGAGAAGAAAAGTTGGCAGGGATGAGAAAGCCACTTGAGAGCACTGAGACCTACACAGAATTAGAATGCATTGGATTAAACCCATGAGGTCAGATTTACCATAACGAAGGTAAATCAAATGTTCAGCTGTCTTGATTGGAGAGAGAAACAGGCTAAGCAAAGAAGAGTTAGATAAATGATGGATAGGTGGCAGATGGAACACAAACCTAGGCCAGTTGTGAGCTTATCTCTGCCTAGAGGGCAAATAAACCATTACATCTACAGCCTGCCAGACTAGATCAATCAATTACGAAAAAAAAATAATGGAAAAATGTAAAAGGGCCAAGATATCCATATGGATTTCATGTCCTGTTTCTATCAATGTACCCAAAACAACACATCTAATATAAAATATTGAATATCTAGTTAAACTGTAATGAAAATAAATAAAAAATCAATTAGAAATCAGTATTCAGGCCCAAGTTTGTAGAGTAACCATCTCAGAAACCCATACCTGGTGCCTTCTTCCGTCACACCATGCTGCTTACTGCTTCCGGACAAATGGAGGTAGACATGCACAGATGGAAAAACATAAAAAAAGACACAGTGTACTGAGATGAGCAATGTTGAGTGAGGATGAAATACACACACATAATACAGCACAAATGCAGGGATGAAAATAAGGAAGCACACAAAGGAGCACAGAGATGAATGGACAGGAAATAGCTTGTGTAAATGTGGTCACAGGAAAAAACATGTGCTAATGCTCAGATCAGGGAATGTATTTTAAACTGGACTAATATCTATCTTTTGTGTAGTCAAATGAAAGAATATCAAAATGCACGAAAAGCTGTCTAAAGTAAACTAAATGTCAACCATCTCTGTTCATAGCTCTTTTACTGGACAGTTTTTAATTTCAAATTTGGACCATGGTTCACATCTTGTCTCTGTTGACAAGTATAAAACATGCACAGAAAATTAAGTCTCCCATTTCCAAAACAGCTTTAGCATAGATACTTCAACAAGTCATTCACAATGAAGCAAGCTATATCAGTGATAGAAAAACACAGCAGTGGAAAAGTCTACCTCTGTAAGAGGAAATGTGCATCTTCACCGGACAAAACACAAAAACATGTCCTCTCAGAAGAACATGCACACAAACAATCACACTACAAGCACACATTAAAAATGCATCAGTTGTAAGGTGGGAATAGGACAAGAAATTGGTTTCAGTAGAAGAAATGGTAATCTGAAAGGAAGTGGGAGGGGACAGTGAGAGAGACGGAGAAGAGCAAAGGAAAACAGCAGCACCTTGAGAGGATGCCAAAACAGTAGGAGGCCTGGAAAAGGGACAGCGAAGAACAGAGGCAGATGAGAGGAGGATCAAAGAGCAGGACGAGAGAATAACGAGGAGAGATGCCAGTTCAGATTAAATTCTTAAAAATGGCCTCTAACTCTTACTATAGGTGTTGAGTACTCGCACACCACATTTTAAACTTGATGGTAAAACACTTCTTAAAGGTTGAGTCTGGAGTTCCTCACCGTTTCTGTTTGTTAACAACAGTATTCAAACCAGCAGCTCCTCCCCTCGGGCTAATGGCCGCATCGCTCTTCAGAGCTCGGAACCGGGTAAAAGCCAAACCAATATTAACCCTGGTTTTCCAGCATGCAATATCTTGAAGCTCTTATCTTGAAGCTTAGAAAAGGCGTACTTCCTCCCCTCCCCTCGGGTTAATGGTCACATCACTCTTCAGCCCCAAGCATCTCCTCCAAAACTAGAAAGTGGGTGAAAACCAAACCAATATTAACCCTGGTTTTCAAGCGTGCGCTATCTAAGGCTCTTTTCACCGCAAAATACTTTTCTTCGCTGCATCCGCCATTTTTATCAAGAATTCAAGTGAATCTGGTGTCAGCTCCAGACAACGTTAAATAAAAGAAAAGAAAAGTTTGCTCCAGTCGACAAGTTTATCCCAACAGAACACTATGCCCTTAGCTCTGTCATTGGCTGGAGACAGCACGCAAATCTCCGCCCAGAAACGTCCCGAACACACCAAAACAAAGGGAAAAGATGAAATACAATCAGGGGAGGGGGAGTTGCAAACAAAACTCACCACCACCACACGAAAGCAGATGCCCAAAGGTGCGGATCAAGCTAGATTTCACTCACAAAAGTCTAGCATTTATTTTCTCTGGGCTCTACCTTTAAGGTAGCTCCTTTGTTTCCTGTATTTCATTACCGGAAGAACTGATTAATCCAGGTTTGTCTGGCCAGTTACTGAGATCAGGCACACCTGGATTAATCAGCTCGTCTCGTAATGAAAGACAGGAAACAAAGGAGCTACCTTAAGTTCAGGAAGTAAGCGGTGCATAGAGCCCATTGTATATGAAAGCCACGTGGCCTTTGCTGTGTCCTGATAACCAACTCTAATGATGAAATAGGATGACTTACATGCTCAACTGAAAAAGTGCAAAGGTTACAGTTTTACAGTTATATAGGACTTTGCAGCACAGCTCATTTCTTTGATGTATTTCAAGCTGAGGATTATCCATCAAGGATAGGAAGTACCATGAATTAATATTGATGAATATTGATTTAAGTGAATGCAAAAAATATTTAATAGAAGGCAGCATATCAAAGACAAAATACAGCATAAGGTTCACTTGCAATACAGAGAAATGTGCACTACCTTTGACTGTTTCATAAAGCAGAAGCTATGCTCTATATCAGAAAAAAATTACCTCTGTAACTATTAGAAAATGAGTAAGGAGTGAGGAGGTGAAAGAAGATAAAAAAAAAATGCATCTTCATCATCATACACCTGATTGAAAATGTTAATGTGGTTTTGACCTTTCGGAACATTTCCAAAAGGGATGAGAACTTGTAGAATAGCATTTCTCAACGGTGGAGGTACTGCCCCCCACGGGAGGGTTCAGACAATGTCAGGGAGCACTGGGGGTAACAATTTTTTTAAAGTAAGGGGTCAAGGTGTTCTTGAGGGGTGTTGGCAAATAGTTGTTCAATTTCGGTGATTGACACCTCTGTTGACCAATCAGATTCAGGAGAAGCGAGGGCTAGCACCCATTTTCGCCTTAGAAAAATCAATGACAATCTAGAGCGAAAATTATTATAAAAGAGGCTTTTAGATGCATGCCCACGTTGCCTGATGACAGCTAACAGACCTATAAAATCTTTTTTTCTTTTTAAAGTACCTCATTTACTTGGATTTGATGGCACACTATGGCTGAAATTGACTTCTGCGTTACCTGCAGTGAAAGAACTGCAAGAAAACCATCGAACACAGAACTCAAACTAACTTAGTGTGATAGTGTGTAGAAGCATCACTGGCTTAAGCTACGTTCACACTGCAGGAAAACCTGGCTTGTTTGTCCATTTGTGACCCATATCTCGCATATGTGTAATAATGGCAGTTGCTCAGGTGGTGGAGCAGGTCATCCAATGATTGAAGGATCAGTGGTTTGAATTCTGCTCCTCCAGTCACAGGGGGTGACAAGTAGGATGAAGTGTCCTTGGGTAAGATACTTCACACTACTTGCCCCCAGTGAGGGCATTGCTGGCGTATGAATGTGTACGATTGTTTCGGTGGTGGTCGGAGAGGCCGTTGGCGTAGAATGGCTGTCACATTTCCGTCAGTCTGCCCCAGGGGCAGCTGTGGCTATGTACGTAGCTTACCATCACCAAGTATGAATGAGGAGTGAATGAATAACGGATCCAATGTGAGCGCTTTGACTGCCCAACAATAAAGCAGGATATAAATCTAATCCATTATTATTAATAATAATAATAATAATAATAATAATATTACTACAGTCTGAACAGCACAAATCTGATTTTGTCAAATCAGACCCAGACCACTTTCATATGTGGTACTAAATCAGATTCATGTCTGATTCTTTACAAAGTGACCTCAGTCTGATCAATCATGAAATGAAATGAAAAATTCTTTATTTATCCCAGATCGGAAATTCAACACCGTAAAAAGCTCAATGGTTTTTTTTTTTTTTGGTTTTTTTTTTTTACAATATAACATTTATATGAAAAAATAACATAATAATAAGTCAGTCAGTCAGTCAGTCTTGTTCTTTGGGGTGATGGCTGCTGGCAGAAATGAATTTCTGTATCTCTCCGTCCTACAGCGAACCTGACACAGCCTCCCATTGAACACACTCTGTTGATTCTTCACTGTGTTGTGGAGAGGATGGGAAGAACCCTCCATCATCTTCATCAGCTTATGCAGCATTCTTTTCTGAACAATCAGCTCCAGCGGCTCCAGAGTTATCCCCAGCACAGAACCAGCTTTCTTGATCAGCTTGTTTAGTTTCTTCAAGTCTCTGGTTCTGATGCTGCTGCTCCAGCAGATGCTGCAAAGCTGATTGCAATTTCCAAAACAGACTTGTAGAAGATCTGCAACCTCTTGGTGCCAACGTTGAATGATCTCAGCTTCCTTTAGAAGTAGAGTCTGCTATGACCTTTTTTGTAGATGTAGTCAGTGTTGCATTTCCATTCGAGTCCGTTGTCCAGCTGAACTCCAGGTATTTGTAGTTCACCACCACCTCCACCTTCTTTCCTAGGATGTAGACAGGACTATGCTGATTATACTTGCTCCTCCTGAAGTCAACAATCATCTCTTTAGTCTTGCTAGTATTTAAGATGAGGTGATTGTTACCGCACCACTTCACAAACTGGTTGACTAGTTCCCTGTACTCGGCTTCTTGTCCTTCACTGATACACCCCACAACTGCAGAGTCATCAGAGTATTTCTGCAGATGACAGGACTCAGAGTTGTACTGGACGTCTGAGATGTACAGTGTGAAGAGGAATGGTGAGGGTACCGTCCCTTGTGGTGCTCCAGTGCTGCTGACCACCATCTCAGACACACAACCTTTTAGTCTCACAAACTGTGGTCTGTTTGTGAGGTAGTTATAAATCCAGGTGGTTGTGGAGGGATCCACCTGGAAGTTATGGAGCTTCTCACATAGCAAAGCAGGCTGAACAGTGTTAAATGCACTTGAAAAATCAAAGAACATGACCCTCAAAGTGATGCGTCTTCAACCCCAAGCCCATTACGATATGTGAACTGTAATGGGTCCTGAAAGGTGTTGACTTGCTTGTTGAGGTGAGCCAGTAAGTCTCTCCAGGGCTTTCATGATGTGAGATCTCAGGGCAACTGGTCTGTAGTCATTTGGCTTAGCTGGTTGAAGTTTTTTTAGGGACTGGAACAAGACAGGATGTTTTCCACAGCACTGGAACCAGTTCTGTCTCAGGCTGGTGTTAAAAAGGTGCTGGAGAACCGGACATAGTTGTTCTGAGCAGGTCTTGAGAAGTCTGGGACCGACACCATCTGGACCTGCAGCCTTGTTCCTGTTCAGTTTCTCTAGCTGTTTCTTGACCTGGTTGCAGAAGACAGTCAGGATGGAGGTGGAGGCAAAAGAGGTCTCAGGATGTCCTGATGTGGAGGGAGATGAGGCTGTGTTCAGGTCCATGACTGAGCTGCAGGGTGACAGAGTGGAGGTGGGACAGGAAAGCTGTGGGCTCATGGAGGATGTGTGGTGTATTGGGTTGTCGGCAGGGGGGGGGAACTGAACCTAGTGAAGAACATGTTCAGTTCATTAGCTCTGTCCAGACCGCCTTCAGTCTGATTTGCCTTTAACTTAAAGCCGGTGATCTTCTTCACTCCTGACCACACATCCCTCACATTGTTCTGCTGGAGCTGGCTCTCCAACTTCTTCCTGTAGTCTGCCTTGCACTTCTTAGTCTGTGTTTTTAATTGTTTTTCTGTGGTCTTCAGTAACTACCTGTCTCCATCCCTGAAAGCTTTCTTTTTAATGTTCAGCAGCTTTTTCAGGTCACTGGTGATCCAAGGTTTGTTGTTAGGGAAGCACCTCACTGTTCTTGTTGGAACGATGCTGTCCACACAGAAGTTTATGTAATCTGTCACACACTCAGTCATGGTGTTGATGTCGTCTCCGTGAGGTTCACAGAGGACATTCCAGTCTGTGGCCTCAAAGCACTCTCTCAGAGCATCTTCAGCCTGAGTAGACCAGGTTTTAATCATCCTCCTAATGACTGGCTGCTGCTGAACAATGGGCTTGTAGGTGGAGGTGAGAAGAACCAGATTATGATCTGATCTTCCTGAAGGAGGCAGGGCAGAGGAGCTGTATGCATTCTTAGTATTTGCATAAAATAAGTCCAACAACTTATTTTCTCTGGTGGAGCAGCTGACAAACTGCCGTAAAGTTGGTAACGTAGCAGAGAGGGAGACGTTAAAGTCTCCAGAGATCGCCACGAATGAGTTTGGATGCTATGTTTGTAGTTTAGCCACAACGGAGCTGATGACGTCACAGGCTGTCTCTGGTGCGGTACCTGGTACTATATAAACCGCTACCAGAATAACACAGGCAAACTCTCTGGGCAAATAATATGGATGGATCCGTTACCCATCACAACAGTTGGAAGAAACAGTTTAAATCTCAACCGTTTTTCTCTCTGCCTTACCCCTGCCCTGTATCCTCTTCTTTTTCTCTTTAACTCCACAGGGATTTGATGTGTTATCTCGCTAATAATCTTGATTTGGGAGAGTTTTAACAGTTGATGCCTGTGGTAAACAATTTTTCCGTTGCCATGGATACACAACAAGTAGTGAAAAAAAGCCAAATATATGAAGAAAAATCTCCTGAATTGCACAGCCTTCAATCATGTCACATTTCTTCCCACTTTTATGTCACTGAACTGAGCCAGACATCACAACTGCACCAAAAGAACAGTAATGCTGCAGAATGGAATGTAAATAATGGATTAAACAATATTGCAGCATACTTTGGCCTGCTTTGATTCCACAACTGTAAAATTGATACACTCAAATGTCTTGCATCCATATTGATTTTTTCCATCCATTTTTACCTTTGTAAACACAGTGTGCTGCATGTGATGTCATGTCTTTTTCTGCGCACGCGGGTCACTACAGAGCCATAAACTGTTCACATTTAAATCATAAAATGAATAATCATGAAAAAAAAATCATACCTCTGCAAAAAAAACTAACTGAACGTTAAGACCTGCAGTGTGACTGGCGTCTTAGCACACATTTTAATGATGGTAGACAATAGAGGACCTGATAAAGAACTGGGGGGGGGGGGGGGGGGGGGGGGGGGGGCTGGCTACAAAAGGGATGAGAATCACTGTTGTTGGAGCTTACATGTGCCTGCTGCAGTCAAACCTTAATTATGTTAACCCACTACACAAATAGATTAATAATTAACCACAAATATGGTACTTGATACTGAAAGCTTGAGGAGCTGGCAGGAGAAAGAAGATAATGGAGAAGATAAGGAAAGACCGAAGGGATGGTGTTGGATTTAAAAAGGGACAGAGGGCAAGACAGCTTTGAGAGGGAGCCAAGAGGGTCTCTCTTCATTCATTACAGATAAGAGTAATTATAGGTCAGTATATGACATGTACTTGTGCAGAACTGCATGCATGATGTGGCTCCGCAGCTTCACTGCTTGTTATGCTTTCATTTCCCTGTCACCTTTCCTTGCCATGCACAGTTATTCAGTTCATCTTTCCTTCACGCTCAAGCTTTCTACAGTTTTTCTTCCCACTTCAACTTTACCCTCTCCTCTATCATAGTAAATTTAGATCCATCACTTCATCTCTTTATGTCTGAGGCTGGGTTCCTCCCCTCTGCTCTGTTCAACTTCTATTTCCTTTACAAAGTCTCACACTTGCCTTTTGATCTATCCATTTTGTTTATTACTGTAGTTCCTTCGAGGAGCTTCTGATGCAAAAACTAAAAGACAAGAAGTCTTATGTTGAAACTTCTCAAATTTGACACAAACTTGAACTGCATTTAAAAAATCAAAAGGTATTAATGTTATCATGCTTTACTCTTCACAGTTTCCTTTGTATCAGTGTCTTTATTTGTACTTCATTTACTTTGTCCTTAATTTCACAACTTCCCCGAGCATTTTGTCTTTTTCTTCTTTCCACCTTCACAACCTCCTGTCTTATCTAGCTCCTTTGCTCTTTCCATCACTCTTTCCCTGACCTTCCCCAAATCTATATTATACCATATTCAACATGTTGTATCCTTCCCGTCTCCTTCTCCCTTTCTTCCACCCGCCTACTCCGGTGTACCCGTTGTCATTGTTCAGATAATAATTTATTAACGTGTTTATGTCACAGCCGTCCCTGTCTGTCTGTCGCTGCCATCTGTGCCCAGTTAGGTGCCCGCCTCCCTGTGCTGCTATGTCCTGCCCGTGGGGGGAAAAAAAGGCATACATGGGGGCACAGATCAGAGATTCCCATACAACCACGAACGAACAAAGCAACTCACATGCATACATTCTGCTGACAGCTCCCCCTCTCCCCCTGCACTGCCCCTGGGGCTAGGTGGGGTTAGCAGGGATGAGAGGCACGCAGCAGTAGCCACCACAGTCCCTTCTGTCCTGTCCTCTTTGCTTTGTTCTCTTCTGTCAGCACTACATACGAAAGAAGGTGGTGGGAGATGTTACCTTGATAAACTTATTTAGAGGACACGGTTAGAAAGCATAGCTAAAGTAGATACAAAAACTAATTGTAGTTGGAAAATGTTTCATCAATGTTTGAGGGCCAAATTTAAAGCTTTGTACAGTACAATGCACTCAGGATTTAAAAGGTGTGCTGGGAAGCTGCAAACAGCTTGTTAATGCTCAGGCACAAGAAGCTGTGCTTCTTTCACCTTAACAAATCCTGATTTGGGCACGAAGCAGTCAGTCATTTAGTGCTTTGTGTGAAGGTATATTTTAATGAATATAACATATGGCACGATGATCCATGCCATGGTGATGCATCCTGAACTCAGTCCTGAAAGATTTAAGCACTTTGACTGAGTGCCATTCTCAACATGTTGTAATACGACAGAGGGGGGAGGGGGGGAAGAGGACAATAAAAAAGAAAGGAAACAGGGAGAGATAAACGAGGAAACAAGCAGAGGGAGGGGGGCGTCATAAACATAGGGGGAATGGAGAAAAGCCCGTGGAGCTGTAAGGGGATTGTGATCATGCATCCTGGATCTCAATAAGTAAACAGAACAAATACTCTCCATCTTCTCTCCTCCCTCTTCGCTCGTCTCACAAGTCATTCCAGGTCCCCTGCCGTCCATTCCCTCAACATGATCTCTGTCTTCTGGCTTCTCCCATTCTTGGCAGTCCATCTTTCTCATCTCCTCTGCTCCCCATGGCAGCTTTTTTCATCCCCTCTTTTTTCCTCCTTTTCTCACTGTTTCTTTAGCTTTCACTTTCTCTTGCCATCACTTTTTCCCCTTTACATTCCATACTTGCTAACAAATATTCTCCGTCTAAACAGGGGTACACACTACAGGATTCCTGAGACCTTCACAGATGTAGAGACCACACACCTTGGTGATTACAAAAGACAAGTCCACCAAGATTTCGCTCTTCTGATCATATAGTGTGGGGTGTACACTACAGAGCACAACCCACACTAACTGATTCGTCAGCAGAGAAAAAAAAAAAGATTGTCAAAAAAGTCATGGAGACAGTGGGGATGTGGCTGTATGGTGTGAGTTGGAGGTGAATAAAAATGACCACAACCATTAGACAGCAGGGCTGTGAGCTAAGATTGTGTACTCTTTGTTTGTTTTTTACTTCCTTTTCCATCAGTCAGATGTTAGTCAGCTGTTAGCTCTTGCGTCTTGATTGGCTGTTGTTCCAGGGGCCTATACTTGATTTCCCAATGAGAGCAGCATTTTTGATTTTGCACAGCTGTGAACACTGTGCATGTTCAGGTCCTCTCGGAACAACACACACACCAGGATTTCTAGTCACAAATATTTTACATTTTCATCATCTACGATCTCTCTTTCCGAGACCTTTCGAGTGGATTGGACCGGACAAAAATCATTCTTAACTCACCTTACGCCACATGAAGATCAGATGCGATGTTTTTTGCAAACATCCAACAATTGGACCTTTGCCAGCTTTGATCGTAAAGGGGAGATGGGGACAAAAATCTAGCTAATTTTCCTGTTGTGTGTACCCACCCTAAGGCCATGTTTACACAAAATAATATCCACGGAAAACACAAAACTTTTCTTTGAAAAATTTTTGGAAGTTCACGTTATTGAAAAATAACTCATTTACACAACACGGGACAAAAACTATCTCTCAGCAGGGAAAACGCATATATAACCAGAAACGATGTAGGTGCATTCCAGGTCTCTAGTTGGCACTAAATTTTTTTCAACCACTCACCCAAATATGCACAACATCCTGATAAAAGTGGAAAAAACAACACAACAACAGAAGCGTTGTGTGTCTGCTTGTACCGAGGTGGGCTGATTATCTGCGTCTTCCCTGACAGCATAAAGTTCTACAGAATCAAGCAGGGCCCGCTTCAACAGTCCAAATAAATTGAAAAGGTGCACAAACAGGACACGGATGAGTTTTTCGCAGGTAATGCAGGGTCTGAGAGCACAAGTGCAAAATGGTGTGAATGACATCATCATTGTTGAAAGATTCCTGCTCCTGTTAACACTGTTCAGACTCACCTTGTGTTGGCAGAAAATTTCACTCCGAAGGCCATTGTGAGATATTTGTGGTTCTCATTCAAACCTTCTTTGGTAGCTAAGAGAAGTGCCTCTCCCAGAGGGCACAAAGAATACTTCACTCTGTTTTCAGAACCTTTAGGTTATCATCGTAACCTAAAGTTTTCAGAGGTGGAAAGTAACTAATTACATTTACATAAGTTAATGTAACTGAGGAGCTTTTGTGAGTCATTTGGAATTTTTTTAAGCGTTTTTGAAATAGGTTATTTTACTTTTACTCCAGTACTTCACTACTTTGAGGACCTCCCCGAATACTGAGTAAAAAATCAAATGCAAGGGGAGAAAAATCCCCTGAACGGGTATATTGGGTATACTGAACATTACGGATTGTCAGTCTCTGCTACTTTGGTGATGTTCGACATAACGCCCACTGAAAAGTAATTGTGCAGGTGGAATTTTCGCTGATGATGGCTGGTGCTGTGCGAAAGATGGAGATGGAAGAGGCTGAGGCTTGCCAAGAAGAAAAGATTAAGAGGGAAATCCTTGGCCATATCTTAGCCAACTCTTTGTGTTCAAATGCAAACAAGGCAATAACTTAATCATGCAAATGCTGACAAATTTGTCTAATTCTAGAATTTAGCGGACAGAATATTCTGTGGGGCATGGCATTTTATTTAGTTTCTTAAAGAGGCAGTCAGTGTGCTCAATAGTTTATTAAAACAATTGAATTGATGATTTATATTTGCTATAGAAAGAAAATAGAGCACAGTTTTTTAATAAGGAATTGCTCAATAGTTTAACTATCTTGGACAGTTTGATTTGGTTTTATTTTCTCTTTTTGATCGTAGTGTTGTATAAGTTTATCAAAAACAGTTAGTGTTGGATTGGGTTTATAACTCGTTTTTTTCTACACCAAGTAATTGAAAGTAACTGATAAATTTTGCTGAAAATAAATTTCAAATGAAGGACTTTTGTACTTTTACTTAAACACATTTTTAGATGGGTACTTTTAATTTTACTTGAGTCGAATTTAAAATAAATGAATTAATTACACATTTTTTGTACTTTTTCTACCTGGTTTTATGGTGCGTTCAGACCGAACACGTCAGGCACGTCAGGTTTACTGTACATGCAAAGTCTATGTGAACACCCGTCAAGGGGCACTGAGCCTTCTAACGTTTAGAGCTTTTTGGCGTTCAATGCATGGGACGCACGCTTGACGCATCAACCAGAGAGGCTCGGTGTCGTGATGCAGAGACACATTTCCTGATGGGACGGGAAATTCCAAGAAGACCCTGGGGAATCTCTTCACTCTACGAAGACAGTGGAGGATAATCTGTGATCTTCGTCTGGTACCGGGTTTCCGAACAGCGGTTCAATGACCTGCTGTCCCAATAGGATTTAATGGGTTTATAAGGTGCCCCATACGGGACAGCAGGTCATTAAACTGGGCCCGGATCAGACGAAAGTAGCACTGAAAGCGCCCATCTTCAGCGCACAGCTATTGGAGTAAATGGTGAAACTCATTAAACTCAGAACTCCTTTGAAAAATTTGATGAATCCAGACACGGCTCAGAGACGCCCGATGACATCGTTCTCTGGCCTTTTGGAGCAAATAAAGCCAAGCAGCTTGCTCAGTTTCATACGCCATTGTACAAAGACACAGGCAAAGGAAAACCACTGGGCCCATCACCACACTCTAGATGCTCTAGACCAGAGATAGGCAACTCCGGTCCTCGAGGGCCGGCATCCGGCAGGTATTAGGGGTTTCTCTGCTGCAACACACCTGACTCCAATCAATAGGTAATTGTGCAGAGCTTGATATGAAGCTCTGTACAAGTTAGAAGGTGTATTGCCACAGGAAACTAGTATCTGGCAGGATGCCGGCCATCTAGGACTGGTGTTGTCCATCCCTTCAGATGCTCTTGACACACAAGGGTGTCAAAAGCATTTTTGTCTCTGGATTTCAAGCATCTGGTTTCATGTAGACCAGTGTCCAACTTTGGGTGTCAAGCACGCTTTTCATACCAAAAACACGTTCTGTCTGAACAAACCATTACTGCCCCCAAACTGTTACCATACAGTATAAACAAAAGGCCAGAATGCAACAAAACCCATTTTACTGCTTCAGTGTTGTCATGTAAACAGGGTCCTAGTTGGTGTTTCTGAGTGCATAAGCAAGAGGGTAACTTTCTTTCTGAGAAGACGACGTGGAGGTAGGCTGTAAAAGAATGTGGTCGAGGTGGTCTCTATCAAGAAGTATAGAAGGGTGTAGGGCACTTCCTCAGGGAGTGTTCCTCATTAGTGTGAATAGTACACAAGAGAGCATGTACAAACTGTGTGTATATGTGTCTGTTTGAGTGCCTCTGTCTATAATTAGGAGTCACATTGAGTAGCGCGGTGGATCACAGTTAGATAAGTGCTCTGGCGACTAGCCAGCTTTGGAACAACCATCATGCACACACACAAACATATAAACACACACCCACAATGACAGCTCCCCCCTCTGTGGTTCTCTCATTACATTGCAATGTGGTTGCTGAAGATGAACTGGCTTTAGTCTCCTCTGAAAAATACCACCTACAGATAGAAGGGACCAGTTGGACGCAACCAGTTTTGCCTTGAAAATACCCATCTCTTGCTGAAAACCACATCTGCAGATGCAAAACACCCACACACCTGTACTTTCTCATCTCCTGGTCTATGGCAGGTAACAAGGGAATCACAATGGGTAACCAGAATAGAGAATCAAAGAAGTGATACAGCTACATATGCATGCATGTACTTAAAAATGTGCATAACAGGGAGTAATTCCTGCCCTCTTTCAACTTCAGGACAACTTACAAACAAGTGCAAAACGCACACACAACAATTTTCCAACATGCAACCTCCACCTGAGTAAGGAAATCTTTCATCTCAGCATGACTGCCACTGGGCAGGCTTGAATACCCACACACACAGAGAAGGAGGCAGTCTATCGTTCCCTACACCTGCTACCCCTTCCCACTATGCCAGTATCAGTGGACCACCTGCACCACACACATATGTATTAACACAACTACTTGCACTGCTAGATGCAGATGTATGCTTCACAAGGCACTTAATCACAGAGACTCAGTGCATTTACAATTCAAATGAATTCTTAGAGGCCCCAGTGCGCCTAGAGAGTCTTGTGCCGAGCCTTTATGGGACGCTGGAAACACTTCATCCTCATGCCACTGTATTTGATTTTCAGTCAGAGTTCCAAATGCCTTTGACATCATCTGCAGCTTTATGAGTCATAGGCTTCGGGTTTATCACTCGGTGTCATATTGCTGTTCGTTTAGAAGATGAAATTCCTTAACATTAAAAGGGAGATCGGTGTAGTTAATAAATGGAAAAGAACTTGGAGGACTGTCCGTGCAAACATGGTCACAAAAAATACATTGAAATTAACCTTAATGAAACTGACAAAAAATAAAAGAAAGAAAAACACCTTAACCATACCTTGTCCACACCACTGACATCTGACATGATAAAATAAAAAATTTTCTGACTTAATTCTTTTTTGCATGAGGAAAGCATAAAAGGCAATACCTCTTGGATTTTGCTTTACAACCTTTGGTTAAATAATGATAATGAAATCAATTAATCTTAAAAATGTTGTTACTGTTGCTCCACTGGTGTACAGTGCATTCATTAATGGATGTATTATTCTGGCACAAGCATCTACCGGACATAATAAAAACTCCATCAAGACAAGACTCCTGACTTCAGCCCTCTGTCATAGAGGTTGCCCCTTATTTTCACCTTGTTAAATAAATTAAGTTTATCTCATTAATGCTGTCTGCACTGCAATAGGTCCAAAAGTGACTAATAATTCAACAGCACAGCATTATTGTCACTCCTCACACAAGTTAATGAGCAAAAGGATTTACCAACACACACACACACACATTAAAATGCATGCATGCAAATAGATGATAAGATATTTCTTGCTCAAATGTTTGTGAAGAATTAACTCACATTCACACACACACACATACACACACTCATCGAAGGCATCAAACTGCATAGGTGCCCTTGTGTAAATGGAGAAAACAAGTGACAGTCTAATGGCACTTACTGTCTCTTTAAGCTTTAACCTTCAAAACAGGGTTATTCTCTTCAGGAGCACATGTGTGCACACACAAACACACACTTCATCAAAATCGTAAGTAAATTATGTATAGTCCTTAGTATAATCTAGACAGTGGATGTGTCCTTTTTGGGTGAAGACTTAGCTTCTTCTGTGCATGCATTGTATGAATAGAGCTCGCGGGTGAGAGGGGAAAAAGGGGAGATTGCACAATGCATTGTTATTAATAAGGACACTAAACTGGTTTCACCCATATTCTTATGCAGATTTATTACAGTTAGCAGCAATGTAACCTCTTCATTTAACCTTTGTTTAAAGGTGCCATGACATCAAACTTAACTTTCTGGGGTTTTGGGTGTATAATATGATCTGTTGTGCACTGATGAGGCCATGTGAATGTCCAGAGTGAGAATCAAAGTTCCTGTTTATGGTCTGTCAGCTTTGTCTCTCTGTTCAGAAACGGTTGAATCAGACAGCAGCTTATCATTCTACGTAGTTCATTTGCTCCAATTAGAGCACACGATCAAGTAAACAGCCCCCCCCCCCCCCCCCCTCCTCTCTCCTAATGGTCTATGCACTGTCCGCTTCGCTCCCCCCCTCCCTGCCTGCTTCAACTGCGAGTGGGACAGTGACTGCTAAGCAGTCAGGTCTGGGTTGACAAAAAAATTAATTTAAAAGAAAACTTCTGCAGCAACACTGAGGGAGGCGACCACAACCTTACCATTACCAGTAAGTTTATTTATTTTCTGAATGCTGTCTTGTCTGATAAACGTAGCTCACTGTCTGAAGAGTCCATGTTGCTAGCAGTTAGCCTTTCGCAAACTCCGACCGCTAGGGCAGCTAGACCTACTTTCTCTTAATAAGGTCATAGCCAAATAAGATGTAGCCAATCAAAATGAAGTCAACTTGGTCTCCGGGTAAAGCTCCATATCTTAACCGGACCCAACTGCTTTACTGAGGAAGTGAGGTCTGGCGTTTTCAAAACAATACCCCGCTGTAAAAAATTTAGTTTTTTTCTTTGGAGATTTGACATATGCAGCAATGCCAACAACACGAACTAGTTTTTACTGCTATGTCATCACTCCTTTAAATGGTGATATGGCAAGAAGTTGCTTTGTTGTGAACTGCCATAACTATTCTCATCACAGCAAAAGTAATGTATAAACCCAGGGATAAATTATTACCAGTTTCCCACATGGCAGAAAAATGGTACTAGCCATGGTAGCGCTGTGACAGAGATGTCTTATGGCCCCCTATATACAACAACAACAACAATAACGATGATAATAATAATAATAATAATAATAATAATAATAAATAAATAAATAAATAAATAAATGAATAAATAATAATAATAGCTTCTATTTAGAACTGCCTTTCAAGTCCCAATAGGACACTTTACAACATTAAAAATAAATTAGATTAAAGGTACTAGAGGCAGGAATTTAAAAAACAAACAAACATGCATGTCCATTTTTTTAATACTAATGGGTGATGAAGCGCTAAATACCAAAAATAATGTTTCCACCCACGTTTCTTTCCGTTGCCTTGAACAGGCTGTGTGCTGCAAAATGCGCTGCAATTCGGTGTCCGAATTTCCTGTGCTGCCCTGTGGACGTGACGTCAAATGACGCTACATCCGCAGTTTTGATACAGGAAGAAGACGGTCGCGGTAAATTCAAACACTGTAAGCGATAGTTATGGATTCTTCTGCCGTCAGCAAATGATCCAGATCAACCGAAAGACCACTAAAAAGTGTAACTACGAAGAAAAAGGTTAGTAAACAACATTATAGCATCAGTTTGTGCACGCTCCTGGGATGGCTTGGCTCGTGGCTGCAGTTACATGAAGCACCAGTTGCGGCAGTCGCAAGTTTCGTTTCTTAATCTTGCCTCAAGTCCCTTTAAAAATTTATTTTGTTCATATATTTTTATTGTTCAAGCTATTTCATTTCACAGCACTGTGCCTATTATTATATGCATTTTTCATGAACAAATAGAATAGAAGATAAATTTTGTATTCTCTACCCCAGCAAAATTAAAAGAATAGTCAACATACAATATACACTTTGAACCGTACACTGTAAATAAAGAGTTTTAACAATATAAAGACAACAACGCAGGGGTTGCATAGTAGGGGTTCAACGATACAAAAAAAATTACGGTTCGGTTCAGTTCAATACTTAAGTGTCACAGTTCGATATGTTTTTGATACAAAAAAAATGTCATACCTTTTTGTTTAACCATTGTGCTTTTTCCACAACGGCTTAACATCAGGGTTATTCTTAACATGAAGACTGAAGTAGTTCCAAACACCAGATCTGACTGTAGTCGAATGAGTAGTTGAACGCAGATCCACTGAGTGTTCAACGCAAAGCTCATCATCAGAACACAAGTTGATGAAATAAATCCAAAATTCTGTATTGTTCAATATTTGATACATGGTGGTCACGGTTCGATATATAGCCTACCTGTATTGAACGGTTAGATATGAATACATGTATTGTTGTACCCCAATATATACTGTAACATATACATATATACATACATATATATCCTGATCAGACTTAGGAGGAAAGCAAACATTAATTTACATTTGCAGTCAATCTGATAAAGTTGCCTCTGCTTGCACAACAAGTAGACGCTAGCAATAGTATAGCTGCTAGTTTGCTGTAGAAGTTTTCCTGGAGAAGTTTGGCCGTAAATTCACGTCTGACGTCAACTCGTGTTCATGAGGGTTCAGCCCTTCAGCTCCACGTCTTCTCTGTTCATTTGTAGTTGTATTTTTGTTGAGTTTTTTTCTGAACGGAACACTGCACTCGATCCAAGTTTTATGTTGTCAGTGTGTCCTGATTACCAAGAATGCATTGTGCCACAGACAGTGGACACGTCACACCCGCAAGCTCTATACATGTGTCAACAGATGCTTGTGAGACTTTGTTATGTGAATGTGGCTGAGTGCAGGGTAGACAGAAGGATAGAGCCAATTTTGGATAAGTTCATAGTTCACTGAGGTCGATAAAAAGCCAAAGTGTTGCAAGAGGTGGGACTGCAGTTCAAAGTACAACGACAAGCAGGATTCAAGTCTACACATCCACAGGAAGGGGAAGGCTAATACAATGCATTCAGACGTTGGTGCTCTGATTCCTACAGCATGCTCGACTATACAGTAGTCCAGTCACAGAGTGGGTAGGTATGCAGGGAAAAGACATTTAAAAAGTACCCGAAGCTTTCCTCCCAGGAGGCATTTTCACTTTGGGTAAATTCTTGAACCCCTTGTGACATAACATTTTCTGCAGAGTATTTCACGCTTTAGTATTTAAAATGAAATCTCATTTCATTTCATTACCTAAATGTAAACGTAAAATTCAGACAAGTTGGAAAATCTTTTCTGATATTGCCAGCAGATCATTAATAGGTTAGAATGTTCCATTCTTCTTCACAACATTTTTAGCACATAATACATGCTATAAAAATGTACTGTAGATGACTATGCATTTTGTTTCTCTCCGATGTGCCAAAATCTTGGGTTGGCATTAAAGTACTTTAATGTCTAGAGAACTTAGAGAAATGTAATGCACTACACATTGTGCAAAATCTAAAAGGCTGTCATTTGTCATAATCATTGGCCTTACAACAAAAATGATCTGCAACATTGAATTGCAATAGGAGATATATAATCTGCATCACTGACTAACAATTTAAGTTTTTTCCCCCCCTCTCTTGTCTGAAATAAACCACAGAAAATATTACATTGGTTTTTGCAGGAACTTTGAACTGACAGTTGTTTGTTATACTGACTTCAGGCTGAAAACAGATGATCTTGAATCAAATATCCTAACGTGTTTCCATTCCTTTGGGTAGGATTAGCTCAGCTAGGTACAAAAGGCAGCATTCTTGTCTACATTACAGGACAAAGCAGTGCAGGTGGCATTCATAACAGAAAAGGTCTCCATACCAGGACTTGATTCATGTTAGACTGTCACATCTTACCATCCACCATGATTTTACTTCACATTACCAGCACCCATTTATCTATTTGTCTTAAAATAAGTAAGCATTTGTAATTTTTTTTTTTTTTCACTGAACTTTTCATTAGCAAATTTGGAACCCTATATTCCACTTGAAGTGCTGGTGACACGATTTTAACATTTTTTGCCATGTTTTATAGACCAAAACGTCCTTCATGATGATCTATGTAACATAAACAACCGCAGCTGCATAAGCAGCGATGTTTTCTAATAACTCATTTATGCAGCTGCGGTTGTTTATGTTACATAGATCATCATGAAGGACGTTTTGGTCTATAAAACATGGCAAAAAATGTTAAAATTGTGTCACCAGCACTTTAAACTAGTCATTAGATTATACTAAATTTAACTGTGTTTACTAAAATTAAAGCTGAACCTTGAGATTTCAGCCCATTTTAAATCATAGAAACTATATCATATGAACACTATATTGTACTGATTTGTGAAGTAAAAAAATTCATCGATCATGGCCTAATCAACCTTGATTAGGCTTGCAGATTAATCAAGCCTTAGTACCAAGACCCCTGTTCTCCCATCTACTACATCAAAGTAGACCACTACAAGACACAGTCACGTCCAGCCAGGTGATATCAGAACAGAGACACTCACTCAGCTGTCTCCTTGATGACAAAGTGGCGCTCCCATGCGCCTTGATGCCCTGGAAACAAAAGACATGATGACACATAGAGCAACCAATGATAATAAAAAAAAAGGGGGGGGACGGGACGGAGATAAAGAGGGACTTTTGTTAGATTGGAAGACAGCAACAAAAATTGGCATTCCATCGTAATCATAGTTTGTCCAACAACACTGATGGGAATTTTTTCCAGCAGACTGAATGAAATAATAAAATCAAGAAACTGATTATTAGATTGTCATTTTTCCACACTAATAAGTACCACAACAAGATCTATAGTGATATTGATGCAAAGCAGCTTGAAAAGTTAAATGCCGATCTCCTAGTTAGACACCTAGTTCGTCTTAACATATTAATTCATTCACTTGGGCATTCAATCACATCTACTATAGATAGATAGATAGATAGATAGAATTCCCTCATTTCTGTGCTACTGAGTAAAATATAAAATCATACTGTTTTTAATGAGTTGAAGAAAAAAGAAAAGACAATGGGGAACACAGCAAAATACCAGGCTTATGAATACTGATGTTGTTCTTCTTTGTGTACTCACAGACCCAGTTGCCAAAAACTACAAATGTTATAACAATTCAACAACAGTGTGCTCCAAAGCAGTAGGACACAATTTTGGGCAACTGTGTAAACATGTGGGCAAAATGCCCAGCAAACTTTTTTTTTTTCTCTACAATTACCTACGTTATCCATATTAATGTTGTCCCAGCTGGTAATGCTCTATTCCTGTTCATCGTTTAGAGTAAAAAACAAAAAAAAACTGAAAGAAAATGTATGAAGGACATGACAAGATAACATTTCATCATCTTTATAGTACTAGAGGAAACATGGTTTATATGTAAATTTACATTTGCATAAACATTTGTTAGCTTGCAACTGCAACAGAAATCTATTTTGAGGAGTCCAGCAGATTTTCAGCATTTTGTTGATTGCATATTAATGAGCCATATTAATGGGTCCTTCAGCTACAGTTCGAGGGGCTGCTAAGGAGCTGCAGGTGGGGTACTTTATTCTCTAGATGCTTTGTAGTGCTAAAATCTATGTTATGTAATATTATGTTAACAATACTTTGGATTGCAAATCAGGATGTAATAGTGCTAGTAATGTGTTAGTCTTATTATAATTGATTTTTATCTTTTTTATTATTTAACAGCAACATGACAGTGAGCATTTATGACACCACTGCAGTAGGAATAATGGTCATTTTTATACTGTGACACTGACAACTTTCACAGTAGTTCTTCTAGTGAAGAGCAGCATTACAGACACAAATGGGTTGACATAACACTTCAGTTCGTAGAGGATTTAAATTCATGCAGACAGAAATAGGAAGGTTTGTCACAGAAGATAACCATATAATGTCCAGTATATTGTGTGACAATATATATAACTGCTGTTTTATTCACAAAGATTCATGTGAATATGTTTCTCAAAACGTTTCTCTATTACTAACAGTTTTACATCAAGTATAATTACATGAGAGGGAAGGAGAGAGTTAACACAAGTTGGTGAGAAACTGTAATACAGAGGGAGCGGCGATGAGAGAAGCGCAGGCAGGGTGAAAGAGTAAGGGTAATAAAAGAGATGATGGAGAGGGAGGGAATGTGAACAGAGTGGTATACAGGTGAAAGGCTGATTATGACGATGAGAATGAAGAAAGGTAAAGTGAACTGCTATCTAGGAATGGATAAAAAAATGTAAAAGAGATGATGATGGAGAGCAGACGAAACAGCAGGATGGGAATACGTAAGTTTAAGAAGATGGGCACAGTCTAAAAGCAATAAGAATTCAGGGAAAGGAAAAGATGAATATGAAGTGGAAGGAAAAAGGCTGTATTGGGCACGTGTAGAGGAAGGAAAAGAAATATGAAAATGAAATAGAAGTTCTGAGCAACAAATACTGTACATGCTGAAAGCAAGAAAAACAAGGACATTTTTAGGTGGGACACAAAAGAAAAACTTAAATTTAGACAAGTAAAGAGTGAAGTATGAAAATACAAGAAGTCTAATTGAAATAAGGAGAAGAATATAAAAAAAATATGTAGGGCGGAAAACTGCATCTCATGCTCCTCCTCTTTCTCTCCATCTTCCCTTTTTATTTCTATCCCTAGCAGCACCATTACTCAGTAAGGACTAGGCTGTACAAAATGATCTAGTTTACAGGAATAGGAGTGGAAGACCTACATAGTCACACTCAGCAATGGACCCTCCATCCCTCTTATAAAACTGGCACAGATGTGAAGAGCACCAGCAATGCAGAATCACATGATCCTAACTTATTGTACATATTGATTTAAGGCTCCCAGCCCCAGAGAGAATCATAAAGAGTTCATTAGGAAATCTGTTTGGAGAATGTGGCCTGTGTCACCACTGTGCACAATGGTAATAATTAGACGTAAATAAAGCTGTGCTAGACTAAAGGATTCTTTTTGCTGTGACTCAATGGATCAATAACTCTGGACAAAAACATCCCCAGAACAAAGGCAAAGAAGAAGAATCAATAACTGTACAGGTTTGGTTTCTACAAACACCTGGACAGTAATACTACACACATAAAAGCTGACACGTTAGTGGTTTAACTGCAATAGATTGGACTGTTTATGTAAGCATTTAAGTGTTGAAGCTTATTCACTGAGATTGAAGGATTGAATTGAAATTTTGTTAAAAGCTGTATATGTTGATCAACTAATAAAGACTGCTGGCAGATGAAAGCGGTTGGCAATGGGTTTGCTACTTTTTTTCAATGATCCAATTTGATTCCAAGATCAAAGATGAGAGATAAAGTCTACTCATCAGGTAGTGTCTCACAGGTCCCTGGTGCCTGAGTCATCTATGCACATATTATCATTTCTAGTACAAGGTAAAATAGCTTGTTTGTATTTTATTTAAAGCCATCACAACTGTCTTGGGGAGTACCAAACACAGGTTACAATTACTGTGCCCCCACAAAACCTTTCTGGAGTGTGACTTGTTTCTGTGTTACTAGTTGCAAACATGTATGAATGTCCCTAGACAGCAAACATGTGCATCTTAAATATTTGCAATCAGAAGCACACAAAGCCTGCCTTAGTTAACAATTCAAATTTTCTTAAAACATGTTTTTGTAGGTTGCTGGTTTAGAGGTGGTTCTTTGTAAAAAGTGAATTTTTTAAGATGGTTACATTAACTAAAGGATTAAACAGCAGGCTTATACCATTTGACATCTGGTGAGTCAGACTGCTCACTGGGTGAGTAGGCGTCAGACAATAACCTAGCCAGAAAGACTGAGTGGAAAGAGCAGAGTCCGAAAACAAATGTCCAACCCATCCACACTGCTGTGAGTTGTGCTTTAACTGAGGTTGGACTCATTCCATCTTTAACTGTCTTTACGTGAGGGTTGTCTTAATAAACTTGTTTCCTCCAAGAAAAAGGGCTGTGCCTTATAGAAAGAAGGATCCAGGACAGTAAAATTGGCCCTTGCTCAAAGATTCCTATTGTAAAGAGTCACACAGGTACAATTTGAAAGTCAAATTTTGCTTTTACTGTCCTCTTTTGATATTTGCAAGCAAGGGTTTTCCTTTTGAAAACATACCTTTTCATATCTAAACATGTATATGCCACAGCTGTGAGCTCCTGCTATTTCTAACAAGGACACTTGATATACCCACACTTAAATCCCATTTAGATGGAGTAGTTTTTCCCATTTGACAAGGAGCATTTGTGTACGTGTTTCAAATAAATGTCGCATATACTGTATGTCTGTTACATACAGCAGTTCCAGCATAAAACAAATTTTGATCATGCACATATTTTTGTTTTTCTTTCCAACAACTGTTGACCACAACATTGACATGTATTTCACATTTAACACAGTGATACACAAACTGGACACAGACTCTAATGAAAACTGAAATGTTTGCTGAAATATTTAATTCATGTTGTTGCAGAATGAGACAAAGAGGTAAAAAATCTGTATTATCAACTCAAATATTTCACTATTCAAACATGGCATCACACAAAGACACAATGAATGACCCACAACTATCCCTCCACTCTTATTCTTTTCAGGAGGAGAGATGGGATGAGGAGACTGGTGAAGCAAAGAGAGAAAAGGGAACGGGATAGGAGGCCATAAAGAAAAGTTGCACAAATCTACTGAGTATTGAAAATGATAGAGGAAGAGAGGGAGAGAGAGAGACAGAGTGAAAGAGGGAACAAGAGTGAGCTCACGACCAAGAGCTTTTGATTCCCCCATAAAACGTTCCTTTTAAGAATGCCCATGAAATTAGCTTGCTGAAAGAAAGAAATCTCAATCGATTCAATCCCATCTACAAGAGAAAAAAAAAAAAAGACTTTCAAATAGCCACCAAACCTCCAACTCTAAAGAGGCTCTAAGGGACATAAAATGGCTCCTCGCCTTTTCTCTATAACTCCCCCTACTTTTTTTCACACTCTTTGTCAGGTTCCCTTTCACCTTACCTGCCAAACCTACAGTAAAAAAAAAATCAAAGAAAAAGAAATATTGAAGTGTGTAAGTGTGTATGTGTCTGAGAAAGTGTGTTTGGCTCACTCTACAGACATATTCGGTTATAGGTGATGATGTGTCTTTCTTGGTGGCATTCTTGCTGAGGTGAAAGAACACCATATATAGTTAAATCGTTCAGCACATACAGTATATACTGTTAAACTGTTTGACCTACGAGGTCACAATGACAAAGATTACAATGTAAAGTAATTTCCAGGTTTACATCTCAGCCCTTCTTCAAAAGGATATTTTATCTTAAGGACTTCTCGGTAAAAAATAATAATAAATCATAATAAAGGATAAATTGAAATAAATCTGCAAATGGCTGCCTTTTTCTTTCTTTCTTTCTTTCTTTCTTTCTTTCTTTCTTTCTTTCTTTCTTTCTTTCTCACAAAGCATATTTACAGTTGTAGATTATTATTCTTTGTTTATATATACTGAACATAATGACAATGGGGTTCATCCCATGTGTAATTTACATAAGAAGAAAGAAGTCTGTTATTAGCTGCATTTCCATTACATCTAAAAAAGCGCAAAACCTAAATATTACAATAAAGACTGGTGACAGAAACACCAACATTTAAAAAAAAACTAAAATATTACAAATAGGTTTTTATGCTCCCATGAGGGCGCTTTTCAGATGTTTAGACATAGCAATATATCGCAAAAGTGTAATGAAAACACTTTCTTCACATTTACACGTCATCGGACATGATGTAAGGGGGCAAATACCAGTTTTTCCTTCTTAATTATGATGTTTATGATCATTTACAAGTAGTAACTTTGGAATCAGAATGATGGGGCATGTTTTACCAGTCACATATAGGCCTATATGAAAATCTGTAAATAGCCATAATTCAGCCAACAGAGTTAATTTTTGGACAGTATGCAGATATGGTTCTTTATGTATTGGTAATGACTGGCAACCAATTTTTTTATGTTGTTTCCACACATTTGTGACACGCGGCCACCACGTGGTCATCTTGTTCCCGCATGTTAGTTATGTATTGTCATGATTTAATAATGCGTGACCACGGGATAACATCTTATGGCTGTGCATTAGTAGACGCCAAAAGTTGTTTTGTTTTTGTTTGTTTTTTTCCGTGACGACGTTGTCAGAGGGCTCCGTATATGCGGACTTTGCCTCTGAATTATCATCTGCTGCTTTCATCTCCTGATGAGGAGCAGCAGGAGCTCCAAAACACAAAGGCCCTGATTTATGAAAGGTTTGCGTGTGTTAAAACGGGCGCTATCTTCATTATGCACGCAATAATCCGCCGGAGCTGGTTTACAAAGCAGGGCAAAAGAAGGTTTGCACCTGTTAAGGGGCAAAATAGCCCCACTATCCATTTTGCGTGTCTGCTGTAGATGAATATGCAATCTGGGCGTTTCTGCTAGAAGGCGCAAAATATTGGGAGGAGGCTATGCAAACAACTCAGCTTAACACGCGCAATGTGATTTATCAACCTTGCAACGGAAAGTGGGCGCAAAAAATTGCATGTAATTTGTCCAGCACATACTGTATGCTTTAATATCATGAGATTTTTTTTTATTTGATTTCACCTTTGTTTAACCACACCTCAATATGAATATATTTTTAATATTCAATATGCTTTACCTTGAATATATTTCAAAGTGTAAGGCAAGTAACTGCTTTAAAACAACACCCAAACTAGGCAGTCACAGAAAATTACAGTTGAGCATTCCCTACATCATTTTCCAGTTGTGAAGCAAATATCTATTCAGAGAACAACGTGGCTCATCAGTGAAAAGTGGGACATGCACCCCAGAAATCCAACAGACTTCAATTTTTTTAAACGTCCTAAAAGTCAGCACGATATAAGGCAGCCCTGTGTACGTTGATTCAAAAAGGAACACCAACAAAAGTTGGCTTCAAGTTGAATTTCTGTGGAACAGTTTGGGCCAAGAGCTGTTCCTAGGACACAGTGTCCGATGCAGGAAAACCAGGGCAGAAGTATCCCTAATGAATTCCTGAAGCCCTGAAAACTTGGTAAAGGGAAGGAAAGGAAAGGAAAGGAAAGGAAAGGAAACGAAAGGTAAGGAAACGAAACGAAACAAAACGAAAGGAAAGGAAAAGAAACGAAAGGAAAGACTTCTAAAAGATAAAATGCCCTCTCAGGAATCAATGAACAAAAGCAGGAAGAGAAGAAGGAAAAGACAAAAACAGAGTGAGTAAAGGTAAAAGGGTGTTCCAGAAAAGAAGGAGAATGAGTTTGAGGGAGAAAGAATGAGGGAGACGGTCGACCCTGAGAAGTGGTAGGAGCAGTAGAAATAGCTGCCCCACTTGTGGACACACTTTTTGTTGCTTGCTGACTGTCCTCGATGCACTGGGGTTGCTAACCTATATAGGCTTACTCCATGCAACATCTCCCACTCACTCACAAACATACATGAGCACACACTCAGCCTCTATCTCTGTCTTGCATACACACACATATGCACACATAGAGGTAGGGTGGGGAGGGTGGGGGTGTAAAATGAGGCCGCACATGCTGGAAGCTACTGCTGAGTTAAGTCACCTGTGCTGCTAGCCTTGCTTGCTAGCGGGCAGCCAGCTGCTCCTCTAATTAAGAGCCCATATTCTTGAGGGGCCTGCATATGGAGGACTCAATAACTGGGTGATAGTCTCATAATGGACAGCAAAGACATGGAAAACTTCTTAAATCTGTTTGTAGTGAAAAAAGATAAGGATATTGTGCATTTAAACTTTGGAATTCAACAATACATCCAGCATATCTCCCACACAGTGATGAGCAAGCTCAGGAAATATATTACTGCTCTACCACTTTCCAATGGACTGTAACAACATATCTAGTTTGGTAATATCTTTATTCTAAACCTGCAGAGAAAATGAGGCACTTTGTGGCACTTCTTGAATTCAAATGATTACTCTTCAATTTATCAAACCACTTCACCACAGAGAGGTGATATAATTGATTGAATCATATGAGTTGAAATTTCCTGTAATAACTACTGAATTGGAGTAGAAAGTTTTTTTTTTTCCTTGTGGTCCTGGAGAGGTAAATCAAGATAATTACCTGAAATTGGTCTTAATGAAATCCATTAAAATTAATCAGGATGCAAAAAAAAAAAAAAAAAAAAGAACCCAAAGAAAAACAAAATAAAAACAAAAACAGACAACTTAGAAGACTGGAACCTCAAAACAAGACGCTTTTTTGTCTTCTCCCTGAGCTCTTTAGCCACGAGGAAACATCTGGATGGACATATAGAAATACTTTGACATGTTCTATGCCCTGTTAATGACATAACCATACTGATGGGCAAATTAAACCACGAGGCACTACAATGCATATATAAAGCATTCAAAAAGCCACAATAACAAGTGAATTATACTGTGTGGGACATAAATACAACCTGTTTAACTGAAGTTACTTTGACACTTTCAACAGTATTTTATTGACTCTGCTGTCCAGGACTAATGGGTGCTTCACAAAACAAACACACACACTCACAGCGGCAAACACATGGACATGCATATAAATTTGCACACTAATACATACTGCACACAGACTCCCACACTCTTGCTTATTTTAGCCTCTAGTAAAAACAAGCATAGGATGGCTGTGACTGTTTCAAACTTCATAAGAAAAACATTAGTTGGCTCTGGTAAATGGAGAACAATATAGACACAGAGTGTGTGTTTTTAGCGTACAAATAAAAGAGAAGATAAAAAGAGTTTTAGAAAAAGGAACTTTGATAGGATGATGATAAAAATATATGATTCTGGGCCGAAATTTCAACCTGATCTAGATGCATAGCTACATAGTAGTTTTTAAAGGCACATAAAGGGGATTTCTTGTTGGATCTCTTCAGAGATGCATAGTGCATCACAGAAGAAGTGGCGGGTTTGACTGGCAATCCTGCACTGCATCGCAATTTTGGAGCCCTAAATCGCTCCATGTCTCGATATAACCTATGAGTAAGCATCTTGGTGTGTTTTAGATACTGAACCCAAATTTATGAATTTCTGTTACATTGTGTATGCTCAATTTGTCTGTTCTGTGTACACTATAAACTGATTCACTTTGTGTTCATGGACCAAAACAGTTTTGTTTCTTGCCAGGCAGACAAGGCATAAAGGCAAGTCTTAGTGGCAAGTCTGTAAAGAAATCCATCCAATTACCTGATTACCTCCATTTACTGACATCTGGGGTTGGCATGTAAATGTTCCAGCCACATTAACTCATTTGAATGAGGCAGACTGTTACAGCATGGATCCACCAGCACAAGATCCATTATGAATACATCTGTCAAATCTTGCTCTGTCAATACCAGAATTTTGCCAAATCAACACTTGAATTTAAAATGTGGAAAATTGTGCTAAAGAAGCTAAATATTCTGCAAAGTCTTGATTATTAAAGCCTAGCTTTCATTTTAAAAATATGTAGAAGCCCTTGAATTGTATAAGGTCCACACTGATCATTACCAATGCAAAATAGGTCATAAGTCACAATAAGATGATGTGCGACAACGGGTCCAATGTGGCTTTCCTGCCACTCCATCTAAAGATAGTTACCAGGAATAGACCGGAAGTGACGTAGTACAGGGCGAACGCTCCCAAATCTACTGATTTAAAAACATGGGATCCAAGCAACAGGAGGCAGACTCTGATATGAGCTTTAATACTGAAGGACCACACCCATGTAAATTTGAACCAGTGGCTAGATGGAGTGAAAACATGCTGTAGAAACACTATTTCAACAGACATTATTGAAATGGTCAAAGAGGAGATTCTGAAACGTGGGGACATGAAAATGTTGAAAATAACATTGAAAAAATATTGTTTTGGAAGTCACGTCTTGATTTTTTTTCTTGTTAGCTCATATGTACACATGTAGAGAGAAACTGTCAGTACATTATGACAGAAAGTTCATTTTTGAGGTTAAAATTAAATATTTCAGTTTGAAATTATTATAACAGGCTCTTTCACATCTACTCACAAAATATGCACACACAGTTTGCCACACTTCTCTGCATGTGCAAGAGCAAAAGAGCATCCTTTTGACCTTTGCACATGGAGCACTTGACTGCTCTTTGCCTTGATATATGAAACTTGCACTTTCCACAAGCATTTGCAGCTGGTGCCTCCTTCTATTTGCCTTTGTGACTGGTGCATAGTGGCAGAATAATGGTCACCATCATGCCAGTAAATGAACCAATTGGAGCTGATAATTTTGTGTTATTATTTTAGAGAATTCAAGGAGAGTGATAACGCATTGCTGCTCATAAAAATCTATTTCTCTTACATCCAAATAATATATTCACTTTGCTGTTGACATTGTATGATTTAACTCCAACACTATCTGCTGTGTGTTTGTGTTCCTGCGTGCATAAGGCTGTATGTTGTTGTGTAGATATTGTGAATCTACTTGCACAATGCAAAGCTTTTTACTTTCAACAGTGTTTCTTGCCAACTTTATACACAGCAGGATTAAAGGAATAAAAGAACCTTCCGAGCAGTGGAGAAGATAAAGAGTGTTTTAAAGAAAGAAAAAGAAGACAAAGAGACAGACCCTGAAACTCTGCTCCTGTTTCCGTTACAGGCAGCCATTTTTAGACAGTCATCCATTAAGTCTGCTGCGTTCCCATACTGTCAGCCTTTAGAGAAGCCAAAGAGGCCATGTCAGCTGAGGGCTTTCAGCAGGCAGGCAGGAAGCAGCACAGCACTCTTTCTGTGGGAATTTAGAGGATGAAGGGGAGGAGTAGGTAGTGGACTATAATATGCAGCAAACCATTTCTGTGTAGCCTAAGATGTATTAGAATCTTAGCTAAACTTGAAAAGATGTTCTTAAAGGTTTAAAAAGAATAGAAATGGAGTTGGAGACCTAGCTGCTATTCACACACCATTAAATGAGTTATCACAAATAGGATAACAAATTCAAACACAACTGGAGAGCAAAAGGTGCTGGCAGTGAAGATTGTTATTAAATCTGAGCCTCATTTGGTCATACAAAATCTGAGTCATGTTTCTGAAAATAAAGTGTGCAATGCTTTACTCGTGTGTTGTAGCCTGACACAGAAAAAGAGACTGTATGTGTTGTCTGTGACCATCTCACCTCGTGCCCCATGTGCTCTGTCTGTGTTGTGCGATCAGTCATTTGGCAGTCTTTCATCTTCAGGGCAGCTTTGGCACTCTCCTGCATACAAAGCAAACACATACCCATCAGCCGTGTCCACACCTCACCAAATAAAACATCAAATACAAGTAAATGAAAACAACTCTCCCAGCAGACCTATGCCCAGCCTCCATTCATAACACTTAGTACAGCTGGCTTCCATGCTCTTCTAGTTAATCAAAAACTGTACAAATGAAACTTGAAACGGCTTCGACCATTTCTTCCTTTTTCTTGTCTCTTTTGGAAATCTAAGAGGTCATAAAGCAGAGCTGGATAGCAAAGGTACTTTTCTACAGCCAAATATTAGAGCAGGGACCCTCCGCAAAGTGCATAAGTAGAGAGGAATTCATAAAAAGTGACAGCTAGAGCTGGCCAACCCGCTAGAAAGGTCCTTCTAGGAGATAATTAATAGGTTTCCTCTGGCAGATTTACAGATGGAAGTGTTCTGAGAGAAGCACTGGCCCTTTCCTTCAAAATACACAGCTTTTACCTTGACCAAGAGCCTGCCAACTTTTCTACTTCCTCTACGTGATTATTTTAAAAAGGTAGGTTGCAAGCCCTTAGAGGGACCAGGCACCATTTCCACTGGGAACACTTTATGACGATGTTACTAATCATTCTGACACGCACTCCCTACACTGCTCATGGGTTGGTGAGCAGGATGGGCTGAGTGTCACAGTGGCTATGAAATATGGAGAAATTCATTCACCTTGATTGAAATTAATCAACCAAATTAAGACAAGGTGTAAGTATGGGTTTATAGAAAGGACAATGAAAAAGAAGTCATTTATGTTAGAGCTCTAAACCCACATATGCTGGGCTCTTCAAATTCAGTGAGTGGGGTCACAGATCGAGTTAAAAAGCAGTTTTCATTAATCATGACTGATTACATGAAAAGCAAAGGAGGCATTTTTGAGCTAGATGTTGCAGTTGGAGCACTAGCCGAGAGAGAGAACTCATAAAAAGTGACAGCTTGTGATGGCTAGCCAGCGAGAAGGTCCTTCTATAAGATAATTAATAGGTTTTCACTGGCGAATTTACAGACGGGAGCAGAATGACGAGAGCACTGGCTATGAGCTGCTGTTTCCCTAAAATGCAGCACTTTAACTTTGCTGCACTAGGAAAAGTATTAATTTCAAACTCGTTTACAATTACCAAAGTTCCCGTCCACAGCAAACATATACTGTATGTTCAGCTTCATAAATCTGAAGCAATTCCAATGACCAGTATGAGGGCGTATGCTGGGGATATAAATGAGGTGAAGATGTTGCTGTGGTAAGGATACCACCTTGCATTTATTAATATGCAGAAATTTTTGTTATGTTAAAAAAGAAAAAAGATAAAAATTTAAAACATATATGTCTGGGAATCAAATCCTCCTTGTGATGGGAGTAAACATCCAGAAAAGCTAATGCCCAATTTAAAGAAGGTTATCCGGTTCTATGCCTAAATTTGATGGGCTCTTTGGCCATGTGCCATTTCTTCACCAAGTTTCATGAAATTTCTTCTTCTAGTTTGTGATAAGTCTCACCGTAAACAAGATCAATGCTGATGAACAAACAGTGATGATCGCCATCTTCTGCCTCTGTTTTGTCTAGTTTGAAGGGGCCTTTATAAAAAAAAAAATCTACCTACAATCTTCTTAAAAGACAAAATCTAAAACGCTCAGTGACAAAATAGTCTTGAAAAGAACAAAAAAATAAATAAAAACCAAACAAATAAATCCAATCAAAGACAGACAAGTTAGGAAATCACACTAATAAAATATAAAGCTAATACAGTGAGAAAAATATTACATCATTTAATACTGATGGACCGGCCACCTTTCTTAAACCACAAGGAACCAGAGGAAAATACTGTAGGCAGGTGGTCAATACTGCAAGTAAAGCATTCCCTATCTGTGACAGACATGATTTAGAAAACAGCTCCATATTTTTCCCCTCAGTTCAGTGTCTCCAGAGAAAAAGTGCTAAGTATTTTATTATACCGCATAGAGCTGTAGGAAACTCAAACTCAACTCATTTGGATTATATAAATTACCTGAAAGCAACAATCATTTTTCCAGATGGTTAAATCCTAATTTGTTCAGGTCTTATTTGTCATTATAGAAGTTAAGGAGGTAAACAGAATCAAAGAGTATTTAGATTCTGATGGAAAATTGAGTTTATTTTCATTAGGATGTCCAATGAAAAAGATTTTTAAGCCCGAGATTATGTATATGAAAAGCAGACTGAATTTGCCAGTAGTGAATACTAATACTTCACTCCTTAAGAAGGTGTTTAAATGTGTTATATTACTTGTTGACATGATCTTAAGTGAGAAATTAATTTTACAAGTACTATCTGACACTCATCCTGCTGGCAAATTTGTTCAGTTTTGGCAATAAGTCCACATTAGTTTCACAGAATATTAAATACTGTCGCCTGAGAGAGAAAAAAGAACAGGTCCTGCTGACAGGAAGATAAGAAAGATGATGGGAGGAGACGAAAGATGGAGATAAAAAAAAATTAATGCAAGTGCCAAAAAGTGATCAAACAAACAGATGCTGTATGAGAACAAGTCAGTGGGCTGTACTGGCATCTCTCGCAATACTAGCACATTATTCTGCTAAGACCGGCATAATGTCTGCATTCCATTACTTTGATAGAGCAGGTGACAAATTACAGACATGTGGATGACAAATGATGAAAGATTTTGCTATATGAAGCATTTTGGCAGATGTTCAGAGAATCTAGCTTCCAAAATGCTAGAATAAAAACAATGACAAGACAATATATCTTGCATTTAAATCTTAATATTTCATGAGTATGGTGCAGATCATCAACGTGAACATAAGTCCTTGCTTCTCATCCTTGTCTAGACAAGGCAATTTTCAAAGAATCCGTACTATTCTTTGGTCTACATGGAATCCCCAAAATTCTGTTATTAAATTAAGTTGGCATGAATAAGTAACAAAGATGGAAAAGACGGCTTTTCTGATGCAGCGCCATGTGACACTGAGGGTGTGACGCGTAGCCCATTTTAACAATCTTTTTCCTCTCGTTCTTTTCTGATCCCTCTCATCTCTGCAATGTGGAGTCTCACAAACCAGAAAATTAGGAAAGGAAAGAAAAAAAAAACTCACAAAAATGCATCTGTAAAAAAAAAAAAATCTTATGCTCTGAAATGTTTTATTAATCTTTTAAGTAGGTTTTTTGTGCTTTGAAGGAAGTGAAAACGTGTTCTTCAAAGCCAATCTGTATTTAATTTATATCCTTAAAACAAATAATTAAAAAAAAAACATTTATGATGTTTAAATTATTCATTTCAAAGTTAAGAAAGAGTCTAAGAGAAAGAAATAAAATTAGGTGAACAAACCTTTCCATTTTGATACTCCAAGGCTTCTCAGAACAGTCTTGGTATGATGTTTTGATTTTACAGATTAATTCAAATTTTCCATAACTACACAATAATTGTAAATGGTTATCAGAAGAATATTTAACAAAGTACCAGAAAAATCTAACTAAAAAATCAAATGTAAAAAAGGTGTTCATACATTTTCTATATCTACACCAATGGCTATTGTAATCCACAGCTACTATGTTAGAAAGTCCATATAAATTTGTCTTATTTGCAATCAATCAAAAATATGTAGGAAAAAAAATCACTTCTGATAGCACAAAGAGAAGGTCAGGCATCATTAAAGAAACATATATTTTTTTATATGATATATTCAAACAGAAAAAAGCCACTGAAGCTCAAGTTTTCAAGTATTTTTCCTAAATGGATCTTACCAGTTCACTCTGGAGTCTGAGAATCAGCTCATCTTTCTCCCTCAGTTGTTGCAGCAAGGCCTCTTCTCTGCTGAGATCCTAAATATAAAAAACAAGTCTCTGTGTTAAACATTATATGGCACACAACAATGATTTATCTCAGGGACCATCTTCCTTAAAAAACAAACAAAAAAAGCTATATACAGTACAGAGCCAAAGAGGAGAGCAACATACAAAAGTGTCTGTGAAGCTCTATCCATCAAAGTATGTTTGCAAGCATTTTGTTTGTATTTATGAGTGTATTTGTTGCTACTGGAGCTGGGCTGTGTGCATGTGTAATAAAGTTGTCATTTTGTGCATGCTGCAGGACTGTGTTCTCCTCTCTACATCTCTGTGATAAACTTGTTGTGTCCTATGGCAGCACCCTCAAGCACACAGCACTTTAATGTGACCTTGTGTTGTCAGGGAATATTATTGTAGGCAAGATGGAGCTTCACAGACAGAGGACATACAGTACAGAATAATAATAACAGCAATAAAAATAACTTTATTCTTGCGGCGCCTTTCACAGCAAAGAAACAAAATAGATCGGGGCAAAAGAAATTGAAATTACGAATGGTTCTAAAAATGTCTCCCAACCACATTTTTACTTTCATGGTTTTGCAACACCTCGTCATCTTTTGGCCCAGACAACAAGGAGCCACCGGAAGATGGCTCACAGGAAGGTCAATAATAAGAAGTTACACCGAGGAGCTTTTACTACAAAATTCAACGTGACTGTAAAACTGACTGATTACTACTCTCCAGACAAGGAGCAACTAAGTGAGGAAACAAGAGTGAGTGGTGAGATGAACAGGACAAAATGACATACGGTCATTACCTCTTCAAGGACATTAAAAGCAGGAGAGGAGAAGATGGGAAAGGTAACGGGAAGAAAATGAGGGAGAAACATAGGAAAAGAGGGGCAGTGACAAAGAGAACAAGAGGACAGAAAGGGCCTGAGGCTTACCATGATGGTCTGAAACTACAGGGAGCTATCTGGCTAAAGGACACAGAAAGTAAGAGGGGGACCACAGGGAACCATATAGCTACTCCACCATCCTTTAAATGACCTCACTGATGTAAAACAGACAGCTAGCCTAATACCTTTTATTAAGGTACATCAAAACTTTGAAGAGTAAAAACTCTAACCTGTGCACTGCATGTCTAGTGAGCTTCCCAGAGATTGTGTGGTAGAAAAAAATAAATAAATTCAGTCGAATCTGAGTGAAAAGGACAGCTAATGCCAAAATCTGTCAACAATGACAGCTGTAAGATAAGTACATGCTGGTTATTTATCATTAAATCTGTGATTACACTAAGTTTAAAAATACAAGCTGCCAGGGAGTGCTCAGTGCATGAGCTGTCATTAGTGCTGTCGAGCCAGCAAATCATAAAGATAGTGTCCTTTTTTTGGGCAAGTTAATTCACAACAGAAAATAGTTCTCTGCAAGGTACATAATTCATCTTGACTGAACTAATAATCTGAAAAAACCTGCATTTTACAATGTAGAACATGAACATAATACAGTATTACGCTAATGCAATTGCTCTGGTTTTGCTCTGGTTAAACTTTCTTTCTCATTTAGATGCAGATTAAATTATTATATCATACATAAGGATTGTGTAGTGGGGGTCTAAATGTGTGTGACAAAGTAAGGTAAAGAATAAGACACTATTTGTGTGTTCAGACCAAAACTTGCAAGAGTAGCAAGAACACTAGTTAATACATTTTCAATGAGAGCTTGGCATCCTGAGCGGCCAAGGCGCAAGCAGCCGTCAGCCGCCTGTCCAGGCGTGTAAAGCGACACCAGATGAGAAGTTGAACCTCGGTTAACTTTATGATATTTAGTTATGACGCGGCTCAGCAGCAAGTGGCAGCAACAAATTAGAGTAGTGATGCCCTTTGATCGAGCGGGCCCCAAAGAACAACATGTCACGTTGGTTCCTAGAACACACCGCAGCTCCAGCACCAGACGGTGATATTCACCAAGCTTCTCACAGTGCCGGAGAATCCCGTGCACCCAAACTCGGCGATGGCATCTTCTTCGGGTGTACAGGCAGGCAGAGGCTCACATCACAGCAATGTCATCCAAATCCATGATGAGTCGATAAGATTTTGAGGGTAAAACATGCATACAGGTATTAATAGTCCCCGCAGACTATGTTAATGACACAATAATAACATTGATCCTCACCCCGTTTTCACCACTCTTTGGCCACATGATTGTTATTGTTATGTCAAAAATATTTTGCTGCTTTGGAAGCTTCCCTGTTTCTTGCGCAGCCTCGGGCATCCTTGCCGCTTTTACCGCTTTTAGTCTAAATGCACAGTAGTAAGGAGAGATTTAAAAAAATATTTAGTATTTTTCTTAACTCTATGTCTCTATGGTACTGACTGGCTGACGGTTTTTACATGGCTCCATTAAAGCCAGAGGAGGCAGAGTTGAAGCTCTTCTCCCAGCTGAGTCTTGCGTTGGTCTTAACAGCTTTGATTTCGATTATTTATTAGTAGAGTTGTGATCGAGCAATAGTAGTCGGGGCAGACAGGTTTACCATTTTAAGATTTGACTGAAGCTCCCATCTCCCGTATGTCTGTTTGGTTTTGTAATAACATTTTTGTGTTAATCTTGTTACTTTGTTGTGCTTTTCCTTTGAGCCGCAGTCAAATTTAAGAATCGTTACCACCATGATAGAAAAATAGTAAGAGACAAAAAAGGAAAATATGAAGTGTTTTCCCCTCAGTTTTCTCAACTCCACAAGTGTGATTAGAGTTTGCATGAATACCAGATTGCTTATTTTGAAAAGTATAAAAAAAATAATAAAAAAATAAATTGACATTTTGAAACTGAAGTGGGGGGTTGGATGATGTTCAATTACCAAACATTTGGAAAGAATTCTGTTTGTCTCATCTCATCATGATGCCAGGAAAACACTTTCCACACAAACCTGACAGCTACAAATGGTATATGCATGGAATTTATTTCAACAGCAGTTTTCTAGTTTTGTTGACCACTCAAAGTGACAGCTCACATTCACTCATTTGCACTCATACATCACTACTGGATTTAGCTATCCAGTAGTTCTTATCTAACACACAAACATTTAAATACTGATGAAGATATCTAAGGCAAACACAGCATTTCACCTAAGGACACTTAAATACGTGATCTGGGGAACCCGGGTTCGAATCACCAACCATCCAACTGGCAGATGACCGAAGCCATCCTTCTATGAATTAGTTTATATGACACCACTGGAAAAAATGCAGTATATCTGGAACAAAGCTTTAATAAATTGTTTTCAGCCTGTCTCATTTTAGCTGTCAAAATTATTAGTCCTGTTTACTTGAACAAAAGATAATGGTCAAATAGGAGCAATCTAAAAGCTCTCCGACATGCCTCCATGGTGATAAAACCTATGAAATACCTTTTCCACAAGGAAATGGGAAAACAATTAACAAAAACAAAACACAGCGGTGGCAAATCCAAATGCACCTCATTTCCTTGCCTTTACAGGGGAGATAACGTTATTTATAGATAATAAGGATTTTTTTTTTTTCCAAACTGTCAGAGCTTGCACACTAAGGCAGCCCAAAACTGACAAGCATGAGATTTGGATGGGACTGAAAAATCAGTAACATACTGTGACAATTACTACATTAGTCAGCCTCTAAAATTAATCTCACCCAAATAGGAATGAAGGCTTTGCTAAATGAGCTCTCTGGCTAACACCACACAGTGGGTATCCTTTTGAACTGTCTGTGTGTGTGTGTTTGTGTGTGTGTGTGTCTGTGTTTGTCTGAAAAATTGTGAAAATGCTCAAAAGAGGCCTTTTACCAAGCCCACGAAACCCAACTGACCTGCTTGACATTTACAGGTCAAAAATCACCCTCAGATTGTAAGCAGAAAAACAGAGAGAGGTGGTCTTGCAAAGTTCGATGTCGTGGCACTGGACATACGAATTTGACCCCAGCATAATATTTGAAAACACACCCTCTGGTTATTTGGCTTGAATACCCACTGCAGAGTAGCTCTGACATGTACTACTCTGCAAGAAATTCTTTGAAAGAATAAAAGTATCAACAACAACAACTGAACATTAAAATGAGAAAGTTTACTCTGGTGTTGAAAGAAGAACCACAAAGGGCATTAAGTCTCCCATCAAGTGGCATTCCGACCAATTTTTCAAGGCTGAATTGAATGAAGAAAGCTATGGAAGAAAAGTGGGGCATGTGAATTTATTTTTAATGTGATTGGAATGGCCCCAGTGGGGATAAATCTGATCAAAATCATTGGAGTGCATCCACTTCTGTTAAGAGATGTGCTTCTGAATAGAGGTTGAGGCCTCTTTATGCTTGCAATCAGTAACCAGTTGAAGGGGCACAGAGATGAATTCCATTCCCCTTGTTGACAGAAATTATTCATTTTCTTCGCTTTTAGAACAAAACGTACCATCAAGAAAATTGTGTGGGTTGTTCAGCTATTAAAGGCAGGGTGGATGATGTTTTCAAGGAGCATTTTTTGCTATATTGCTTAAAATCTCCTTCACACCCCAATTGCAGACAATAATTAAATGTTCTGACACAAAAATTAAAAAAATTAGTCACCTGTTGAACAGATAGGACTGAAAAAACCCCATCCAATTGTTTTGAACGGCCCGTGCTTATTGATGAAATGATGATATGTCTATCAAACTCAAAGGTCGTTTGTCTCTCCAGCTGAAAACTGTTTGGTATCTTTATAACAACGTATTTAACATTCATCTTCTGACTTTCTAAACCAAAAGAGCTTATTTTTCAAAGATGCTAGAAGGGACATCACATTACATTTGAAGCCATCATTTTGGCTAACTGCAACCATCTTTCATCATTCCTTCATTTGGACAAAATGACAAAGTGTTGAGAGGGATCTAGATTGCACTTTTATTAAACACCAACACAAACGAAGCATGAAACAAAAAAGACGATCAAAAAGGATTTAAGCTTCATGTGGTTAAGGTTTCAGCTGTATCTGAGGATGCTAAGCCTGGAGGGAGGCAGGTCCAGGGAGAATTCAGCGCTCCACATGATCACAAATGTAAGCTGAATTCAGTATCTATCACAAGACGAGAGCTGTGCTGTTACATCATCTAAATCCAAGTCTAAGAAAAATAATTATCTCTGACACCCATTTTAAATGTTTTAGATTTTGGTTTATGTTTTAAATTACTTCACATAGTAGTTTTGGACATATTTTGAGTATGTGAAGTAGTCTATAAATGAAAAACTGAAACTACAAAAACCAAGCTGAATATCTATTGATTTTCAGTTTTTTGCTGGTGGCCATTTTTGACTGATTTGTGTCCACATAGACAAGACTTGAATGTTGTGTACACCTACTGGACTAAATGAGTATGTAACATGGAACACAAACTGAAACAAGAGGTGCTAGACTTAGGCTGTCTAAGCCAAATGAATAGTTACAGGTGGTGAAGTAGCATTTACAAAGTTTAAATCTATTCCCAGTCTTTCATGTGACTTATCTCGTTTTATCAGTTGAAAGCTGTTCACAGCCCTGCACCAAAGTCTTTGTGAAGAGAATATAGTAACTCCCTTTCTATCTTATCTCTTGCAGTGCTGTACATATGACTGCTAAGACAATCTTCAGTAGCTTTCTTTTTATAAAGTTTATATATCTATGGATAAAGAAAAGAAGGAAAGAACACACTGGAAATCTGTGTACTCAAAGATAAAGCAGGAATTTCTCTACTTCGTGTATTTGTCTAAAATACAGTATCTATTTGTCTGTTTATCAGCTGTTTGTCTATCTGGCAAGCTAAAATGTTAGCAAAATACAACTTTACCAGTGTGAATATACAAACAAAGCTTTAGTCACATAATCACTGTTCAAATCAACTGCACTGCTTTTATGAGCATACAGTACAAGAGCTGACTTTAAGATACTTTTTTTAAAAAGAATGAAATATCATAAAGATTTTCACTGTTCTGCTTATCATATATCAAATAGGTTTTTAATGGAATTAAATAAATTAAATGAAATAAAAATTTTAAAAAGACCTTTATTAATCCCAGACATGTTAACATGTGGTCGTAGTTTTTTTTTCTTCTTCTTCTAACAAACACAACAATAATAATAAATTAGAAGATAATGCTTTGTTCCAGAGGATGATGGCTGCTGACTGGAAGGATCTACTGGATCTTAGATTTTTGTATTCAAAATCCCCTAAATATTTCAAAAATCAAATTAATTCATAAATAAAGCTACAGCCACCTAAGAGTCTTATATTCAGAACTGAGTCATATTCCAATAAAAAAGGCAAATCATAGAAAAAGAGTCATTAAATGTTGTTGTGAAATACCAGACTTCTACCCTATTTCCTTTTGTACTGACGAGAACTCAGAAGTATAGCTACAACATCCACATAAACTAAAGCACATAAAGCTCTATTACACAAAGCACAAAGGCAGACTTTAAAGGCAGGGTGGATGATGTTTTCCAGGAGCATTTTTGACTATATTGCTTAAAGTCTTCTTCACTCCCTGATTACAGACAATTAATTACATTTTCTGACACAAAAATAAAAAATAAAAAAAATTACCTGTGAAACATACAGCACTGGAAAAAAAAACCCTTCCAATGAAATGAATTTCATTGGATGGAGTTTTGAGCGGCCCGTTCTGATTGATTGAATTATTTTTATGTCCATCAAATTCGACTGCTTTCTGTGCGCACCAACCGTCTTTTTGGGGGGTGTGGGGGCTCGGGGACATCTAGGGAGAAGAAAAGAGAAAAAAGGTGCTTTATATATGGTTTTTTAAAAAAAAAAAAAAAAAAAGAAGAGGGGGGGGGTGCAGTGAGGATGCTTTACGTCGCAGAAGTAGTTGGAGGTGAGATAATTATCACTTTTAGAAACGTGGTTCCTCTGTTGCTTAGTTGGAAGCCAACAAGCTAGCCACTCGGCTGTTCTCGGTTATCTTCGTCGAGAAGAGCGCACGCGACACTTTCGTGTGCCGTGGAGGCATGGTTTCGGGGGTGTATATTTTTCAAGTATAGCTTGTTCGAACTGTTTTCCAAGATCTCCTACCCTGCCTTTAACTAAAACCCTGTGCATACTTGGTGTAAGTATATTTCTATAGGTAGTTGATCACAGTGCTTCAGTTCACACCACAATCAATGCATCTTGAGTAACCACTTGTAAATGTATCTCTCTCCCTGCTGCAGCTAAGATATAACAAACAACACACTTACTATGTGCTTACCTTGCTCTTCTTCACTTGTTCCTTTTGCACTATGCCCTTTAAATAGATTTATGCTTAATCATTATGTCAACCTTGCTAACTGTTCTTCAGCTCGATTGTTGTTTCTCACTGGTATGTTGCTTTGGATACGACTGTGTGCCAAATGACTGCATGTAAATGTAATTGTAAATGTACTCTTAAATATTTTACGCAGGATTACATGTCTATGTCAAAGTGAATCTGGTCTTTTCTCAAATTTAAAAAGCACAGCTTATAAGGCCATGATAGCTGCTGAGATTCATTAGAAATAACAGAAAACTTATATCCTCTGGGAAAATACCAGATGGTAGATATAAATATTGCAGGAAAACTGTTTGCTATTTCGTAATGTGTATTCTGCAATTTCAGCTCAGTGACAATAAAAATAATACAAAGTATAACTGCATTTAAAATTTTAATCAAGGTTTTAATATCCCTGGAGACAAAGTGACAAACTTTTTAGGTTCAAAAGTTCTTTTTTCCTGTAACACAGATGGTGGATCAGTCTAACTTTGCAACCAGCCCAAAGCTAAGCAGGTTTTATAAGATGTTAAATTAATAAATGATTTAAGATGTGAGAGGGCCTGTTTGAGTTTTACTGGTAAGGTTTTTGATTGAATCTCAAGTAGACTTATCAGAGAAACACTGATGTAGAGGAAGAGAAATTTCATAGATGATATGAAATTAGGGAAATCCAATCCCGGGAACTCTTCCAATCAAATTACGTCCTCTTCCTCACATTAAGACACTTCAGTTTGTGACAGTGTGTGTGTGACAAACTGCCCATCCCAGCTGTGAGAGGCTCAGACAACAGAAATACACCATGTTTGTTCAACTGCTTAACTTTTTGATGTGCATTAAATACTGTTTATGTGTAGAGCAAGGGTTATCAGTTTTTTTGTTGTTGTTTTTTTAAGTCACGGACCCCTTACAGGGAAGAAATTTTGCTTATTACAAGTAAAAAAAATGTTTTTTTTTTACTTATTTTAGGAGTGGTCAAGATTTGTTTGCATGTAATAGGCAAAAAAAATTCTGGCAATGGCATAAGCAAAAATTTCTTGATAAGATTCCTTGAAATAAGATACATTGCTTAAAACAAGATCTTATATCTTACTGAAATGTTTCTCTTCAAGTAATTTTGTCTCATTTTGAGTGTGATGAAATATTTTGACAAAATAATTAGAAAAAAATACTTGCTAAGATTTGAGTTTTTGCAGTGTATTCTTCCATGTTTTCCATTGGGCTTTCTAAATTTATAATCATAGATGAACAGTCACTAAAATGACACATTATTCATTTATAATTATGCAACATCTGACAAAATGATAAAGAAGAAATTATTCATGCCTACAGAAACAAGGTAGAAGTACAAAAATGTCAGTTCTATATTGCTAGAAAAACAGCTATTGTTCTAGATGTTTGTTGTTTGTTTTTTTTTAAGACTAAGCTGCCTGGACCTCTGACAGCAACTCTAGTGTGATTTACTTGTTCTTTCTTCTAAAATACAGTAAGACACTTTAACTGGGACAAAATCTGGCAAAGAAAAAAAATCGTGTCATATGCACTGGGTTTAAATTAAACTAGGGCGCACTGTGACACTGCAGTCTCTCAGGTGGCTACCGTAGATTATTTTTACACCCGCAGAGTCGTTTTCTGGAGTGCCAGGACAAACTCTTTTCCTCACACGCCTCCCTTAATTCCTCTTTCTTCCCTCAACCTTCCTACCATGGCTCTGCCTCCCACATAAAACCACTCCTTCTATTTTTCTCTCCTTTGCCATCGTCTCTCGTACTCTTTAATCCATTCTTTCGTACTTTCCCCCAAACTTTTTTCTTTTGTTTTTTTCTTATCGTCATGTAATATACTGTTCTCAGAATCACAAGTTTTTTCTCATCTTTAGCATCTATTGAGGCAACATGCCCTTTCGATCTTTATGCTGTTTTGTGTGCCTTGAGCTATGTCAAAGGTTAGCCTTTGCCTCCCACTGTCTTACTCATTCTAGTCTCTATACATTCAGACCTCAATCTTTCTCCTACCAAACCTCAGTCCTGCTCTTCAATCTCCAAGTTCCTCTCCTTATCATGTGTTAGGAGCCTCATGATCTGCACAGCAAATCCTCCATCTCTAATCAATACAAATAAATGTAAGTACATAATTTCATAAATTGTATTCTTAAAAAATGAAAATAAAATCTCTGAATTTTCAGGGCTGTCAAATATTTTTGTACATCTGTAAGTCAGTACATACATACATTTTACAACTGTGCTGGGATTTTGACTTTCTTTTGATGTATAATGGTCAATAACAGAAAGGTTATTGACCACAGTTTAGCGGCAAACTGATTTCTTCATATTTCTTTTCTCTAAGCCCCATCTAGGCAACAAACCACAAAGGGGACACTGAGTAGATGCACGCAAGGTGAGTTACATGTCAAGCTGCTCACTCACTGGCTGTAAGGAGAGGTATTCAAGCTTCGGGAGAGCACAGCCCTCCAGCCTCAAAGTTCCAACACAAATTATGATGCTATATGATGTGGAGTGTGGTAGGTTCTGCAGAAAAACTGCTAAGCAAGTGATGGTATCAGTGTCTGCAAAGTCAAAAATCAACCTTTATGCTCATTTCAAACCACGTTGTTTATGATAGCAAGAATGTGGAACACAAAAATAACAAATCGTGCATAGATTTATTCTATTCAACCTATATTTATACAGGTAAGTCCCGTTGAGACATGCAGTGCACGCTACGTCATGTGCACGGCGTTAGCAGCTTCTCTGGCTGAGAGCTCAGGTTGCTGCAGATGAGGAATTTCAGCCAACTAACTACTGTAATTAACACACGTATACAGTACAATACTTACAAAGACTTAAGTTTTCCGAGGCTCACGTGTGTAGAACATATTTGGCGCACACGAGTTGTTTTCCTCACTGGTTTCTCTGATAACGCACTCACAACATTGTCGGACAAAAAAATATAAAGATCCTCGTTAAGATGTGAGCACTCACTCGGTGGCGTAGCTGAGCATACGTTTTAACAAAGAGCTTTTTAAGAATAAGATGGTAAGGGACCCAACTGCAGTCACGAGACGTCGCCATATATCCAATCCAGGCCGGAAGCCCGAATCGGAAGTTTGTTCTTCATGTAACTTACTAAAATTTAACCCTAACCCTGACCCTCCCCCTAACCCTAACCACCCGACTACACCAAACGCATCTGTTTGCAAGCCGCAGATAAATACTCTTAGTGGTGTTTAACTAACTTCCGCTGGAGACTTCCTGTATGGATTGGATATATGGCGGCGTCCTTATAGGCTATTGTAACTGCAGATAGGTACTCTTGGAACATTGGATTAGATCTGAAATCCAAACATTCTAACTGTTTTTTTTCCAGCATGAAATAATTCACTTTTAGTAATTATCAACTTATTATTCCCTTTTTTAATTTAAATAATTCACACCATGAACTAATTATCTGTTTCTTTTACTAAAAGGCATAACAGTAGTCGTAGGCATTTGTTTTTTTTGTTTGTTTTTTTTCATTACATGCACTGCTTTAACTGTTCAATACAGTTTTGATCAATTTGATCAATTTGTTTAGTTATGATTTCATCAGCAAATATTAATGTAGTATGAACAGTCATGTTCATACTACAGAATCAAAATATGAATGTGATTATATGCATCAAAGCATTAATTCAAGGCTAAGGTAAAATATCAAGATATATATTGTGAAAAAAAAAAAAAAGGAGGTCTGGGTGCCTTTTGGGGGGGTTGGGGGGGCGGGGGGGGGTGGGCCGGGGGGGGGCCCCCCTCCGCCGTCCCTTTCCCCTCCCGTCTTCTTTTTCTCCCTGGGGGGGGGGGGGTGGGCGGGGGGGGGCGGGGGTGGCGGCTCTGTGGTGGGTGGTGGACGCCGGGGGGGGGGGCGGTGGGGGCTGTCCTGTCTGGCCCTGGGGGCTGGGGGGGGGGGGGGGGGGGGGGGCGGTTAAGCCGGGTTCCGCCTGTGGTTCCAGGGCCCTGTTCTTCTTTCCTCTCTCTTCCCCTCCTTTCTCTCCTTACTCATAAGTAGGTAGGGGGGGGGGGTGGGGGAGGGGGGGGGGGGGGGGGGGGGGGGGAGGGAGGGCGCTTGGGGCGTTGCGAGTCAGGCCTCCCGGCAGCCTAGTCCCAACTAAAATAACACAATAAAAAAAAAAAAAATAAAATAAAAAACGACGAGTGAGGAGGGGGGGGGGGGTAGGGAGGGGGGGGGGGGGGGGGGGGGGGGGGCCGGCCCCCCCCCCTGGGCCCGCCCTCGCTGGGTGTTGCCTCGCACTCTCAGAAAAAAATAAAAAAAAAACACACATAATAAACACAGAGAGGGGGGGGGGGGGGGGGGGGGCAGGGGCTCCCCCCGGCCCGCGGGGGGGGGGGGGGGGGGGGGGAGAGGGGACAGCCGAGGGGGGGGGGGGTAGGGGGGGGGGGGGGGGGGGGGGGGGGGGGGGGGGGGGGCGCGGGGGGGGGGGGGGGGGGGGGGGGGGGGGGGGGGGGGGGGGGGGGGGGGGGGGGGGGGGGGGGCGCGGCGCGCTTCCCGCCCCGGGGCACCACCGGGGAGGGAGGAGGGGGGGGGGAAGAGGGGGGGGGGGAAGGGGGAGAGGGGGAAGGGGGGGAGAGGGAGGAGGGGGGGGAGGGGGGGAGGGGGGGGGGGAGGGGGGGGGGGGGGGGGGGGGGGGGGGGGGGGGAGGGGGGGGGGGGGAAGGGGGGGGGGGGGGGGGGGGGAAGAGGGGGGGTGGGGGGGGGGGGGGGGAGGGGGGGGGGGGGGGGGGGGGGGGGGGGGGGGGGGGGGGGGGGGGGGGGGGGGGGGGGGGGGGGGGGGGGGGGGGGGGGGGGGGGGGGGGGGGGGGGGGGGGGGGGGGGGGGGGGGGGGGGGGGGGGGGGGGGGGGGGGGGGGGGGGGGGGGGGGGGGGGGGGGGGGGGGGGGGGGGGGGGGGGGGGGGGGGGGGGGGGGGGGGGGGGGGGGGGGGGGGGGGAGGGGGGGGGGGGGGGGGGGGAGGGGGGAGGGGAGGGGGGGGGGGGGGGGTGGGGGGGGGGGGGGGGGGGGGGGGGGGGGGGGGGGGGGGGGGGGGGGGGGGGGGGGGCGCGGCGGGGGGTGCGGGCGCGGGGGTGGGGGGGGGGGGGGGGGGGGGGGGGGGGGGGGGGGGGTGGGGGGCGGGGGGGGGGGGGGGGGGGGGTGTGGGGGGGGGCTGCGGGGGGGGGGGGGGGGGGGGGGGGGGGGGGGTGGGTATCTAAGGGGTGGGTGGGTGTGGGGGAAGGAATGGGGGGTGGGGGGGCGGCGGGGGGGGGGGGGGGAGGGGATGTGTTGTGGCGGGGGGGGGGGGGGGGGGGGGGGGGGGGGGGGGGGGGGGGGGGGGGGGGGGGGGGGGGGGGGGGGGGGGGGGGGGGCCGCGGGGGGGGGGGGGGGGGGCGGGGGGGTGGGGTGGGGGCGGCCTCCCCCGGGGGGGGGTGGCCTGGGGGGGGCGCCCCCCTGGGCCTCGCGCGGGGCCCCCCGGGCCCGGTGGCGGGGGTGGGGCCCCCGGGGGGCTCGGCCCCGGGGCCCCCCGCGCCCCGGGCGCCCGGCGCCCGGCGGGGGGGCGGGGGGGGCGGCTGCGGCTGCGGGGGGGCGGGGGCCCGCTGGCCGGGGGGGGGGGGGGGGCCCCGGGCACCGCCCTTCGCGGGGGGCAGGGGGGCCCTTGCCGGTTGGGGGGGGGGGGGGGGGGGGGGGGGTAGGGCCGGGGGGCGGGGGGGGGCCTGGGCGTGGGGGCCCCCCCCTCGGGGGAGAGGTACCAAAGGAACCTTAAAAAGCATATTGACACTGTGACACTGCTTCCCATTGCGATAACTAGGTCGTACCTTCTCTACTTCCCATTGCGATGACTAGGTCGCACCCTTCCCTACTTCCCATTGCGATGACTAGGTTGTACCTCTTCTCTACTTCCCATTGCGATGACTAGGTCTGTACCTCTTCTCTACTTCCCATTGCGCTGACTAGGTTATACCTCGTCTCTGCGTAGTTCTGCGTGTGTTTGTGTGTGTTTTTATGATCTGAGGATATTTAAGCCAGCTGCAGGTCTTCCTGGAGGGGATCGCTTGTCCTTTGTTTTCCAACAGAGTCCTTGTGTTAGGGATCGCGGTACTGATGTGTCAGTGAACTGAGTAAGTGGATTCAGCTGTTTTCTCTCTCTCGTCCTCGTCCGTACCTCTCTCCCTGTTTCAGCTGTCTATCATAGCCTCCACCAGGATCTGTTAACTTTCATTTCTGATGTCAGGCGAAGCCAGCAGTAACTGTAAAGGGAATGCTGAAACAGACAAATGTTTTTAAAAAAAGAAAAAAAAAAGGAATAAACATGATATAAAGGGAAGCTTAAAATTCATAAATTCCCGTGAAAAAAAAAAAATTTTTAAAAAAAAAAAAGAATTAGATTTTCATTTTTTTTTGGTTGGAAGGGGGAAGAAAAAAAAAAAAAAAAAAAAAAAAAAAAAATATATTATGTATCGTGCCATGAAATAAAAAAAAAAGGATAGAAATTAAATTCAATCCAGCCCCGCCCTCCCTCCCTGTATAGACTATTTCCAGACAATCCCTACCAGTGGGTGGCAATAATGCACCTACTCGTTGCGTGTCAACCACAGTCTTTGGTGCCAATTTGGACTCATTATTACTCCACTGCATCTCAGTCAGATCTTTAAAACATAGAGCTTATCCGATTAAAGGGACTAGAGGCAAGATTAAGAAACGAAACTCGCGACTGGCGCGACTGGCACTTCAGGTAACTGCAGCCATGAGCCAAGCCGTCTCAGGAGCGTGCACAAACTGAAGCAATAATGTTGTTTACTAAGCTTTTTCTTCATAGTGACACTTTCTAGTGGTCTTTCAGTTGATCTGGATCGTTTTCTGACAGGCGAAGAATCTATAACTATTGCTTACAGTTTTTGAATTTACCCCAACCGTCTTCTTCCTGTATCAAAACTGCGGATGTAGCATCATTTGACGTCACGTCCACAGGGCAGCGCGGGAAATTCGGCCACCAAATTGCAGCGCATTTTGCAGCACACAGCCTGTTTAAGGCAACGGAGAGAAACATGGGTGGAAACGTTCTTTTTGGTATTTAGTGCTTCATCACCCATTAGTATAAAAAAAGAATGGACATTCATGTTTGTTTTTTTTTAAATTTCTGCCTCTAGTCCCTTTAATCGATTAATCGATCGATTACAGGGGTAGATTAATCGACTATTGAAATAATCGTTAGCTGCAGCTGTACAACCCACGCATACACAGGAGAACATGCAAACTCCACACAGAAAGGGCGCTGTTCAAACCCCCCTCCCCAGCCAAGGCTTAAACCAGCAACCTTCTTGCTGTGAGGTGCTAACCACTGCGCCACCGTGTAGCCCAATTAGAGTAAAACAGTGACCTAAAAAAAATTCTCCACCAATCAATTTGTTGTTAAATGATCAGTTTAAGGATCCGTATCATATAGCCTTCATTTTAATCAGGTCATTCTCTGCATCATTCCTAATGAAAGCAGTAACTTTTCAATCTGTCCACATCCTGTCTGCCAATATGCATATTTCTGAGGAATGCTAGCATAGCTGCTGTCTGCATGCTGTGTCTCACCCTACATTTTTCATTTTTCCTTATCATCTAGCTGCCATTGATATTTCATGTGGGTCAGTAAGGAAGGCACACCCCTCTATGTTTTACACACACACACACACACACACACACACGCACACAAATAAAACATGCTTCTTAATCCAACATCACAACTGCTAATTTAAAAAATAAATTAAATAAATAAATTAAAAATAAATAAGACAATGAAAACCTGTGAGTAACCTGATGTTGAAAACACACAACAATACACAACACTCATGAATGCTAAATATTTATTGGCATACTATTAGAAATTATGTAAGCATGTGTTTCAAAACAAAAATCATTATTTAGGCTAGGCAGGAACATGTATATAAAAATATGTATATATACTTTTGTGTGTGTGTATGAATATATACTGTTTATGTTGCCTGTCATTCAATTGGCCCGAAAAAGAATTAAAAACATGTGAGGCTTTACTGGATTTTAAGAAGCTTTTCTGCCATATTGCATTTTCATTTTTACATTTTTATACTGTGTCTGAAGAAACGCCAATACAGTGTAATGAAAGAAAGAAGAAAAAAAAAAACATCACCACAGGCAAGCACCAGAGTTGGGACTATACTCTCTCCTCTGACAGTCTAACAAGAATTCTGCTGCGACCTAACTATATCTCAGGGAAAAGCTTGCCAAAAGCCCTCCCTTGGTAGACTTAAACCCTGCTCTCACTCTCACATACAAGCAGGCACTTCAGTAGCGGCTCACACACATGCTCCCTACAGAGATTAATAAATCTTATCCAGATCGTACAGCTCTGATGGACTTGGTTGACAGAGGGGGTCTGGAGCCTGTCAAGGCAAGCAAGGCACTTTGCCCCGCTCTCATTCAATTTATCCCCACCTCTGTTGTTCTTCATCACTCTTTTTGCAGCCCGTTTCTCTATTTCATTCTCCCCTTCACCCTACATGCCTTGCCCCACTGCTCTCTTTCCACCTATTTGATCTCTTTATGACTCATTAGGAGCTGCTGTGGGGAAAAGGCTGCTAATTGTTATAAAAGGACGCAAATAGAAGAAGGATTCAGTCTTGTTTTTGATCACAGGCAGACTGCTGTGATCTTTCAAATAAACTAGTGGTCAAGTGAGGCTTAGGTCAACATGTAGTTTGATCTGGGACTATGCAAAAGCACAACAATCGAGACTACTGCATTTTCCGAACAAAAAGTCACTTGGAGCATAAGTCGCATCAGTCAAAAAAATGCACAATAGCACACATAACAACAGGCTGAATAGATGTCTGGTATATTAAAGTAACACATTAGTAGTTATTTGGCTACTCAACAGCATAAAGAACATACTTGGGATGCTGAATACGCCAAATTAACATAACAAGCCAGCGTATCCAACAAGCAAGATACCAGTGAGCTAGTTCACCAAACTCCCGATCTCAAACAACAAGCCCCTTTGGTGACATCATCATGTTGTCCCGTGACCAAGCATTATTAAATTGTGGCCACGGATTACTAATGTGTGGGAGCAAGACAACTAACTCAAGGCCACGCGTTAACAATGCATCAAGAACTTTCAATGTGTCCGAATATTGTTGATAATGCCTGTGAATGACCATAAGCATCATCAATAAGAAGGATGAACATGTTTTTTGGGATTTGCTCTATTGCATAGAGACAGTGCAGCTAGATATCCAAAATGAACTCCCTCGCTGAAATGAGGCCACTATCGGATCTCCTTTCTCAGAGCAGCATATAGTTGTTATAAGCCTAGAGCATTCTCTTGTGGCTGTAGACAGTAATGTTTACTCTTTGATTCATGCCAGTCAGTATGAACGAACATTTAAAAAAATGTTTAATTATGTATATTTTGATATATAAGCCGCAAGACTGGACAAACAATGAAAAAAAGTGCAACCATATAGTCTGGAAAATACAGTAAACATTCATTTCACTGTGCGATGTGATGAGATTGTGCTCTTTTATTGATCTTCATCATATGTTACATGACACAACCATGTAACACTGAAACAGTTTGATACATAAATTTGTTAGAGAGGCAGAGGGTTGGCGGCTATTTCGCTCTATAGGAACATTTTAAAGAGTAAGTCCTTAAATAATGATTTTATTGTATATTGTACGAGTACATACAACACACTTATGTTAAAGTCATTCTTTTACTGCAAGTTTTACATGTAAAGGAATACTTTTACAAAGTTGTGCTGGTACTTTCATTCAACTAAAGTCTTAATATTTCTTCCACCATTGACAAATTAAGATTTAAAATCTGATTTCTTATGGGACTGACTCGACACTGTAGAAAACTGTAGGCTTTTCACTAAAGCCAAAAACATGATGTGACATGATGTGGTGCATCCCTGCCCTTACAGGAATAGAAAGTGTCTTGTTGGTGCATCTGACTACACAGATGGTGGGCTACAGTATGGTGTCTTTTAAAGTTCCCTAACAAAGTTTTCCACTTTTTAATTAGTCAGTCACTTGTGAACAGCCCATGTAGTTTCTTGGCTACTATACATTGCTGTTTTCCAACCACATAGAGCAAAAACTGTATACAACAGTACTCTTTCATACAATGCAGGGAAAAAGGAGTATCAGCAGCTAGCAAGATTCTAACATTTAGTTAGATTTAACTTCAATTTCACTTGTAAAACACATAATTGCTTCTACCTTCAAAGAATTAATTGCATCATTAAAAAAATGTGAACCAGAAATTTTCACACAGAAATGTTCACATTTTCGCTTTAATGACAGAATTGTTTGTTGCATAATTAAGGTTGCTTCTCAATGTGAGCCATCAATCTCTAACTTATTTCACAAATACCTATAACAACACAAATATTTTGTAAATAAAGAGAGAAGAAATACTAAAGCACCATAGAAGACGTGCTGGTACGATACCAGTGATGTGTTTGCATGGAATGGGTACAATTAGAAGATGTGTTCATTTGAGAGCAAGGACAGTGAAAATCCTGACAGTGTCAGGAAGTGCCACTGGGCAGCATGCTGTAAAGCACCACGATTGGTGCGTGGGGGTCAAAATCATATAATTATGGGGGCAGCTGTTTTGACAAGTGTCATTCTGTTTCATAAGTATGTATTTAAGCTGTACTTTTTCAGAGATTAGTCATACATCCAATAATAACTTATTATTGGATGTATGACTAAGCATGCAAACAACTGATTAAGTAAATCAATTGAACTAAGAAAGATGGGATAGATGTACTTCATTTAGTTTAATTTTGGCCAGCTGGGACCACTTTTTATTCAAATTCCTTCAGCCGCTGGCCTAAGCAATAACCATTGATGTAAAAGTAGGCCTGTAGCGACGCGTCGATGACGTTGAATACTTAGCTCTAAAAAATCGTTGAAGTCAAATCCGGTTGTCCACATGTCGCCATGCCCACTCGCCACCCGTATGCTCGAAAAATGTTATGCCTCACGGCCCAGAGATACCGTGACTCTTTTCCTCTGCACGGTTTTCCTGCCATTTATGGTTTTATGACCAGCGGTTGGTTGGTTCTGCCTCATATGAACCGTCAGAGTCCCGCACACAGCTCAGTGCTGTATGATGCAGCATCACCGGGCAGTACAGGAGTTTAAATGCAACGCACGCATGTTAATCCAGACGGTAACTACAGTGAAGGCAGCTGTAGCGCTGAACTGACTGAAAGACACTGCTTTTACTTCATGTTACGCAGAAGATATTTGGCTTTAGAAAACCGTTGTATGATAAAGTAAATTAATACAGTTTTGGGGGGTATTTATTTGAGATTTTATTCTTCGTAATTCGTGCAACAGAAAAATAGTCGTTAGATTAATTGGCTAATTAGTCGTTAGATAAAATAATCGTCCAATTAATCGTTTTAAAAATAATCATTTACCCCCAGCCCTATGTAAAAGGCACTCACTCATAAAAATAAGTACCAAATTGTACCTTTAGGGGTACAATGGCTTGTCACTGGGGTTGTACCCTTATACTGCTGGTGTACCCCTAACAGTGGGTATTTTGTGTTTTGGAACATAAATGTATCTTTCAGCCTCTGAAATGGGTACAAACAGGTGCCTTGAGGTCCATTTATGACCCTTACAGGGTACATTAATTGTACTTTAAGGGACAGAAATGTACCCGTGCAGTCACACTATTTCTGACAGTGCACATGCAATCTTAATTTGTACAAGCCCTCTTTCACTAGTATCTCTTTTTAATCAACCCCAGCTTCCAATTTACACATTTGAAATAGCACCTCTGCACAACCAGAACATTTTGACAATCATCATTAGTAGGTAAGCAAGTTTAAATGTAATATTGTACAGAGGCATAAATTAATGATGGAATAGAATGGTCTGCTTCAGCTTACCTTGAATGGAAGAGACTTTTCACTACAGGGACTGATGGGTAGAGACTGGAGGCTGCTAGCAGGGCTCGTCTCTGAGCTCTGCAAACACAAAACCATAAACAAAAGAAAAGCATCAAGATTAGCTCCTTGATATATTACATCATTAAGACATTAGAGTAGTAATGTGTGCTCCATGACCCTTTCAGGACAGATCTTAATCACTGTAGTGCTTTCATTTATGACTAAATGCAGGGATATCTAGTTTGCTCTTGCAACTTTGTTTTTAAATGACAGGAGGCAGGATTCTTAAGTTTTGTGTCATTTTTTAACGAACGACTAAAAAGCAAGGCAAGCTTACTTGTATTGCACATTTTATGTACAAGATAATTCAAAGTGTTTGCATAAAACGTTAAAAAAAAAAACATCACAGGAGGGTGCAGATGAAAGTACATTAAACACAAACTAAAAAGCTCAAGTAAAATAAAATAAAATGCAAGACATGAAAGTTGCAGTATGAGGAATTAACAGCTATCCTGATAAAAGGCAGCAGCAAATAGAAAAGTTTTTAACCTTGATTTAAAACAGCTGAGAGTTTCAGCAGACCTGCAGTTTTCTGGGAGTTTGTTCCACATGTGAGGAGCATAAGAACTAAATGCTGCTTCTCTGTGTTTAATTCTGACTCTGCACACTAAAAACTTCTGGGTCAAAAATAAACCACTGATGGGTTAAATAGGGACCAAATCATTTCTGGCTTCATTCGACCCCGAAAATTGGGTTATTTTTTTGGCCGAACATTCAGGTTGAATATTTGACCCAGACCCAACAATATTTGACCCAGAAGTTGGTTTATATTGACTACAATGTTGGGTTATTTTAACTCAGAAGTTGGGTAAACATCCCATCAACCCAAATGTCTGGGTTGAAACAGACTTTTTCACAGCCTACATCACATTGATGTCGCTGCTGTGGCTGGAGGCAAAAACAGAGTAAAGCACACAGCGAGGACTGTAGAAATGAACTTTCTCAAGTGTTATTACGACTTTAAAATGTTGTCTTATTGTGTGTTTGGATGCCAGAATAGAAGGAACAACGTAAAATTAGAAGTTTTTAGGAAACCAGCGGACAGCCCTCAGAAAAAATGAAGACCATTATGGTTCAAATGCAATCAGAGCTAAAAATACTGAACCAGAGGATGATCATCATTTGAAAAAGCCAATTGGGGTTTTTTTTGGATTATTTTTAAAAAAAAAGAAAGCAACCTTTACCAATCTTGCATTTCAGAAAGCACAGCAAGATTATTTGAATATAAACAGTCCCGCCTCACTCCTAAGACACACCCCCATATTCTCTCTGCCTCCCAATGCAGAAGCAAAGGTCTGACACGCAGGTCCCTTGGCCAATCCTAGGGGTGCACCCCACTTCAAGGATTGGTTGGAGTTTTCATTGAATATTTAGAGATTGGAATAACATTTTGTTTTGATTAATGGTGGGTCTGTCTTGTATTTCAAAGTACCATTACCTCATCCATAGCATTTTACCCTATTGAAAAAATAGTGTAACAATATCAACATTGGTAAAGGTTGCTTTAATGCTCACATTTGCAGTTTAAATAGTACTGCTGAATGACTGCAACAAGACCCTAGTCTGTAACATAAAATTGAAAACGTCAAATATGTTATGGTTTTCCCTACAAGCAATACCACGAAACACCATAACACACAACAGAACGAGTGCAACAGCTGCTGCATTGCAGGTCTCTCCATTTGCTTAAACTTGCCTAGTCATGCAGGTGCGGCTTGCTATTAAAAGGGTTTTATTTTCCCGATTGATGATAATCCAGGTCTCATGCATGTCATTCTTCTTGCTTTGACCTGGCTCAGCAAAACTTCTGACCGCAGCACACAAAGATCCGAACATAGATTGATGTATCTTATAATTAGAACGTGTCATGACCATTTCTGACATAGTTGTAACCATCCAGCTGTTTCTATGCTCTGAGCTTCTCTTTGCTGGACACACATGGTGTCTGGATTAGATGTCTGGCCACTCCACCGTCTGCAGTGCAGAAGATCTTCATCCCCTCCTGTAAGGTGTCTGGATCAGCCAGCCTGCTTCCATCTGTTAGCGTTAATTTACAAAAACAGCTGTCAGGGTCTGTAGAGTGTCAGAACATATTCGCACAGTTCCCAGACTGAAACACTTGTTTGAAAACCCTCCATTTACGAAAAAGCCACCAAAAACTGCTAGCTTCCACTTGTTAACATAGCGTCTAGAGTTGCTTTTGCCTCCAGGCTAAACCCCACCCAACAAAAAACATCACAGTGTGTGTAAACTTTGAAAGAGTGTATAACCCAGAAATTAGTTGGTCCCTTTGTAACCCAGCAGTTTGACCCAGGAGTTTTTAGTGTGTGGGAACAGCAAATAGACTTGACCCTGATGGCCTGAGGAATCCGATTGGTTCATTACAAACCAGAAGATCCTGAATGTATTTTGGCCCTAAACCATTCAGTGCTTCATAAATTAACAGCAGGATTATGAAGCCGATTCTTTGACAAACAGGAAATCAAGTATAAAGATCCAAGGACTATAGCTACATGATCCACTTCCTAGGTCTAAGTGAGGACTTAAGCAACAGCTTTCTGAACTAACTGCAGCTGTCTGATGGACTTATTAGGGCAACCTGTAGAACAACATTACAGTAGTCTAGTCTACTATAAATGCTAATGTTTTCTCAAAATTTTTCTGACAGGCAACATTACATCTATTCTATTGATCTCAGTTGAAAACCATTTTGTTTTTACAAAATGTAGAAGTGAGTGAAATGATTTTCTGTTATTCACCTGAGCTCTAACATAATTTGTGTTTTTTTTCTGATGTCAACTCGGATTAGACACATTTTGGCAAGGCTCTATAATGCGGCTAACGGGGGCAGAAAGCAGGGCCAGCGAGAGGAGGTTCTAAAACACAGACACACATACTAGGAGCTCCATAGATGTAAACTGTAAATGTAAAATGTTTAACTTAAAAATATGAGTTAAAGGGCTACCTTAAAGGTGTCATAACATGGTATTTTACATACACAATCCTCCTTAAATTATCTTTAAATGAATTTTTAATCAAAGTTGGGTGGTACAAAAATTTAATAAGCCCAGTTTGACCTCTTTTCATCCCCCACTTTTTTTCTTGCGAGTTTAAGAACGAGAAGGAGACTTGTCTGAAAGCGTGTTCACGAGGCAAGCCTCACAAACCAAAACAAAGTTTGGTTTGTAGAACTCAGGATGAACTGACTGAAGGAAAATGATGTCCCAATAGAGAAAAACATAAGAACCTAACGATACGGTTGATAGAGAGAAAACGAGGAGTAAAAGGGCTGGACTCAAATGAAAATAAGGAGTGGACGTCTGATGTGAACAACAAGAACTGTGTAGCTTGTTTAGCTATGTTAGCAGCTTGTCACTGTTCATCTATTGTTGTTTCCTGGTCTCTTACACAAAAAACAAGTTACACAAACAGCAACACTTACAAAGTGCACATCTTCACTGAATAAATATAATCCGCTGGTCCCTGGTCCACAGTGTTGGGACTAACGCGTCACAAAGTAACGCGCAACTGTAACGGAGGTATTTTTTTCACTAACTAGTACACTAACGCGTTAGTTTTTAACTAACTGCTGGATTTAAGATCATCTGGCTTGAAGCAGAAATATAGTAAGTGGCTTGTGGAGAAAAAAAGAGGGAAAAGAGGAAAAAGATAGCTCCCTATGTGCCACTGCAATAGATTTTAAACAAATTAAATTACGTTTTTGCAAATTAGAGAAGAACCACAGAAGAAGAGAGGAGCGGTCAGACGGGCTTAATGTGATCCATGGAAAAGTTGTAAAAATAATTCTGATCATTCTGAAATAAAAGGATAGTCCCAGTCAAACCTGCAGTAGGAAGCCTTTTATGTCAAACTTAATGTCACTGATTACGATGCAGCTGGGACAGACCCACAAATGATACATGAAGTTGGTGGGAATTTCCCTGAGAGGCTCGCAGACGAAGGGCGCATTCAGAAAGCATAGTCCGCGAGTCTCGGTCCGTTTGGGGACTCGGTCCGGTTGGGGGCGGGGATGGTCGTCCGGACCGAGATCGCGTTCACGTTGCACTATTGCCAAACGAGCCAAGCGGGCCAAGAATGAGAATCTCAGGTGGCGCTGCTCTCGGATTCACCGTAAGCGAGGACAAGACGCACGTACAAGAAGGTTCTCACAACTTCTGTTTCCTCTTATTTTTGTACGAGGAGCTGGATATGCTTTCATCAGATGAAATATCGATAAAAGCTTTGACTTCCTCGTAACTCCACGTCTGACCACGAGCCATCTTTATAAGTACCGCAGTCCCACACGTGTGTTTGTTGTCATAGCGTTTACCCATGTTTGACCCACGATGCCAATGCCATTTGTAGTCCACTTCATGTCTTTGGTTCACTTGAATCGGACCGAGACCTGCGTTTGCAGGCGGACCGACCGAGTCCGCTTGTTTGTTCCAGATCAGAGTTCGTTTGCGCATTCACAACTCCCCTAACGAAGCGGACTTTCCGCGCAAACGGACTCTGATTTGAATCAAAAAAGCTTTGTGAATGCCCCTGAAGATGAACGGTGGATAAATTCACGCAAATCACCCGACGCACAAGCACACAAAAAATAAGAGAAAGAGAATAGTTTACCACAAAGTGCTGTAATTCTGAAAATGATATCATTCTGCATTAGAAAACATCCCTTTTTTTATTTATTTTATACATTTATTTGGAAATAAGCGTTGGGACCGCATTCAAATCCCTATATTTCACGTGTTCTTGTGATATTGAGGTGGACTGAGGTCTGATTCTCAGCCAAAATCTCTCTGATTTGATTTTAATTTTGTGTCCTTATCAACCACCAACAGTAGCAACAGTATACAGTTTTGTTGAGGCCAGAAAGAATGAGAAATGGCAGCGCATTCATGCATACCGTATCATCTCCTGAACTGCGGTTATTTTCACTGAAAATATGTAGCCAATAAACATGATTAGGTAGCTACTATATTCTATCCAAAAAACATTTATATGAATGTGCGTTTGAAAATACAACTTTAAAAAGGCTTTGCCCTGTCTGAATCCAAACCGCGGGGAAGTCCAGTCTGTGTGATGTTTCAGTTCAGGAGCTGCTTTGATGGGGATTAAAATTATCCTTTAAATCAAAACAATCCAAGAGTTTGTGACCAGGATTAATTTAAATGTTCTGATAAACTAACTTTTGATTTCATTAAAGTTTTTTTAAGCGGTGCAGGGAATGAAAACGCTCCACCATTAATTTAATAACGCAGTGATTTTTGTTTCTCCTCATAAAACTGAGCATTTAGTTCTGGAAAGAGGAAAATGAGCACTGGGGCTTCCTGGTTATTCGTCCTATTTTTGTGAGATCAGGATAAGGAATACCTCTACAACTGAAAATATTTTTTTATTCTTTTCATCACCTGAAACATAAGCACATAGGCCTGTTATAGTTTCACGTTTCAAATCAAATGAAGAATATGTATTTACGGTTTCATGAATTTTGACGGACCACCAGTCAGTCCGCCACTTATGGCGGACAGTGGAAATTCAGATAACATCAGAATGACTGGGCGATAAGAATTCTGTGAGAGATGCGCCATCTCTTGGTCAAACCCTGTATTTCAGTGTATAGGTGGGGTTAGAGTAAAACACTGATACGCCCAGCAAACAGAGGGGGGCCACTCCGGCGGCTGGAACTTGCGGGGAACTTAGCAGGGAATTGGCAGGAAGACTCACACCATTCAACCGGCTTTCGGCCTGGAGGGGAACTTTTAAACCGCTACTACTATAGCAGCTTTGACTTCAATGCTGGCGGCGATTCTGGTGTGATGAGAGAGCCCACACTCAAAAACGAAGCCACTTTCACTCTTCTTTCTGGCATGTTTTAACTGAGGTCCTATTCCAATACACATGTTTTTTAACATGAAAAAGTGGGATTTCCGGGTGATGACATCTTTAAAATTTTGAATGAAATGGAATGATTTTTGTGTGTTTAAGATGTGTTTGATTAGGTATTTTCATTTATAACAACATACCAGAAGGTTATTAATTGTTGTTTTAATTTGACATAAAACAACACATTAGGACAACAAAAATGTCAAAATGCAATTACAGTACATTCATGTGGCAATGAATGCATATGCAGTCACATGCATACAAGTGCACGCACAGAAACTTAATTCTCCTGCAATGCATAAGTGCTGATCTAAATGTCACTTGTAAAGGATTATAACAGAATAGATGGGAAAACTGGAAAGGATAAAATCAGGTATTCAGTCAGGCCTACCAATATTGATGTCATGCTGTATGGCAATGTCATGACAGCAAAACATGGCAAAGGCAGGAGAAGGACATGAAAAACGATAACAAGATTTTCAAAAAGTTCTTTTTCTTGCCATGAGTTTAATCTTTACATAATCATTTATTGCTTGGGAGAGATGACCACATTAACAATATGATGCAAAAACATGTTTTTTTTTAGGCCAAAACTCTAATTACAGAGCACTTTAGGCCCATTTGAACTAAGTTCTGAGAAACATTGAAGCCCAAATCTTTGCACAGCATAAACTTGATGGTTTATTGGTTTGGCTGACCTTTTAAAGACGCACACCTCCCTATCAGAATTATAGGTGTGCTATGGCGCCAGGCCCTCAATGTGTCATCAGTGATCAATGCCTTTCCCTATGTAGAGGGACAGGCGCACACTCACTGACACCCTTGCACGCATACACACAGCATCACTCCCTCTTTCTCTCTCTAACACAAACACATTCCCTTTAAGGTCACCCCTGTCCCACAGGCCTTAACACACAACTGTCCCCACAATTAGATGTGGCTCAGTAAAAAGCCTCTCAGATTTAAGAATTGGCTGCTGGGGAGCCATGAATTTAATGACTTACACTACACTGAAACTGAATGTCTACAGATGATAAATGGCCTTAGGAGGGAAAGCAGGTTTTGTAGTTGATGCACACCTTTAATCACACTCACACATCACTTAAATCAGGAAATGAAATCCTTCAAATAAGAGAAGGGATATACATTCTCTCTCCTCTCAATGACATTTGGCTTTTTATAGGAAGCCAACACCCTTTGAAAAAAATACTGTCATGCAATGCAGCGAGAACACGTTAGACAAGAATTACTGTACTTAAAACTTGTCTCGCACTTTTCTGTTCAGTATGACACAGAATTTAGCTGCTGGAATCCACATAAACTTCTAAACATGGTGATGTGTGTGCTCTTTTCTTTTCTTAAATCCGATTACTGGACAGCAGCTGCCTCAGGGGTTAGAGACTATCAGACTTCCACTTGGTGCTAAATGTGTGAATATAGTACAACATCCACAAATGCTCCAAGTTTGCACTGTAACAAATGAGCCATCACAGTTTAGCTAGAATCCATGGCTGACATTGACAAATGGGGATCATTGTGTTAGGCAGAGTTACATTAAGTGGCAGTTTAGAAATGTTGCTCCATGAAACCAACAGAATACATGCTGAAAGAGAAAATATTGAAGAACATATAGATCATGACAGGCAAAGAGCTGATGTGAAAACTAAGATGAACAACAAACACTGGAGATTTTAGGAGGTACTGCATTATTTGGCTTGCTGTCATGTGTCTGTGTAATAGTTAACATTCTTCTCTCACAACAACTCAGTTAGCAGCATGCTTTGTTACATTTAAAACCTAAAGTAAATGTATAATCCTTTCACCACACATTCCTAACTAGCAATTCAGTTAGTTTACTTATTTGTGCAAAAGCTGAGCAGCATGTAGTTCCCTCACAGCAAGAGAGTTTGAAACCCTACTGTGGCTTATTTATGTGAAATTTGCATGTTCTTACTGTGCATGCATGAGTGTTTTCTTTGTGTATATTTCCTCCCACAGACCAAACCCACGTGTATTAGGTTAGTTTGAGATTCTAAATTGAGTCCAGGTGTGAGTGAGGACATGCATGGTTGTAAATCTTAGTTGTTTCTGTGTTAGCTCTGTCATGGATTGATGATTCCTCCTGGGTGTACTCTACCACCTACCCTATGATTCCAGGCCCCCTACAACACTGAACAAGATAAATCATGGTATAAAAGTTGAATGGAAGGATGTGTGATACCCAAGAGCAAAAGGGAATCTAAGTTCTATGAAATGACCGATATTTAAAAGCACACTTTACAATATCTGATGCAGTGTTTGTAGAGCAGGAGAAAGGTGACAAAGTTTCGTACCTTTAGAGTTTTAATTCCATTTTTAGTTACTGGGAGAGAATTTAAGACCTAAACATAAAGTTAAGCTAAAGAAAAGATTAGAGGACTGGAGCTCACTTCAAGAAGGTTATGCAAATAAAACAGAAAAAAACCCAAAACAGCCATGCCGAGTCAACCCCCCTCCCCGGCTGAAACCTAACATAATTTGCAAGTTAATGACACAATACAGACAACAAGGAGGGCAAAGTATCTCCTCTTTAATATTCATGTTATGCTGCTGTGTATCCCTTTCTCTCCCTCTTCTACTTCCCTTACTTTTTACACCACCACTTCAGTTTATGTTGCTCTAAAAATGATTATTTTATTGTTTTCATGTCTTTCACAATGGTCCAGGGAGAAGTCCATACTTTCACATGCCTCTGCCGACTGCAGTTCAGTTTTGAAATACTTATTCCATTTAAAACTGCATTCATTCATTCATTCATTCATTCATTCATTCATCTTCTGTACCGCTTAGTTCAAATCAGGGTCACGAGGGGTCACTGAAGCCTATCCCAGCTACTATCAGGGGAGAGGCGGGGTACACCCTGGACAGGTCGCCAGTCTGTCGCAGGGCCAACACAGAAACAAACAACCATTCACACTCGCATGCACTCCTAGGGAGAATTTGGGTTGACCAATTGACCTAATATGCATGTCTTTAGTTAGTGGGAGGAAGCTGCAGTACCCAGAGAGAACCCACGCATATGTGGGGAAAACATGCAAACTCCACACAGGAAGCTGTGTTCAAAAACCTTTTAAAACAATCATTTTAGGCCCCTGTTATTTTGCAGCTCGGGGTAAATGTCCTTCAGGCACAGTTTCAACTCCAATGTATAACTAAAGCTGCAAAGCAATGTTGTTACTGTGTTTAATTAGATGGTTTGTCTTTTATTTCTCATATGTCAGCCTCTACTACTGGGTTTATGATAAACCACAATTATTCTCCCAGCTGTATAGGCATGCAGATTTAAACCATCCTGTTCCCAAAAGACATCACCTGAAAAGAGACACTCATCTTTTTGAAAGTTTCAAAGTAAGAACCGTATTGTATTCATTTCAAATTCTTGAAGTGTTTAGCAGCTACAGAGACTACATGACTGCAGTGTTAATATGACTCCCTCCATGGTCTACATAGTAAACCTTGTGAAGCTATTTCAACGTGTCACTGCTTTACTAAAGTGACCATTATGGCTAATCACATCTAAAATAGTGAGAATGTAATTTCACTGGGTTCCGAACATTCACACTTAGATGGGCCCATAGCCTGGGGAGAAAGTAGGCAGTGTTTAAAGCAGGAAAGAAGACGGCAAAGACATTTAAAGAGCAGATTTATAGTCTGTGACATGAGAATTAATTTGTGCTCTATAAATGTGTTTGTGTACATATAAAGAATATGACAGCAGATACTCAAGTCATCCAGTTTCTTCTAAATTTAGAATCTGATTAAATTAACTAAACACAGCAATTAAAGAGACCCTTTAATGCTGGAAAAGAAACCACGTTTACAAGCTTTCATAGAGCTGATTAAAACAGAGTACGAATATTTGTGAGAGGAGCACTGAGCATATTGCCTACAATGAAATTGCTTTTTATTTTTGCTAAGCTTGCCCTTACTGCTTCAGAACAATATGATGCATTTAGAAACTGATGAGAGAAGTGCTGTGCTTTTTATCAGTCAAATGCACAGGAGTCACTGAATAAAGGAGTCCTCTACAATGTATCTTATGCTTCATTTTTAATTCCTTCACTTCCATGTAAATTCTTGTCAAAAAGTGCCTGTTTGCGTGTGGCTGTGTGAATATCCACAACCCACCTCCTGCAGTGTACGCCTCAGTCTTAAAAGCAGGGTCTTGACAGCAGTGCAATCCTGCTGCATCAGTCTGAGTGGAAGAGTCTCCAGCCCCGGTGGTAAAGGGTCATCTTCCTTCCCTAAACCCAGCCCCACGCTCCATTCAGCAGGCAGCAGGCTGGTTGGTCGGCATGGTTCCCTGGAGGAGAAATAGAGAAATTTAATGTTAGTATGAGCCAGCGTGAAAACATGATCATTGACCTGTCCTCACCTCTCCCTGCTGCTCTCATCATTGCCATTGGTGGGTATTGAAGGTGTGGATGATACATTACACAGTAATGTGGAGACAGCAGCTGTTTATAGGCATCCTAGAGCTGTGTGATTTCATGTGTACTTGATGAAAATGCCATGGTCAGAAAAATAACTTGGCTGTCTGCAGAACAATACTGTGTGCCAATCTGATACTGTAAATCTACTTGAGTACTGTGAGCAGCAGGAATACATACAATTGTTTTTAACCGTTTCTGTTTAGTCTTTAAACTTTAGCTGTATCTACCACTTGTTGATTATAACAAACAAACCAAAAAATACAGAAAAATTAAATGCTTGCCATTAACTTCTAAAAAAAAGTGGCCATAAAACATAAAGAGGGAAAAAAAACAAATGAGTTATAGAAAGATAGAAAGACAGAAGGGCTTTGGTAAATGACAACATAAGTGGTGACACAGAGCAACTTGTTGGCAAGTCCATTGAGAACTTTGACTAATGAGAACCTAATTCTACAATAAACCTGTTTTTACATAATTGAACATACATAATGTGTCCACACAAACAAAGTCTTTTACCTAATCCTGGGTCTCATCATCATTACTAGGGATGTAACGATATGAACATTTCATATCACGGTTATTGTGACCAAAATTATCATGGTTACCATTTTTATCATGGTATTATAGAAATACCCCCCAGCATCTTTAAAAATATCCAAAATGGGTCTAAATGTCTACTTTGTCCTTTTTAAAGGGGGAGAAATCTCAAGAGTACTGTCTATGTGGGTGCCTTCATTGCCTTCCGCCATGTTTTCATAAATTAAACATTGAACACTGTGATTGCTGCTGCTTTTCCAGCCAATGAGCAGCATCGCTGGGAGTTTTTCAAAGTGCAGTAATCAGTCACGGTTTTAACGATGATTAAATTTTGAAACGGTGTTACTAATCATTGGAAATTTTATCACGATTAACCATTTTACTGGTAATCGTTACATCCCTTATCATTACTAACTTAAGGAATTTTAAGACATTTACTTTTTGTAATATTGTTCATGATTTAAGAAAAAAAGCGTGCGCAGGCCACTAATTATGTCACTGTTAAAGGCATGACTGTTAACAAGCTTTCAAAACCTTTGTAACCCTCAACACAGCTGTGACACTGCTGTGGTGCTTTTGGGTTGGATTCAAATGCATTAACACAAACAACAGGAGGAAAATCAACTAAACCACTGTTTTAATTAACTGTCCCTTTTGGAAACACAGTCCATTAAACAGTAAACAGGCCTCTGGAGTTGATTGTCTTTAGTTTCTGGTGCACAGCCACTGTTATTTGTCTCACCTTTAGCAGCTACAGCAAAGGAATAGAAGAGAACTTTGAAATGGGGTTGAAGCTGTTAAACATCACAGCAATCCTCGTCTATCTCCAACTTTCAGCCAGAGCTGAGACTCACAACAGTAACCAAATAAACTTATTCATAAAAAAATATTATTCATTGTTTGGAGTGACTTGTTCTTTTAGTTTGTGTTAGTAGAAGCCTGCTTTAACAACCCATAGTACATCACTATGTATATCTTAACAGATATACGTACATCTTGTTTTGATACTTGCACACACAAATTTTTAAGGTATTAGGGAAAACAAACAGGAGCTTTCATGTATTTATCAAAGGAAATAAACAGCTGACTGACTGCTGTTGGTGTTTATAAATATTCAAATTTTGTAATTGATGAATAAATAACTGAATGATAATTGGCGTAATAATGGTTCATGGATACATTTGGTACATTTAGGTCGTTAACATTGTGGTAACTACACAGGAGCACATTCAACATGTAGGCCTACACATTACCAATGTTCATGGCAACAGCAACAATAATTCTAATGTGATTTCTGGTTACTTCTGAAATAAAATATTAAAGCAAAATGGTTTCAGTACAATGTGAGATTAGGGTTATTATTTACAAACATAAATGAACAAAGAAAATATAACAATTCAGCAAATGATTGGTTTTGATGAACTTTTACAGTATCTTAACTTTGTCCTTTTAAAATGAGAAAGTCTTTTCCTGATTGACAAGATTAAAAAGCTATTAACGTTTGCTATTTAAGCAAGGAAAATGTAGAAATGACCCTATCTTGGGCTGACTTTATTAAATGTTAAACTTGAGTTAAGAGGAAAGCCTGTCGAACGTTTAGTCTCTAAATTTATATGCTTTGAATGACTAACACAACTAACAAGATGACTCTACACAGCGTGTATGTTTTTTACAAGCACACCATCCCAAATATCTAGAGACGAGGTAAAAACAACTTAAATTAACCAACAGGTTAATAAATATGTTTCAATAAACCTAATTCTCACATTAACATTTACCTCCCAAGCTGTGATATTTTGACAGAAGAGCATAAATGGGGACTGTGCATCTTAACTTCCTTATGACATTTTCAAAAGGTGAGCTGAGAAATACCAGCCTCCTGTCTGAAAAGCACACGGACAACCTCTGGGTGCACAGTCTGCATAACAAGAGGAAGAAGGGAGGTAGTGATGGCAATAAAGCGAAGCAGACAGAGTAACAGGCACAAACAGCTCTTTATCATCAAGAGAACATGTTCACTTTGACTGATGGCCATTTAGAGATGTGTGAGGGGAAATGAGAGGCCCTTTGTCCCATTCTCCAAGAAAAATGACCAAGTAAATAGTGGCGAGGAGTGTTAAGTCAGACAGTAAATTCTCCCAGAAAACCATTTTTGAACAAAACAAGACAATATCACAAAAGTATCCATCACCACAAGCCATTTAAAAGACTACCCACTGAAAAGGTCAGGCTGAATTTTTCCTTATACTTTCCTCTTTGCTAGTTCACCAACAGAGCCCTCTTTCATCTTTTCACTATCATTCATGCACCTTTTTTCTCCACCTACCTGCCTAGCCATGCTTTTCACTCTTTTCTCCATGCATCAGCCTCAACACCTTAAGCACTTTCTCCATGCTCCCCTTCCTTTATCCAGCCCCACCCTGCGCCTTCATCGGAGCCTTGTCTTCCATCTCTACAGCCCTCACTTTGCCCCCTCTCCTTTTTCTCTCTTTCATTGTGACAACCGCTACACTAAACTGAAGGAGTATCAGAGCCTTAGGTGTTCCCCTGGGGATTCTGCTGAGTACCTCAGACAAATGTCAAGGAACAGGCAGAGGGCTGCATGTCAAGTGGCTGGAAAACTTTTTTTTTTCTGGAGAACCTTTTTGTTGTTTGTTTCAAAATCTTAAATGCTTTTGTTTGTAGATTTTATCTTTTTCCTTCGAAAAATCCTGTTGCTGCTTAGAGTGAACTTTTATTTTCTTTGTTGTCCCATTCTGCTATTCAGGTGGGACAAGCTGAAGATGCAGCATCACATGGTACAATGCGGTGCCAAAACAAAAAGGCTTTGTCATTTATTTTTTCCTCTTTTTGTCACAAGGTTATTTTGTGGGAGGGTGGGGTGTTACTTTTTTTTTCTGCATCTTTGTGTTTCTCAGACAGTGAAAGGTTTACTTTTTGTCTTGCTTATACATGGATTTAATTTTTTTTTGCTTCTCTGGCACATCAAATCCACAAAAACAAAAAAAAAAATGCGTGGGAGGGGTGTTCAAGCAAAATCTGTCTCAAAACAAAAATTACTGGTGTCCTTATGCATAGCATTTACTCTGTCAGGGGATGAAAAGTTGAATATTTTTGATTAAACCAAGCAACTGATGGGTATAAATTGTATTACAGTGGACAGCATTTAAAACAGTAGTTAAAATAAATTCTTGATTCTTTGTTATGCTTTCTGTGGCAGCAGAAATAGATCCTGAGATTTTTTCACCTTATTTTATCAAACCATCTCTTGAAAAGCAGGTAATTGGTCACTTTCTTTTTATTGCAGCAAAGCAATTTGACAACAGTGCAGTAAGATTCATATCTCGTCTCATTTTACATCAGTTACAATTTCTAAGCCCATATTCAATTCTAATTATGTTAATAAATGTTTAAGGAAGTCTGATATTCTCAGCTTTATAGCATTTGTTGTCATATGAAGGGATTTTGGAAATTCACAATTTTAAATCATTCAAGTATGTAGGAAAACTTGCAAATGGAAAGCAAAATATCTGATGTAAACTTTGATCCGTAAGCTAAAATTTGGAAAGTGATGCAATTTGTAGTCATTTTACCTGTTTATGAAAGCATTTTCATCAATAGGTCAAAAGTTTGGACACACTTTCCGATTAAACCCAATGGGAAAGTGTGTCCAAACTTTTGACTGAGAGCGTATAATGGATTTAGGTTTAAAGTGCTGATGACACGTTTTTGACATTTTTTGCCAAGTTTTACAGACCAAAACGTCTCTCATGATGATCTATGTAACAGATAATGCAGCTGCATAGATGAGTTTTTAGAAAACATCACTGCTTGTCAGCACATCTGACCAGACTGTGGCGCTGTGAGCCAAAACCGGATGTGACGTCTGCCAGAGTGTCTTTGCAGCTTATTTAACACTGAAGTCAATGGCTTCACTGCGGTTTTTAAGTTCCTTTTCCAGTTTTACAGACAAACAGTAACGACTCAGCCTTCAAATTGTATTGACAGTTATTGGTTAAAAGCTTGTAAGTACGGCGTTAGTTTATTTAGGTTTCCTACAGATTCAGAATTTTATTTTGAAGAGGATAAAGAAGAAGGTCGGAGTCGTACTTACTGGGAAACAGGCAGCAGCCGGACCTCTCCTGTCTACAGCATCTATTCACCAACGTGTTGAGACTTCTAACACAATGAAACTGCGATCATCTCCTCTGAAATATTCTTTTTCATCCATTGTTGCTTCATCACATCGGTCATACAGCTACTGATCGGCAGACAGCTGCGGCTCAGTTATATGAACGTCTCCGGTCATCAGATCTCCTCCAGCTGCTTCCAAAGATGCATCCTTCCCTCCATCCTCATCCTTATAAACGGGAACTATTTAAAACTCGACTGGAACCATGTAAGTTGTTATCTTCTCATTTTTTAAAGGCTAACTATTTACTGTGGCTAGCTCGCGGCTGCTGTTAGCTGCGAGCTAACAGAGGGGACAAGTGCCTTGCTTCTGTCACACCTGGTTCTACTGTATGTCAAACCGCTGCAAATCATCGAGTTGTGGGTCTGCTTGTGTTGTTCCGGGTCGCTCCTTGCAGTTCTGGTTCCCTCGGTGTGGTCTTGCAGGGCTTTTAGCTGAACCAGTGGGCCTGAGGCTGGTAGACGGACTGTAGGCAGCTGGCTACAGTTCTACTCCAGTTCTAGCTTGTAAAATGTGATTTCCCTAAATTCCTCAGCATTATCATGTTTAGCATCTTTCATGTTTTCCACGGCTTAGATTATACATGTAACTCAATGGGCGGACTGCAACTCTGTCACATTCTGACGACACAACATGGCAGTTCGTTTCGCGACTGAAAAGCTGTTAGCCTTTAGCTGAGCCGCCTAGACATCTGATATTTACATAAATACACGTCTGATTAACTTCTAACTGCACAGAGCTACTTATTTTGTCTTGGTGTGTTGTTGTATGGCAAAGTTGCTTGAAGTTAAGGTTGTGTCATCAGCACTTTAAGGGAGCATTCAAAAAAGCTTTTTTGATTCAATCGGAAAGTCCAATTGTTTAGGGGAGTTGTGAATGCGCAAACGGACTCTGATCCAGAACAAACAACAGGACTCTGGCCGCCCACAAATGTGGGTCTCGGTCCGATTCAACTGAACCAAAGACAGGAAGTGGACTACAAATTGCACTGGCATTGTAGGTAAAACGTTGGGCACTGTGGGTAAACACTACGACAACAAATAGACATGTCCAGAGATTCTAATGTCTGAAACTTTTAGTTAAATAAGTTTATTATCAAACTATGTAATAGTAGAATAGATTCAATTTAGATATACACATTATAAACATTACACATTAACCCTCACACTGGAGAGGAAGTTACTGTAGGATTTTAGGATTTAGAGCCCTTTGATACATAGAGCCCTTTTTTCAGGGGCTCAAATGTAAAATTAAAAGTTGAATTGCCCTAATATCAAAATATTTGTTGAGATTAATTTCTAGATCTTAAGTCTGAAACCCATGGACATAAAAATAATTGCTTTGATTTTGCAACATTTGTGGCTGCTTCTGTCTTCTGCCTTCACCATCAATACAAACTCATGAGACAATGCCAACAGACACCATGGATGCTCATTGGGGGTGTCAACGTCTACAAATGTAAACGTGTAAACGGATAATAAACCATAACCGTTTAGAAAAAAAATCAATAACCGTATATACGCCATTTTTCCCTCCTCCTACTCCTCTCTCATTTCTCACCAATACTGTATTTTTAGGGGTGGTAATGTTGCCTGAAAGCTTCAGATAATAATTAACTGGGTTTCATGTATATTTTTTTCTGAAAATGAAGTTATGAGCGTGAATCCAATCAGACACTTACTGTAACAACTGCATCTGTTTAGCTAACCGCTCGTGTTAGCCGCTGTTTACATAAAGTTGATCACCAGAACACGACTTACTTCTCTCAGCTAAAACATTTCCTTGAGATGCCACATTTTCGGGTCAGCCCTGCCAGCCGTGAAACATGGCTAGGCATCCCTGCTTGTGAAAGCTTTCTTTCTCACGCGTATGAAAATGGGTTATTATGTATCTGATATATGGAGGGAAATCCAGTCATCCAATGTCAGCTGTTTGAAAACTGACTCCGTTCAGATTGCAAAGAGATTTTTTTCTGTTGAATTGTTTCAGTTCTCAGGGATTAAAATGATAAATATCCATAATCTTACTTTGGCTCTACTACAGTGTTTCTGCTCTGAGTTCAGTATGACGGTGGGAGTATGGTGGGATGCATAGGTGGTGTCACCATCTGTAACCTAAAGATTATTAATCTCTGACATGTAACCGTGTGCATGACGGTTAGTAGTCCTGATTACACGTGTAGAAAAAATTGTAGACGTTGACACCCCTAATGCACACACCATTAAACTGCCTCCATTGTCATCATGGTTTGTGACTTACGGTTTCTGTTCACTTACTGTTATTTGTTTTCTGTTTCTACTGTTGTAGAATTACTTCCTCAGTCTGTTCTCAGGTTTTCAGTTGAGGTTGTCTTCAGTTACAGGTTGAGTTTCCTGTTAAACTTGCTTCCTGTTTTATTTTGCAGTTTATCCCCTTTTGTATTGTGTTGTATTCACTTCCTGCTCCACTGTTACACCTCTTTCTTGGATGACAATATGGTTGGCTTTTTGTATCAAAGCTTTTATACATATCATCATATGCATCAAAGCTCTGATTTAAGCAGTAGTTTTGCACCATCCTCCCAACAAAGCATAGCTTTAGCAAAGGGGGCCAAAGGGGGCCCGTGGCTTTTTGGAAGTTGCATGAAGGGGTCCTCAGGGACAAATAGGTTGGGATTAGGGCTGAGTCATATCATACCGTTCATGGTAATACCGGTGTAACGTTAGAGAATGATAAGAAAATGAAATATCACGATAGAATATGGTTGAAACGTGCATGCGTGCTGCCGTTATTTTGATATTGTCAAACGCACATGCAGCCAGTCTGGCAGCGACCGAGGAGGAGGAAGGTCAAAGCAGCGCATTGACTTAAAGCTTGTTCCATCCTCCACGAGAAGCGAGAACTTTCTTCTTGTTCTCAAGGCCACTAAAACAAGAAAAAGGTTCGTTTTGGTCATTTCATCCTCCACATGAAGCTTCTTCTGTAGCGGGGTGGTTATTAATGCAGGGGTATGACTGTGAAAAACTTCGTTCGTCACAGGCAGGCGGGGTTATGCATGCGGCGGTGTCCGTTTATCTAAGTGCTACGTGCTGTATATATTTTGTACTTACTCACCCCCCTCGATCAGCTGTTTATTAAAGCTACCAATTTAACTTCGCATGACAGTTTTCCACCTCCAGCTTGTCTGCGTTAACCCCGCCTGCCTCGAATGTCCGAGTGGTCACTCAGTACTTCTCATAGCCCCATGACAAGAACGCTCTGCTCATATAAATATGATTACGTTCTGCTCAGAGACTCGTTATTTTGAATAAGGTGTGCTAGAACAAAGAAACATGGAATAAATGCAGGACGAGTGCCAAAGTTCTCCAGCATGGTTAAGCTCAGGATATGCAGCCCATTTCCTTTGGAAACGCTTTTTGCTTAAACCAACTGACAGTAAGAGATCTGCAACATCTGCACAGCTGATTTCATAAAAAGTTATAACTTTAATGCACATCAGAAACAGCTGCTTGTTAAAGTGAAAATAAATTGTAAATTTTCATTTGCACAAATAAAGTTGTGCAATTTTCAACTATTTTTTGTCAATCATATCGCCAGTTACATCGTTATCACAAATTTTATAATTCATATTGTGATAAATATTTTGGGCCATATCGCCCTGCCCTAGTTGGTATCCACTGCTCTACAACATGGTGCCACCGGAAGTCAAGCAGTATTGTAGTTTTAATAATGAAAGAACAAAATTGAGATTTAGTTGTTTCAGTGCCAGTGTTATTACTACAGAATGATTGCTTTTGTACATTGTGGTTGAATAAAGGGATCTTGGTGTCATTTTAGACAGCCAGCTGACCTTAAAGGGCCATGTTGCCTCGGTTTCCTTCAATCTTGCCGATTATACAACATCAGGAAAATCAGACCCGACCTTACAGAACATATGGCACTGCTCTTGGTTCAGGCTCTGGTCACATCACGCATTGACTACAGTAATTCCTTATTGGTCGGCCTCCCTGCATGCACAGTTAAACCTCTGCAGACTATTCAGAATGCAGCAGCACGTCTGGTCTTCAACCAGCCCTAGAGAGCTCATGTCACTCCGCTGCTAATCTCTCTGGACTGGCTTCTAGTTGCAGCATGCATCAAGTTCAAAGCTCTGTTTCTGGCTTCCCAAACAATAATCCAAATGGCTCCTGTCTACCTTCACTCCTTCATCCAGAGCTACACTCCCGCTTGACAGTTACGCTCAACCAGTGAAAGATGCCTGGTTTGTCCATCACAATATGGCATGAGATCAGTAGCCAGACTCTTGCTCTGTTGGTCCCCAATGGTGGAATGACCTACCAAACTCTGTCTGATCCACAGGGTCCATAACTACTTTTAAGAGCAAGTTAAAGACTCGGCTATTTAAGGAGCATTTCTGCATTTAGTTTAACTTCTCTATTTATCAGAATGAGTTAGAAGATTTGTCCAGCTCTTAGCATAACTCAGCACTGAGAAAGCTGCATGCACTTATGCCAAGATGATATTATGATGGTGGACCTAGTTTTGCTGAATAAAGGGACTGTTGCATGGTGGGAGGGGGGGGGGGGGGGAAACTCCAACTCCAACCCCCCCCAAAAAAAGCTACACAAAAGAAAAAAAAATCCTCTCACACTGACAAGGATTGGACAAGTGCTGTGTCCAACTGACCAGCACTTTCTCAAAAAGTGTCTGCTAAATGGCAGAAGTAGTAGTAATAAATTGTGTTGCTGAGACAAAATTCTGTTTTTCTGGCACATGAGGACTCATCTTCTCTTTGGCAAAAATTTTAAAAAATCATTGGAAATCACTGAGTTTTAAGGATAAAGGCTTGGATTCAAATTAAGGTTCTGTCCAGAAAAGTAATGTGAACTGGTCAAATGTTCTTAGAAATGAGGAAAACACAACTGTGCAACAATATATGTGTGCATCTGTGTGTGCATCGATGCATTGGCATGTCAGAGTACAGCTATGACTGTACTTACAGAGTAGCCCAGTCATTTTCCAGCTATGTATGAGTTTCATCTACAGATAATTACACTACACATACTATAACACACACATACACACACTCACACAAAGGGAACTGCACCACACAGTAGAAGACAAGTCTGTTCAGTGATGATAGATGTTATACAGGCAGGGAGGCCGTTCCTCTACTCTGGGTCATCTGTCTTTTCACTGTCATGAGCTGGTAGCCAGACGCTCTCACTCTATTTCTCTTTGCAACAGCTCTCTGTCTTCTTCTAACACACGCACACATACTGCACCTCCAAGTAGGTTATGCACAGTATGTGATTGCAGACAGGGCTCTGTGATGGTGGTCAATTAAGAGATTATACAAATAGCCAGTCCTAATTTGAATTGATAGAGATGCACAATTACACCAGCTAGTGGCTAAAACTGGCAGTGCATGAGTCAATCAAGACGTAAATAGTCACAACTAAAAACAAAGACTAAAGTGCAACTATGTTTTTTTTTCTGAGTTTGATATTTCAAAGTTTTCACAGGCAAATTACAAAGGCAAAGACAAGTAAATGGGGAGATTATGAAAAATACCCCCTTTCTTGACATATTTATCATCGCCCTCTGTTCTGTCCCATTCTCTCATTAACTTTATGCCATATATTTTCTCCCCTTCTCTTTTCATCTTATCCCCTTTAATATATAGGTTTTTCACCCTATCTTTCTATAACTTTACACGCTCCTCTCCATCTGTCCAACTTGTCCTTCCTCTCTCAGAAGCCATTTCTCAACAGCTGTGTTCGAAGTGATCCATTTCACCAACCTGAAAAAGCCAATTATCTGCCTTTTTATGACTTTCATTATTTTACCAATGTTTTATTACTAGGCTGTTGGCTCCCTGCACTGAGACATACCTGCGCACGCACATATATGCACCCCGACACAGACAATAAAACAAAACCCACAGGGCTGACATATTTGACATACATGTTCATGCATATTTCAATGTCTTCACTTACGTAATGTTCAGTTAGAATGTGAAGGGACGATTAATGACTGCTTGTCAAAAACATTACGTGGGATTCAAGTACATTATCTTTCACAGCAATGAGAAGCAATGGGCTGCTCCCTTGTCAATCATCAATTAAAAAAAGTGCATTGTCTCTTGAATGATAGGGACACTTAACAACTGAGATACATTGAAGAAGGTAGTCAGTCCGCTCTGCCAACTATTCCTCATTAAATTTTTACTGACACCAAGGAACATGTTTATGGGGACTATCCAATTTGTGTCTATGGCTGTGTACATGTGTGAAATGCAGAGATCTGTGTGTAATGTGAGTGCTTGTATGCCTGTGTAAGTAAAGTACAACAGTATACCACAGCTAAGAGAGAATGATCACTCTCATTTGTCACTCCTTTCCACCTGACAGACACAGTGCAGTCATCAGCATTCAGCACCTGGGGCTATGGAGGTTTAATGCTGCCATTAAACTCATCTCCGACATAAAGTGCATCTGTGACTAAAGAGTGAGCACAACCCAAGCTGCAGGCAGTGAATCTAATGGTGAATTGAACTCTCCAGACATAGAAAGGAAGAAAATATGAAACTAATGTGATATGGCAGGGTTAACTTTCTGATTAACCTTAATGTCCTTCCTGCTTCCCTTTGCTCTCTGCACTTTGCACTTTGAGCCTGTTTTGCAAGAAAAATGTGCTTTTGTATCTGTATCGATTACTCTCACTGACATTGCATCTATTAACTTCAGGGGTTACCAACTTGCTCTCTGTCATGAATTCTATGATTTTAACACATTTATAAAAAGTCTAAGAGCCACCAAAATTGCCTAATGTGAAGAAGAAACCATATGAAGTTGACAGAATACACTGGTCATAGTTATCATCATAACTTCTTGTTGCTTGAAGAGGTCTAGCTAATGGTGGTCCCTTGTGTAACATTACATATTCCTATCTAATAGATTGTTGCCAAGGCACTTGGTCTAAGATTTTATCCCATGTTTTGTTCCTCTTTGAAAGCCTTGAAGCAAAGTTCCAACAAAATAGAGCATTCTTGCTTTCAAGCTTAAAAACCCTGCTGTGAACTTGTCCACTGCCAACTTACTGCCTCAAGGAATCTGACACATTACTCTCTTGAGTTTATAATGTTATGCAAGTGCTAAAGAATTTCCAATACTGTCGTTTAATATCGGTTACGTTTTAAAGATACAAAGTCAGTTTGCAATTTTAAATAAGAACTAAATATAAAGTCAGAATGCCACATGAAGCATTTTCATGAGAAACTATATTTCAAAACCTTGAAAATAAGTCCATGATGATCTGTTCTATTCCAAGTTGATAAAAATGAATCATGGCGGCAGTAGGCACAACATCACTGTCATTGTGACATGGAGGTCACGCTGCTAAATGTTAGTTTTCTTCAGTATACCTTAAAGAGAACACAAGTGCTATGAACAATCAGGTTTTAAATTCCCTGTCTGTCCAGGATATGTTTTAAAGAAGCAGATTAAAAAGACATGTTGTCTCTGTCCTCTTTGTTCAGTTCTTTTTGTAACTGCCAGACTGATTCATTTCCTACCAGGAAACCAAATTTATTGAAGGATGAATCATAATTCTGATTTTTTTTTTTTTTTATGTTATGCATTGTTGTCACCGGCTTTATAAAATCATAACAACAATGAATAAAGGTCCATGCTTAGTCATGGTGAAATAATAATTCAAACTGCAGTAATTTAAACCTCCATATACGTCTTTATTTGGACAGATTATGCATTCAGGTCAGATCCTTGTGAAATATCCACATTTGATCTTTATGTACAGCAATTGTAAATAAATGTTTCTCCTATGTCATCCATTTTGGATTCATTTTGTTTTGTTTTGCTGTTGTCATTTGTCTACAATCAAAACAACTTGTTTACATTAGCTTTTACATAAGCTTTAAAAATACTAATTACATTTTAAATGACGTGAGCATGTCATTGAGTATTTTGAAGTTACACTAACTCAATAATTTCAACACTACACAACTCTGTCTTGGGAGGCCGCTTAGGTCTGAAAATATATCATTCAGTGAACTGTACAAGATGCTTTTGCGGGGTACTTTTACATTCCAGTAACAGATCAGAGTAGAATTATCTAGTCTCTAAATCTCATCTTCATCAAACTTAAACCTCAAATCATGCTGCATTCACTAAACCTTGTAAGCATAAATTTTGGATTGTTTATTTTTGTTTCTCACTGACAGCAAACTGTCATCACCTGTTAGATGGTCTAGTTAAGGAATTTAAATAATTATGCTCTACCAGTACTTTGTCTAGTGTTGCAGAAATAGCAGTTAAAGCTTGGTTTGCATGCGCTAGTGTGAGAACCCAGGTGAGGTACTGTGTGGGCTCTCATGTGGCAATAATGTACTCCAAAGTTTATTAAAGGCAACTGTCTCCAAACTGCAGCCAGTTGTAGCAACAATCTCAAAATAAGCACACAAGATAGATGGGGTGTCTCACCCAAGCTTATTAAACTGGCTGCTTTGAAGAAAGGTGTAAAAACTGTTGTACAATGTCTCCATAGTATTTTGACCAAGCCATGATAGAGACATTTCATTAAGACCCAGGAAATCATGTCAACTTGTGAAAAAAGACATACATGCAAATGATGCAGGATATAAAATAAGAACAAATTGTGTTTATTTTAAGCTCAATATATTCATTGGATGATATTGCATGAATCACAGTTCAAGACAATCCTTAGTTATCTTATGCTGCCTGTTATGTGGACCCTCAGCTCAGCTGCTGCCTGTAATATATAGCTCCAGGCTTTTTAAAACCCATAAAAGCCCATTTCTTCTGACTGTCAGGCTTTGTGGAAGCATGCTGAGGGGCAGCACCCAGTGGTTGTGAGCAAAGCCTCATCCCTGTGCTGGTGTAGTTTCCAACAGCCATTTGTAAATCCACTCAATATTATAATGTGCCATTCTTCAGTTAAAGGGCAACTTCTCAAATCCATATGCACATTTGATCCCAGATCCTTGAATAGGAGAGTGGGCATGATGGGTCTGCAAAAAAAATTATCTTCATTATTTGAAATAAGAGTACATTTGATCAGTTTTAATCACTAGAAAACAATGCGCAATAACAGAGTCTTTTACAAAAAGGACCCTACTTTTAAGTAGCTTTCTTTTAAGGCCTTGGTTCTTAGCACTGTTGAAGCAAGCTGCTATTATTAAGCCTCAACATGAGTATGTAGTGATACATAAGTAACAATTCGAATGGGAAATATTTAGCTAAAAAAAATATCTGTTTTTGTTGTTGCTGTTTGCATAGTAGAATAAATGAGTTTGAAAAAGCAGCAGAGTGGGAAGTTTTAATGCATCACTGCAAAAGAGAACATTTTACTATTGTATTATAATCACATGTTGAACCAGAATGTGTTCAACACATTCTCAGCTGTAATCCACAATAAATAGAAAAAAAGATCAAGGGACGCTTTCAATAAAACTATAGTTCCAGAAACCAAACATGGATGTCACAAGTCTTATAATCTGTTACTAACAGTGTTCGCCACATCTAACAGAGGCAATTTAATGAAAGTGATTGTCATGGGAAGTAAAGGATTTATTGTGGACAATGTTGTTTTCCCCGAGTAACAAATTAGAACTACATGTTCCTGCTCAGAGTAAGAACACAGAACATAAAAAATTAAGACTGATTAGTTTCCCTGTGTTAAACCCAAAAGGGTGAGGTGAATAGGAAACTAGACAATACTTTACAAAAGGAACATACATACATTATAACAGATGAACACACTGCAGAACTGTTAAGATATTTAGTATATTTGTCTTTACATTGAAAACATCAGAGCAGACTATATATTTTACGTGATGCTTTGCTAGAATAACTAATCTGCAAGCACAGACTGTGAGAATAATAAAACAATTTCTCTGGAAAGAATACATGAGGAACACAGAAGAATAACCAGCATTTATTGATGAATATATAATGTGAAACCATCCACAAACTACTGAACCATAAAAAAGTGAAAGATTAAGTCTTTGTCATTTCTTGTTGATTTAATCAATTCTGCTACCAAACTGACCAAAGTAAAAATGATATATAATCTGTGTTCATTTCAACTTAAACTTAAATTTTAACTTATGTGGTTATGTGTCCGGAAAATCATGCTAGAGTGCATTTTATCTATCCCCAGTTACATCTTAAAAGCTCAGCTTTATGCTTGTCTAGTTATATGAATGTGAGCATGCATGTGTGAGTATATATACTGTAGGTACATGACTTTCTGTAGCAGAGATGCTTGTATTATTTGTCCTGACAAATAGGGCTGAACGATTTCAGAAAAAAATCTAATTGCTATTTTTCTGGACAATATTGCGATTTCGATTCACGATTTTCTTCAAATCAAGCTTCAGTACAATATTTGCAATGTATAATACCATTTATGAACATGACAGAAAACTCCATTATATCATCAAAACATTAAAAGCTATTACTCCTAATCAATGATGACAATTAAAGGTGAGACTTAGCTCACTTTCAAATGCATTTATTAAAAAAATGCATGTAAATTCACCGGAACTCCAGGATTTTCAGATTCCCTGCAGTCCTCCTCCCTCGACCACAGTTAATCACCCCACTTACTGCCTTTTTCAAATAAGGTAATCTGCATGTTGCTTTAAACACTTGAATTTCCAGAGTAAAAAAGACATTATTGTGCTATTTTTTATATTTTAACCATTTCTCATCACAATGCACTGAAAAATCTCCAAATAAGAAATCAATATATTTTCCTCTGAACAGTTCTTGTATGTAGGTTACGTTAAGTGAAACATACAAACCAGGGAGTTTATCATGGATTTATATGTGCATTGAAATGTAATTAAGTTGTAAAATAAATCTGAACAAACATCAAGTTTTACATCTAACTTCATTTTTATGTCATTCTGTCACCTGAACTTGAGATGACGAAGACTACATCATCAATGATCAGTTGGTTTTACCCTGATTGTTTTTATCAGGTTGCATTTCTGACATTTGTACGCACATTTTTGGCCACAACGGCGTTCCGTACTCATCCTCTCATGCCCGCTTGAAAAGCAGCAGCAACAACTTTCCTCCTGTTTCTGGACTTAACTGTGTGGCTTAACTAATGTCCCAGATAACAAGGACAAAGCTTCTGTGTGCTGCCCCGGTTCGCTCCGTTCACGAAGCAAGTCCAGCTGATTATTCGTCTCTTTTTACTCAGATTCGCCTAAATACGGATCATTAATTTACTTGCTCGCATCGCGCTCGTGTCCACAGCGCAAAGCCCAAAACTTTATAGGTTAAAAGAAAACTGGTTGGAATTCAGTAGCGCTTTTATTCCCATTAAAATGATTTGATCTGATTTTACAGATCAGACGCATTTTTTACTAGACTGTCTCATCAGCTGATCGCTGCAGGTGACTTAACTGCTGAGTCATGAAATCTGACGGTGCAGACAGTTCAAGATGATATTTTACTGAACATTAAATTCCCTCATTCGAAGCGGATCAACAAACAGAAAGAGGCAGCAGAGGTCTGCAGCTTCTCTCCAACAACGGAACAGAAAGTTAGAAACTGGATGTAGTTCTACTGAAGCAGTTATCTAGTGTAAAGATTACACAGCAGGAGATGCCCATCCCAGCCCTGATGCTGATTGGTTATCTGACCTGTCCATGAGTAACCTTCCGCTTCTGATTGGTGAGCTTAGTTGGCTGGTACAGAGACGCCAAGTAGCGTGTGTGTACAACAGTGGACAGAGCAGATCCTGGGTCAGTCAGGAGCGCTGGAAAAAACCACAGCTTTGGCGATCACGTGATTGCGTGGTCTGAAATCGCAATTTCGATCTTAAAACGATAAATCGTTCAGCCCTACTGACAAAATCAAGTCAGCTAGGATTAACGGCACTGCAGCTGATATACATTATGAATCATATCAACATTAAACTAATTTGTTCCTTAGTTTATGCATCTATGTGAAACAGGTCTATTCAATCTTAGATTCCAGGTCTCCATGGGTGACTACAGGACTGACTGAGCATATCAGCATGAACCTTATCGACCAAAATGTGAGAAGAGGATGTCTCATGAATTAGAAAATGCTTTCTCTACACTTGTTCTTACTGCACAGCAGTGTTTTAATATCCAGCTGACTGTGATGTGAAAGCTATGATTTTCTATTTCTTTTCACAGATTTCTAGCTGCTGCCTTCTATTTTACTTCACCAGCTAATTCTGTGTCAACCATGACTTTTCTTTGGCATTCTAATGGATACAATATAAGAAAGCACTCAAAAAAGACAAATGTCCTCACAGAGGAGAGCCTTTGAACATATGTTGACATTTTTCTAATAAGTCTTATTGTGTTGTAGCTGCACATTAATCCCAGAAGAAGTAAGTGGATATATGGGAATGGAGTCTTTAAATATTGTCTGTGAGCACACAGTGGACAATGACACCCTTTAGTGTTTGCATGTCCTCCCTTCGGACAGCCTGTCTTCTGCATAGTAATTAACAGCAGTGAAAACTTAAAGCAGGAAGAAAAGGAAGAAGAAATGGGAGCGCTCAACAGGCAGACTACTGTTACCATAGCAACAGGTAAGCTATATCCCGACTGTCAAAATCTAATTTCCTCTGCATCATTTTTATAGGAGAGACAAGGGAAGAATCAGTGTCTTAACGCAAAACGCAACACAGGTGTTTTAGATAAATCACACAAATATTCGCCGGTCTAATGCGCTCTCAACAAGGCTCTGAGAAGCACTCATTATGAGAAGTTGATGGCATTGCAATTGGCAAAGATGCGCAGCAGACTGAAGACGGCTTCATCTACAAATCACTTGAAACTAAATACTCATTATTTATCTGCCACATAACTGATGCCATTTAAATCTTGTAGATATAGGCCCAGGTTTAATTGTGGTTACTTGATGTTTTCAAATGATATGTGTGTTTGGTGGAACTAAAGCAGATAGCATTACAGCTACAATCTGATTCATTCTACCCCTTTTATCACTCAGTCTGGCTGTGCTGTCTCATACATGTTAAGTATGGAGCGTGTGAAAAAATAAAAGTAGCAGAGTCATCTAGAGCTACAACCACAGTTATCAGTGATTTTATTATCTGGAAGAACTGTAGTGCACTGTGTCTCTATTAATTGATCCCTGCTCAGTTCCTGTGCAGCATGTACAAAGTAATGGGTAACACGGTTTCAAGTAAATATTGCACATGATATTGTTTAACGTCTCTTTCTTCTCGAACTCCCTACAAATCTCCACTTGAGTTTTTGTCTTTTCCTGTACACCACTATGCAGTCACAAGAACTGGAAATTAAGATTTAGCACAGGGAAGTTTACTTTTTTCTTTTCTTTTTTTTAATGTAGTTTCACTCAAGCCTTAAGACAGAAAATCAAATACTTGTCATGAAAATCATCCAACTGTCAAAACATTAAAGAGGATGTAAGAAGAAATGTATGTGTGTGCGTGGGTGTGCGTGTGTGTGTGTGTGTGTGTGTGCGTACAGCAGATGTTTTGTGCAACCTGTCAGGCAGGCAGTAGTCCTCTGCAGCTGATACTCTCCCAGGACAGGCAAACTGACTGACAGGTGTGTATGTGCATGCACTTGCGTTACTCATTTTGTGTGGACATAAATTTGTTTACAGGGACATTATGGAAAGTAGCTTCGATTTTGGGGGCATGAAGCCCCCAAAAGTCCCCACAACAAAAATCTTTCAATGACAATATAAACTCTTATTTTAGGTTGGGTTAAGTAAATAATATCCAGTATTGCAGTAAGTCTAAAGAAAATGAGTGCAAGTCAGTGTAATGTCCTCTGAAGTGATAGAAACACTAATGTATGTGTGTGTGTGTGTGTGTATGGTGTGTGTGTGTGTGTGTGTTTTGTTGTGTGAAAAGAAGGGAGCTGGCTTTGCCTCTAGCAAATCAATGTCCCCTCCAGGGAATGTGGAACCTGAGACAAATAGCAAAAGTGACTTGGAGAAAAAAGAAGACAGTAAGAGAGATAGAGGAAGCCCTGGGCAAATACATTTTGGTTTTCCCCTTCCACTCACAGACATTGCACATTTTCCAGCACAATTTGTGTGAAAATGTTTTGTTGGAGAAAATTGGTTAAGATAAAAACCGTGAGAAATTAACACCCGCTAGAAGCAACATCTTAGTCAAGGTAAGAAACTCACAACCGGGTTCCTCAGTCCAACCTACTCCACTGTTTCACAGCAAAAACAATCACAACCATCATCAATCATTATATATTATTAATCATAATAACAATCAAAATAATAATAATACTTATTTGAACTCCTCTGCTGCTCAGTATTTGAGTAATAAAAACTGCTCCCCAGCTGCTGAGAATCTATCTCAACAAATACGTCTCTCTCAGCCCACAATGTCACATCACCGTGTCACTGTCACCCTTGCAGATAAATCTTGTGATGTGTTTACAGGTTCATAAATTTTGAGGAGCAGTGTGCAGAACTTAGTGACATCTCATGGTGTAGTTGCATACTGCAACTGACTGAATTGCCCTGGCAATCGCCAAATCTGGACTTCTTGGGCCAGTGTCCGTAAGGTTTTCAATGTCACCCTGTGCCAACACACCTGGCCCAAATTAATGAGTCATTGTGCAGAACTTTATAGGCTGCCGGACCCATTTAATTTGAGTCAGGTGTTTTGGAGCACAGAAAAGGTCTGGATCTTGGTGATCTTGCACTACCAAGATCACCCACCCCTTTCAAGTAAGTCCAAGAACTACTAAAGCGCTGAAAAGAAGAGACAATACAAAAAGCTATAGAAGTGTTTGGCTCCCTCTGTAGACATATGGTCTCATTCTGAGATAACAAGAAGACATTTATTCTCATCTTCAGGCGATTAAATACAAACTGAGATGTAATTATGAACATATAGTGCAGATTTAAATTCATTATGAAGTTTTGCATAAAAGTCACTCAGGCATAACATATTATAAATGTTTAAAAAAATGACTGACATGTTTTAATAACAACAACATGGCTCTGGAATTAAAAATATAATTCTGATAATTAACTGGCCCTCCACTTCACTCCAAACAGATATCTCAGCACCAACACCCTCTTAAAGGTTGAATATGGAATACGGACAGAACAGCGACATCACGTGTGTCTAGGTTGTAGTTGCAACGGCAGAAAAACTACTCCAGCCGCTGGGATGCCAGGCTCACTGCCGATACGCAAGTGACCAACAGCCTGCAGCATGTCCAACAAGTAACGCAGAGGAGTTTATAACTGACAGCTAACGTTAGCCATGTTAGCAAACTAGCTTACCGTTCCAGGAGAAAAGTCGCCATTTCCATGTTTTGACGCCGTGGAAAACGTTTATGTGGGTCCATTTAGTGAAGTCTCCAACTAAATTTACTCCAGGTTTTGCTCTTCTCAGGTCACTCCTCCTCAGAAACAGATAACAATATCTACAGGGCTCTGAAGCAGCTGCTTCACTCGTCGTGTCCACTGTTTCCACCTGTAGCAGCCTAACTGTGCCCAAAATACTAACGCCACACAGAGATCGTATTTGACAACCCGCAATGGCGGCGTGTATTGGCTTATAGACGTAAATAAAATGCCATTATTGAACCCATAAAAATTTATTTAATAATTATTTTTAGGCCAAATATAATTTTTCTAGGAAATGTTGTACTTTCATTCTGTACCCCCCCCCCCCCCCCCAAAAATCGACCTGTGGAGGGGTTTTTTTGTTTTTTTGTTTTTTTTTTTTTTTTTAAATATAACTTCTAACTGTTCCATATTGAACCTTTAAATCTAGCTTTGACTTTATCAGATAAGGGTATTTATTCTGCAGTTAAAATTACTCTGGTGTACTCAAGTGTATGCCAGCGGTAAAAGGACTTACAAATACATTTCTCATTTTTCCTGTACAATGCTATATTCAGTGACAGCCATCATGGAGGCAATAAAAGTTTGTTATTTTGTTGGCAATTTCTTCAGAACAAATTCTATCAATATCCATTTAGGCAGCACTCCAACCACTTTCAAAAGGCCTGAGTTCAAAGACTAAATTAAAAAAAAAAATTCTCAATAAAACCACATAAACGTGTAACTTGCCTGCGTGTTGCTTTCTATTGTTTACTAACTCTATCTTCTGTTTTGTTTGGGACATCAATATAAAACTTTGCTGCTGCTACTGCTGGTTTAAATTCATTTGTTAAAAATCCATAAACATTTCAATTTTATTATCATATGGGTAACAGACTGCTATATTTGTCTTTCATGGCTAGAATGCAGCATGTAGGCAGCTCTCATTTTTTAAATACCTTTTGCCAAAGTCTCTTCTAAGTAAATTGAACAATGTTCTAGCACAGCTTGGGCAGAGACAAATGAAATTTGTGGCAGAGATAAAGAGTCACATAAGTGATCAGTAGAGGCAGTGAGACCTCATTGCCTCAATAATAGGCTTTTCGCAACACAAGAATTTCAAATTCAATACCAGTGGCCAGGAAATTACTGGATGCTCTATATAATTTTTACCACCACTGAGGGAGAAGTAAAGAGGAATTATATTTTCTTTTTTTATTATTATTATCAAAGAGAACTCCTCTACTAAGTAACAGCTTTGGTGCTTCTGACTGAATATTTTCATGACATTTTTTTTTTTTTTTTTAACTCTCTTCTGCAGACTGATCCTACCTTCTAAATGTTGTGTTTCTGTATAGTTTGTCATTCTGTCGTCTGTATTCAAGAGTGTGGTCAAGCTAGCAAACTGGTACTCCCTGCAAATGTGGTGCTACACAGCATTATTCTCCTGAAGCAACTTTACCTTATAAACTCATGGCTGTTTCATGTTAGAGGGAGGAAAGTATCCTCATCATTCAAACAGATCTGAATGTTTGTTTCTTCCTTCTCTTCACATCGTAGTTTTAATGTTTGAGTGAAGTAAAAGGAACGACTGTTTATGGAAGATGGCAATCTGTACAGTTTTGCCTCAACCTGACGTGGTTTTGATGACTATGAGACAGTTTCTGGTCTCTCACCAACATACAGTAACACACATGCACACACATATCCTTGATAAGGACTATTTTTTAAAAAACAACAACAAAAACAAAGCTGAGCATATTTCCAAGGCACACTGCTGATGCCGCACTGTCTCAAATTAGTGACAAAATGCAACTTATAATCACAATCTTTGAACCTTAATTTAAAGGCCCAGGTTAACTTACACCATTCCTGCAAACAAAGGAGATCATATGATGTATATTTAAGGGCAAGCACATTTATACAGATACATTTACTCTATGTGCCAGAAGCAGGAATTTAAAGGTGTCATCACCCGGAAATCCGACTTTTTCACGTTAAAACGTGTATTGGAACAGGACCTCAGTTATAACGTGCCAGAAACTCCGGAAAGTGAAAGTAACTTCGTCTTTGAGTGCAGGCTCTCTCTTTTCACCAGAATCGGACACAAGCACGAGCTCTCCACAGTACGCGAATTGGATTTCTTTCTCCCAATGACGTGAACGAGAGAGGCTGCGAGAGCTGCTAAGCTAGCGTCTTTAGCACCACCTGAAGGCAGCTGATTACCTGCCACGAAGTAGACCAGCTTTGTCAGAAAGGACGGCGGCGGCAAGGAGGAGGAGGAGGGGGGAGATTGCCATGCTGAGTTGCCTCGGCAGAAATTCAGCAGTTTTCAGTGCTCTAACAGGAGGGACAGCACTACCAGGGAGCAGTGGATTATACTTATCAGTGAGGATGTGCAGTCGGTAAGTGTTGCTGCTTGTGTAACTTATTATCTTTTGTGCAAGAGACCAGTAAATGGTGATTGACGAACGGACAAACTGCTAATGTAGCTACAGAAACTAACACTGTTTGGTTAACTTCACGTCAGACGTCCTCTCCTTATATTCATCAGAGTCCAGCCCTTTTACTCTGCGGATCCTCTCCATTAACCGCACCGTTACGTTTTTATCACGTTTTTCTCTGTAGGGACATCATTTCCTTCACTTGCTCTGTCCTGATAAAACTTTGTTTTGGCTTTGACGTTTGCCTCGTGAACGTCTTACAGACAGATCTAACTCCCGTGCATATTCTTAAATGAGTTAAAATGAGCTCATTAAATTTTCCTCCCACCCAACTAGAATTAAAAATTAATTTGAAGATAATTTAAGAAGGATTGTGTATGTAAAACGGCAGGTTATGACACCTTGCAAGGAGAGAGAGGAACAGTAAAAGGTAAAACAATCATCTGCAGGCTTGTCAGACGGACCACCAGACGACACTGCTGCTGATACAACCCTTTATTACACTCTGGCTCCATAAAACCAAATAAGCCCTATCCACAGAACTGCTCCACGCGAGTATGTATCTTGAAGATGAGTGGGTGTGTGTGCTCAGTTTTGTATGCCAAGTAAGATGTATCCTGAGTCTGGGCAGAGAGAGGAAATGAGTGGCCAAAACCCATAAACATGAAACAGGTCCTGGTAGTGGACCTTGTATGTACAACAGAAACTACAACTGTTCTCAGTTGTTACAACTGTGAGACAGAGGAGAACAAAACGACAATTCGGATATTTATTCAGAGTGAATTCATTAATTTATCTAGCCTTCTTCTCTCTGACTCAGCTAACAGGGAGGGAAAGGCATAAAGTATGTTACACTTACACAGAATAGTCAAGATGAGCAGTTCCAGGAATGGACAAAACCCTCCATCTTTCTTTTTGTCTCATGAAAAAAGAGAGTTCATTTTGTAGCTGTAATGCAATGAGGACATAGTGTACAGAGGAAAATTACCCTGTAGGTATGTGAATCAAAGCAGATCCTGGATCACTCAATATGATCTAACTGTACAAGACTGGATTCTATTTCAAGTCAGCCAAGACCAGACCATGGCCCATTTTTCCTCTGTCTTACCTTTTTGTTATAGTGGTTCTACAACCCTTCCACCATAATACTCTCCTGTAAAAGATGGTTTGGTAAAGACTATCTTGAGCATGAAATTTTAGTTGAGGACTAATTGTACAAAACTCTTCAAGTACAACTGAACTTCTTTGTTGGATAATTTCATTTCACTATTAAATTTTGATTGGTGCTAACACCTTTAACCTCCACTTCTTTGCTGCAAATCCCTCTCAGAGCTACAGGGCTCTCCTTTTTCATTTGGCTTAAAACTCAAATGTGAATGAGGTATCCTGAGGCGTTAAGCTTTGCAATTAAATCCATGTTACTGAGTCAAAAGATGCTCATAGAAATGAAGTTGATCAAATAATAAATGCTCCTCCAAATAAATAGATGCCACCACTATGTTCAGATAAGGATTTGAAATTAAATGTTTCTTTGTTTCTTCCTACCTTTTCTATACATTTGAAGAAAAAGGACTGCAATGATTATGCCCACGGATTACAGTCAGTTTAACTCCTTAAAGCCCGGCTTTAAAAAATTATTAAAATAATTTTTGTGTATTTATCATCTGTTGCCTTGCAATGTCACAATTATTAAAGTGCAAAAGATATCCACCAGGGGGCAGGAGAAAAGTATCAGATGGAGTACAATGGAATTTTGAGTATTTATCATAAAGTGATGCAAAAGGTCTCAGAAACTGTATGTATCAAATATGATACATACAGCATTCAAGGAAAAAATTACTTTGATAGCCCTAACAGAGCTCTGATCTGAACATAATCAAGTCAGGGATGACATCAGGACTCAGAAGAAAGTGAGAAACTTAGGATGTATTCGTACTCTGGCTGTTTGGTCCGTTTCCAAGGATAGTCCACTTCGTATGATGCAGTGTGAACACCTAGTGCATCTTGGTGCGCACCAAAGAAGCGAACTCTGGTCCGCCTGAAAGCCAGGGCTCTCGGTTCACTTGCAAACGTACTATTGGACTATCCAGCGAACAAAATGGAAGTGGCATTTGCCGTAAACCAGAAGAAGCAGAAGGATTTGGGGTAGATTATCATTTAGGTCGGGGGGAAAACAAAGCAAACCGCATGTGTTCAAAGAAGCTAAAGTCAAAACTACAATAAAAAAAATTTGAACATGTCTTACAGAGACTGAATAATAAGAAGCAGAAAGATTTCCACTTTAATCAAAGAGTCCGGGTTTCTTCTACTTCTCACTCTTTTATCATTGATCCGTGGTTGTATTGGGGAGCGTTGCCCCCTAGCAAGCAGTTGTTTTTAACTATGGTGGTTTAACCAGGTGGTTTGGGCCGCTTCAATTACATGCAGTTTGAACCCTAACCGAAGCAAAAAAAAGGTGTGAAATTTTCACAAATCCCTGCCCAATCGGACTCAGTCCCTGGACTATCCTTGTGTGAATGCACCCTTAAACACTAAAATTGCAAAACCAGAAACTGCATATGGTCCTTAAGATTTTTCCTCTTTAGTTATTTACAGTTTATATACAAAAACACATATTTACCTCTGGGTGTTTTCTTTTCCTGCAACGCGATCTCCAGATGTGTCCATGGGGGAAGGGAGCAAGTTAAGACAGGAGGTCAGAGACTGGCTGGAGTCTTCTCTGGACACTGCGGATGTACCAAAATGCACATAATCACTACATTTAGGTTGTTTTTTTCCCCCTCTCATTTAAACTGATACTGCTACCTGGGTTCAAAAAACCCTGGTTAGGGCCAACAAAATCCACAACTTTCTAGATCAGGTATTTCTTGCTGTTGTTGCAAAAGGTCTCAGTCTATGTGTGATTTTAGCCCTGCAGCTGAACACTGCTGACCATAAATTGCAGTGAAACAGCTTTCTTTTTAATAAAGGCTTCAACAAGCCACATGAGAGACGTAAAAATGTGAAGCCCCGATGAGAGTGTGCAAGTGTGTGCGGTTGTGTGTATATCTTGTTGTGCATCTCTGTGTGTATACAGTATACATCTTTATATGGACCTCCACACATGACAGATACTGCATTATGTATACTTCTGAACATGTGTGCATGTGTGCCTTTAAACAACTCACTTTGATTATGTTGAAGAACCTTACTCTTTTATTGCAAGCACAGTCTTAGTCCTTTGACTTTATGAGAACAATTCATCAAACCTTTAATTTCATGCTACAGTCTGCAAACCATTAGGTCTAATGACTAAGCACTAGTGAGATAGTATGCATTAATGATGGTGCCTCCTTTGGCTCTGCATCAACCCCTGCCTGTAGAGATGCTATCATTACACGTGTGTGTATTTTGTGAATGTATGAACATTTAGTTAAAACCTACCTTATTCCCTAAGACTCTGTAACTCTCTAAACCCTGCAAGCACAGTAAATTTGGTTTATTAAAGCTGAAGCTCCCATTGTACTTTTTACTCCACCTTTTTATGAAGCATTTTACTTTGTCTGCGAGTGAACCACTCGGTGAGACCATCAGGGAGTTAAACATTGCCTAGAGATAGATTAATCCACCCTCACATTAACATATGCAGTCCTGCCTAGTATCTACCATCAATCATGCAGTTTCTAAGCAACAAGAAAAACAGAAACGGAGGGTGATTACATTTCAATCTGAAATGTAAACCCCAAGTAAATACTACACACACTGAAGTTTTAACATGAGCCAAAAATTAGCAGGTTGAGTGAATCGGACGCATGATCAATACTGACAAGATTTCACCAGGTTGCAAAATGGCTTTTACTATAATGTTCCTGCAAATAACACGTTCTTGAAAAAGTCAGTTGTTTAACTCTACTGCATAATCTATTCAACTGCTAAATAAATAAATACCTTTTAATTACATAAATGCAAAAAAATAAATTCATTCAGTCAGTATAATAAAATAATTGTGTTGTATGAACAGAAGCTAAAGCTACTGTTTTGTGCTGCATTGTGGTAGGGCACTGGAAATAATTCTCCTCTGACAGTCACTTTTCAACCATGAGGCATGTCGGTGGGACTGAAATGCCAAAACAACAAAGGAGATAAATTGCTATGAATAAGGCAGCTCATCAAAGTTGTGACACATGTAAAGAGAGGCAGGGAGAATACTGGTTTCATGTTTTAAGGTGATGGAATGGATGTTGCTTAATGAAGAAACAGAGAGACAGACAACGTAGAAAATGACAGCAAAAGGGAGGATAGACTGCGACATAAAAAGAGGCTGTGACATAAATGTATATATCAGCAGACATTTACCTAAAAATGAAAAGGAAAAGATGACAATAAAGGCATGCGTATGTCTGATGCTTTGTTCTCTTCTAGTAATTACACAATTACTTCTTTGAAAATCAAACTGAAAGTCAAACTCAGCTGCAGCTGGTGTTTATATCTGTATTTGACATGATACTGCAACTACATTTGGGCATCAAGTGCAATGAAAAACTTACCATGTCGATGTCGCTGATCATCAGAAAGGTCCAGGTCTAACATAAGATCATCCTCATCCAATTCTGAAGAACCCAGGTTATTTAATACATCCTGTATAAAAAAAAACATAAGCAAAAACAGAAACTTTTAAAATATTCATCCGTGAAAATAATGAAGCACTTTAAGCAATACTAGAGAAATATATGACTGTTTTTCATTTTGAAGCACACTGTCAGATATGGGCATTTCCAGACTGAAACTTCCCTAGGGTACCCATGTTCTGAAATACCAAAATTCACCAAATTCTGGTTTCCTGCCCAGAATTTGCTTTATGTTACCACATACCAATGCCAACTACTACTACTAAATAAAAACAAAAATAAAGCTAAATTAGAGAAGGAAAAAAATGTATATACATATACATTTATTTATATATATATATATATATATATATATATATATATATATATATATATATATATACACACACACACACACACACACACACACACATATATACAGTATATATACATACATATATATATATATATACACATGCATGCATGCATGCATACATACACATATATATATATATATATATATATATATATATATATATATATATATTAGGGATGCACAGAAATGAAAATACTTGACCGAAACCGAAAACAAAAAATGAACAAACCAAGGCCGAAAACCGAACACCGAAAAAAATGTCAATTATTAGAACTGTAGCACTTTTAGCTACGATGTGTACTAACTTCACTAAAATCAATCATTGCAACAAATCAAGTACAAAAGTATCAAAATATTTATTTACCCCTGACATTACAGAATGTACACTATAGATTAAAATTCAAAATAAAATATTTAGTTTGACTCCACTCGTGTACATTACATAATGCCTTTTACATTTTTTTTCTGTAGGACTATTACAACAAATAATAATATACAGGCTTATAACTGACTGGCTGCTGAAAGACAGTGAAATTAAATATATTTTCACATAAAAACACAAAGTTCATAAGTTGCATGCTGGATGCGCTGTTTGTTGCATCATCACAAGTTTCGGCCGTGTTGTTTCGGTGATTTATGTCTTTCGGCCGAAAACCGAAAATGCACTTTTGGGTCATTTTTGGCCGAAAACTTTTGGTGGCTGAATTTTCGGTGCATCCCTAATATACATATATATATATATATATATATATATATATATATATATATATATATATATATATATATACATGTCATCAAAAATAATGGTAATGCAATGGAGTACAAACTGTGCTGTGAATCATGTGACTAAAAGAGACAGAAATTAAAATATAGAATGCCTTAAAAGCAGTTTTTGGCAGTACAATGCCATAGCTTTTGATGTAACAACTTAATAACCAAAATCACTTATCAAGAAAAGCATGGAAAATAGCTAAATATCAGTTCACTATTTTTGTTATCATTATATCTGTCCAGACAAATGTACTTTTAGTAGTACCAGGCATTAAAATGACCAAGAAACATAAGAAAAACTATACATATATATTAGGGCTGTATTGGTATGTGTATTTGTGTCGAACCGATGGGTAGACTACTCTCGGTTCGGCACCCTGCACTGAACTGCTGGGCGCAGGATTTGCTTATTTAGCTTTTTATTGATTCATTAAGATTTTGCGTGCCAATGGACATAATTGAGTGACGGATAAGTGAATCTTCGCCTTCACTTGGTGCAGCGCGCTTCCATCCTGTTTCTAGCAACTCCTAACATGGCATGTAAGCTGGTTGAGCTAGAGGAAGCACCGTCAAGCCTGAAGTCCCCCATCTGGAGGCACCTCGGTTTTGACGAAGAGGGAGGAGGGGGGAAAAAAAGCCGACAAAACAAAAGCAGCGTGCCGACTCAGTCGGGTATGTACAAAGAAACACTTCCAACATAACACATCTAAAGCAACACCACACAAGTTTGACTGTTACTGGTACGACTAAATAACAGACTAATTTAGCACAAACACATGTAAAACCAGCAGTATGTTACTTATTTCAAGATTTTTTTTATTCAGGCAATCTGACCAGAAGAGTAACCTCCTGTGATGTTTAGTTTTGTGTGATGAGGATGAGTGAAATGAAAGTGAAGCTGTTTCTGTTAAATACTGCTCTTAAAACTCAGATGGTGTCACTTCAGAGGTGAAAGCATGTTTTTTTTTTCCATTGAAAAGTGTGAAAAACCAACAGCAGGATTTTATTTTAAAATTTTTTCTTTATTTATGGTTATTTTTTTCTTATTTAAACAATATGGCAGGAAAACAAAACAAACAGATCTGATGTTAAATTTTAGTGAACTTGTTAATAAAACATATTTGTATTTTTTCCATTATTGTACCGAAAAAGAATTGTGTGTACCGTCACAGCCCTAATAAACTGTATATTAAATATATATATATATATATATATATATATATATACACATACACACACACACATACATACATCTTAGGGGTGCAGCAATACATCTATTTGTATCGAACCATGACCACCATGAAGGGGTGTCCCCGACTAAGAATTTTCATAGTCGAACCTGATTCGTCAGATCATGCCATTCGTCAACGAATAGTCGAATCATGTTTTGTTTTGTTTTTTTCCCTTATAATCTCATTTGCGTCTTTTCCTGCTCCAGAGAAAGAGCTATAACACCTCATTAAATAAATAAATTTTTCATTTGGCATAAGATAACAACAGGACGTCTCCATCACCTTTCATTTTTCTATATCACTGATTGGCTGTAAAACATGTCTGCTCGTTTAAATCCTTATATTATTTATTTAAATATTTAACAAAAAGAAAATTACAAGGTATGTTGGTGTGAAACAATTCATTAATTAAATTTTTATCTTTAAGTTAACACTGCAGGCATATACCTAATATTTTCATTAAAGTTAAAGTTGGGAAAGAGAATTAAAAGGGTGTAACAGTCTGTGCTCCCAGCGCACGGTCCAAATGTCAAACATATAAAAGAGGAATTCCAATAGAATAACCTTCACTGAATAAATTAATTAATTAAACAACAACAAAAAATAGTCTCATAACAAAGTGCAAAGTCATATCCATGTAAAGCAGAAAGTAAAAGTTAGAAAGTGCGCAGCAAAAAGGCGATGAACAGGAGAGCTGCGCTTCTCGCTTCGTTAACAGTTAAGCCAACAGGAGAACTTCCTCTGGATGGCGTGGAGGTGAAAATCATCACAGCCATGATGATTTCACAACTTGCTGGAATGGTACAGCAGTCTTCCCCTGACATCTCAACCCGATCATTGAGGAGTGGCTCCACATGTGCACTCAACAGCTGATGCAGCAAGACCGCTGTCCAGTTCAGGACAAAGATAAAAGCGCTGCTCTAGGGAGTCCGATATCAGCCGCAGGCTTCATGATTTAGGAAATTATGGTCCTTAAAAACACGTTCTTTCCTGATACAATTTGAATAAGCCTCCAGCAGCGCCAGGCATCCATCTTGAGCTGAGCATTACGCTCGGGAGTAGACCCAGTGTTTGTCTGCAGCAGTCAGACTGTTTCCCACCTCGACAGACTGATGGTGTGAATCAGTGAAAGAAGCTACAACAATGATGATGTGACAGTTGAGGGTCCTGTCATCGTGTCTCTGGCTAATTGGTCGTCTCTTTGGCTGAATGGTCAGCGCGAGCGACTCACCGGCAGACTGCAGTTTAAACCCGCCTGCCCGGCCCTCCTTGCCTTATGCCACACTTATAGTAACAGAATTATTCGGCTGCTAATAGACCTATAACATGAATTATTTAAAGAACAAATGAATATTGTGTAAAAATCAAACATTCAGCACCCTCCTACTGCCAGGATGGTATGATCTTTGCTTGGTAACCAAATGCTGCAACTATTTGACTTAGAGACTGACAGTTAAAGCACAGTACTGGAAACGAATCGTCAACTATTCGGGGACACACCTACCACCATGTATCTACTATTTAACAATACAGAATTTTTAATTTATTTTATCAACCTGTCTTCTGACGATGAGCTCTCAGTATAAAAACTCAGTGGATCTGCGTTTGACTACATTCAGATCTGGTGTTTGGAACTACTTTGGTCGTTGAGTATAACCCTGATGGTAAACTTCTGGACAAAAGCACATTGGGCTAAAAAAGGCATGCAAATTTTTTGTTTGTATCTAAAAAGTATCGAACCAAACCGTGAATTTTTTGTATCATTGCACCCCTAATACATATATAGGCAGATACAGAAAAGAGGCTCAAGACACTTCATTATAATGCAAGATGGATGCTGAATTAGTTTGTTGCTACCATACAAGAAAGTAATGAGCAATTATTTTTATTATTTATTTGTGTTTTAGTAATGTAAAGTCATAGTTTGAAGTTTAAAACATGCATTCTTATTCTTGTTTGGTCCTGTAACATTACCCTGTCTCTTGACATGTTTGGTGGCTTCTACTGGCATCTGTAATGGTTTGTGTATCTTGTTGCGTTTGTCTCTGTTTTTTTGTTTTCATCTGACATCCCTGTATGACCTCAGCTCTGTTGTCATTCAAGTTCTGTTTTTGCTTTGTCTCATCTGTTTTTGGATGACTTGTTTCTGCTGCACTTGTGCTTTTCTTAAACAAAGAAACTAAAGTGAAAGTGAAAAAGTTTGCTTTTCACAAAATGAAAATTCTTGTGTGCAGCTGTGAATGTGCTGGGCTCAAATGGAAATTCTGTTTTATGTATGTGATGTAACATAACACACCTGTAGGGGTAACCTAAGAGCAAAAATGACCTTAGTCTCTGGTGCAATTTTAATGACAATGTGATTAATGAAGACCTCCTGCATTTCTTCTGGGAAACTATTTTTGTTGTTCATTAAGCAGGCTCTTAAATTAATGAGGAGAAGAAAATAAATACAAGCCTGAATACAAAACAATTATAAAAAATTATTTTCATCAAACTTTTTAAACTTCATAATATTATTTAAACGATGTTACAAATATGAGCAATAACAGCAGTGATTTCTTTAAGGTGTAGGTTTTTTTAATGTTTGTTTGTTGGTTTATTTTAGTTCTTCTCACTTTACCTGCAATTAATGAGATACTTAGTCCTCCATTATGGCATCCAAAATCAGGAAAACATCTTGTTAGTCTGAGAAAAAGCAGTGACTATGCCAAATGAGGCTGTAGTTTGTGTAACATCTGTCAGCTTTCCTCATGCTAGACAAGCAAAAAACTTTCTGCTGACCAAATCAGAAACACTGCCAATCGGCAGTATTTGACAAAGAAAGGCAGCCATTTCTAAGTCAAGTGATTTTCAAAACTGTTTGAAAACAAAAAAAGCAACTGTCTCATGACTTTTGCAACACCTCAATATCCAGTGAAGATAATGATTATCTTCACCAAAACTCTGTGTTTTATTCATCCTCTGCCTCTGAGGCAACGCTCTGTTTTTCACCAATATGATGCAAGAACACTGCTGAGATCCTTACTAAAAACAAAATTCTGATTCTCACTAAAAGGTTTAAACTCCAGTAAAAACTCAGACATCAACACAATTATATTAAAAAAAACATGAAATTGTTCTGAAATAATGTTTCAAAAACATTCCCCCACCCTTTTAGTATAAGCTGAAACCCTGCTGAAATCATTTTAAAATTTTATTAATGAGGTCTGTCTTAAATCCTCCATGTTTTGGATGAGCAATCACCACAGGACTGCTGTGAGTCATGCTACATCCATTGATGCCAAACACCTCATACACGCTGACAACCTTTCAATAAATGCTTCCATGTTGTTGACATTATTTTTCTGGTTATAATGATGCAGAGAGATGAGGTTTAGTTTGGCTTAGATGTAATCCAAAGGTTACTGCTGCCATCTAATGGTCATCAAACGCCTACTCTACAAAAGACAGTAAGAAGAAAGAGATGCTAGTTAATCAGTTATAACACAGCAAAACCTTTTTTTTGCAATGCATTGTATGATTAACAATGCAGCAAATATTATAGAATAACATTGTACCAATTGATGAGTGACAAGAACAGAAAATTAAATTGAAAAAAATGCACATTTGTATGAGATCCGTTGTGTGATCACAGTTAGGTGCAAGTCACTTTTTTGTCAAATTTTTTCATTTAGCAAATCCTGAAAAATTATGGTAATGTAAAGTTTGCTCATACTCCTAAAAACCCACTTTCACCAGCAGTGAATTTTTCTCCTTAAATTCTTTTTAAAAAGCACAAATGTCAAAATAAATATGGATCAATATGGATCATAACAGTGGGTGAACTACAAGATGTAAAACAAACCAGTACCAGCCTTGTTAGTTATACAATGTATCTCCTATGATATACTACCTTCACTGGTTTCTAAAATTTACTAACTTACATAATCTTTTTTTTGGCAATATTTTAATTTGTTTTCAAAACTTCTAATTGTCGCTACTGCTATTTACCTCACTTAACTGAAATCCTAAACTCTATGTAAAGCAAGAATCGTAGATTATCTACACATGGATCAGAAAATCCAATAACCAACTCTGTTTGGTTCTCATCATTGTTGTTTGGACATAAATAACCTCCCAGCCATTTTCTGTATCGATCTCCTCCCATCTGAGACCAAGAGTCTCAATGCACAGTGACATTCCTGCCTATTCAGCCAGACCTCTGATATTCCTATCAACTTAATCCTTGTTGCCAGGGGTATTACCTATGTGAAACCAATGTAGGCTGTGTATGAGCACATAGCAGTACACTTTTTTTCCCCCTCCCCACTTGAAGCACAGAGCAGTAAATATCAGAAAATGACAGGATGTATTTTGTGTATTACACCTTAACACCTCATTTTAGGCATTAAACCTACAAAGGTATTGGAAAAAAATGAAGACCCATACTGTTTCTAACTTCATCTGAAGCCAAATTACCCATTTTAATGTGCCCCCTCTAACCACAGAAACACCCAAACATGATCTCAAAACCTCACAATGTCACCTTCATCAATGTGATTTAACTTAATTCTAGAGTTAATAGAGATAATATCAGATTCAGGTCTCATTAAAACATGACTTGATTTCTTAGTTGCCATATAAAATGACATTCAAAACAGGGATAAGATGAAGCAAGTTCTCTCTGTCCATGAAAAGCCACTGGTTTCTGTTCACACTCTGTCTAAATCATATATTCAGCTGATGAAAATTACATGTTTTTCAGTGCTTCAGGGTGGCAAAATGCATTAAGATGAAGGGAATGCAATTTGGCTTTGCGGCCAGGTATTATGGCCTCTAGCAATGGAAAATATACAGACTAACAAATGACTTTCATTCTATCTGAATAGGCACTTCACAGCCAGTTGTGTTTACAATGTACCTAAGGGCATACAGGATTGAATGTCCAGTCAAATTGGAAATCCGTTTGTTGAATAAAACCTACATGACAAAAAAGGAATTTATCCACACTGTCCCACAGTTTATTGCTTGACATTTGTCATTTTCTAACGACTACTCCTGTCAATACAGAATAATCCCTCATCCCAGAGCAGGGGGAAAATAGGATGCATTTTATTATAAACAAGCAAAGATACTTAAAATTCTAAAAACACAGGCTTAATCCTAGTGGATTACAATGTTGATTTTGTTACTAAGTGAATTTATATTTTCGTAATCATGAATATGAATTTAAAACACATACTTTCGCAATTTACTGCACGTATGGCAATGTCATCAGCATGATCTGTTGCATGAAAGCCTGATATTCTCAAGTGTTTAGTAAATGATTAAATGTAAGTTACTAATGTTTAGTTGTTTCTGCATCACAAATTAAATTTGCATTCAGAGGTGTCCAGCAAGATTAGTATGGCAGTAGTGCTGCTCTTGAAAGCATACCAGCCAGTGAATAGTCTACTTCCTAAATCTGCACATACAACACTGTCCATGTTTCTAAGAAAACTGAGTTATAATATCTCCTGCTGAAAGAAGGGTAGTAATATAATCTGACCGATACTCCAACTTGTTCATCGTTGAATCCACTAACTAACTAGTCTGCCTTGTCGCACATACAGTAATATAAATACTGTGCATACCTGAAAACATTGCCAACAAAAAGAAAAAAAAAACAATTCAAATTTGATCAAAAGTATGTCATAATTAGTATAGCTTATATCATATCTTTGCGCAAAGTTTGCATAATATTTAATGTTTGCAGACATCTTAATTGTTTGTCAAATATCTGTATCTGTATCTGTAGCTTTTACAGTTCTGTCTCAGAGATGAAGAGTATCCTTATCTGTTTATGATTAATACAAGTGTCACAATAATTAGCTTTTACAAGGCTGTAATGAGACTACAGTATAAAAAACAAGAAACACTATAAATTACGTCTTCCAAGCAAGCTGCTAAGCAACTGCAAAATGCACTAGTCAACGTAAAGTGGATCACAGAAAACACTGCATGTCATTCAAACTGCTAACACGTGAGCATGTTCAATGCTGTGAAGCTCCTCTCTTTGATAAAAGGGAATTTATTGACAATCCTGTTTTAAATGAAATCATTGTTAGCCTGTCATAGTAGCATCACCAGACTCATCAAGCAAATATGGGATTGCCTCAATTCATAAAGGCATCCCAGAGTTTCTGTCTACAAATTCAATAAATTAGTCACTGCAAACTAAATGTTAATTTAATTTAAATAAAACATTATGTTTGCTGCGATTGCCAAAAAAAACAAAACTGTAAAGTTCTCCCTAGCACACTGTTAAGTATGATTTGCTCAAGTGTGTCTCTGTTTTGTCCTATACAGTTGCACAGGCTGTTTACACATGGTAAATGTTCAGACAATGATCAGACCACTCTAAACCCTTCATTAATTCCCTGACTAGTTACATGTTTAATTAGGATGTTATTTCTTGTGTACTATTATTTATATCAGACAGTGCATATACACCCGAGCGCGAAAGCTCAAGTATCTTAATCTGACATTTTCCATCAGCTGCAAGGGCAATGAGTTCACCAATAAACCTTTATGAAAGTTAAGAGTGTTGGGAAATTGTCTAATGATGTAATTCTGTTGGTGCAAAGGAAAAAAGAAGGAGATGGCACCATGTTTACTGAGGTATAAGTCAAAAGGCAACAGCAGCCTGAAATATACACAGCACTGTGTTGTGTTTATTCCTACTTCGTTTAATCTCTCAGAGGAAGCCTGTGGTCTCCGTTCGAATAAATGGGATTGATTTAAACTAACTTGCCTTTCACAGAGCTTTTTTATGCATACTTTAAGAAAACCAGTCCCTACCCAGTTGTTGTTTCAGCCCATTGCCAGAAACAAAAGTGGATATCTAAACATGCATTAACAAAAACAAGTGCAATGTGTGCAACCAGACAAAGTAAACAGAGAGGATATAAGGCTTAAACCTGACAGATGACTGAAAAGTTTTTCTAAGTACTTTACACATCCACGGTACCACTGAACTTCAGAAGTTTGCCTTACACAACCATATAGAATAGAACAGCAAACTTTTAAGTGATGTCTACTTACAGCATACAGGAGTCAGAATCATGTAATAGTTCTTATGCGTAACTACTGCTGCTTGCACAGTCATCGCTGGACTATGCGTCTGCAGCTCCTTCTCTGCTCTGCATGACTATGCATGTGTTTGAAGGCCAATACCAGTCAAACAGACACAAGAATGCAGTTCTTTTCCAGAGGGAGAGCCAAATGGATTTAAGAAACAGTAATGTAACCTAGCTGAAAGGTATTAATTGAGTCTTCACTCCTTATGTGCCATCATTGGCAGGTGGCAATACCAACTGCCGAGACGCTGCAACACCACCACTACACAGCATCCTGTACTCAGAAAAAAAAAAATTACAATGTAGGCAGATCTTTGGCAAATAAATGCAATTTCATGGCCTAATTAAAGTAAATGTAGATAAATCTAGTCAGTTTCAAGGCAAAGTCAATGCAACACAACCAGGATGAATGGGAAAATTCTGGCCACTGCCACCAGTCCTCCATGTCTGTGCATCCCTCACTAATTTATATACTGGTAGTTTTTTATAGAATTTTTACAAAATTACACTCTTAGTTTTTACTAAATGTTCTGTTTTTGTAACAAAACTAAGTTTAAAAACTAACTAACTATAGTATCATACATCATAATTACTTGGATGACATTTCTAATTCAAATCTCTCTCCATCTATTCAAATATCTAACATTACTTTGAACTCAGTTACCACCAACAGAATATATTTCCTAATAAGCTATGAGTGTAAGAGTGACTGTCAAGCCAAATACCTAAAAGAGAAAGAGACTATGTTCAAGTCATTCCTCTGCATATGTGGCCTCTTTCTCATCCAACGTGTCCGACAGCTTATTGACTGTGACATGAGAGCTTGAGATGAAGACAGAAGTAATGGCTGAAGTGGATATGTAAACTTGTAAAGGTGTCATCTCGGAGTCATTTAAATAGCAGGAATATTGTGGCAAGGAAACTGGCAGCATGTAATCATCAATATTTGACTTCACATAGCAAACATTTAAAACATCACATGATGTTTGCAGCTAACACACAATTTTCGTAGAAGCTTGAATAAATATGTAAACTTAAAATAAAATATTGGTGCATTTCAGTTTGTATTATGCACACATTCTCTTATCAGTTTTCTTTATTATGGGCAGATGTGAACTTATTTTTTGTTGACTGTATTTCCTTTATTTAGATCGGGCAACTTTATACTTTTATACTGATTTCACAGAGCTTCACTTTGTGCTTCTAACTAATTTCAATTTTCCTTTCATTGTATTTTTATTTGTTTAATCTATTAACACTTACTTTTGTATGTTTAATGAACTGGTCATGTCTTGTAGAAAAAGCAGTGGCACCAGCCAGTCTTTCTGGTCAAACTTTGGTTATTGACCGTTACTGTGTGGGCAACTAGGCAACAACTCAGTATGATCTAAAACTTGACTCATAGCCAAGAACACCACAGATTGATATTCATAATTCTTCTCATAAGAAAAAACAATCTCACACACATGGCTTAACACTTACCAGACTTCCCAGTTTGGATGATGAGGAGTTATTTCTGTGTTTGATCAGCCCACATCCCTCGATGCCTAGGGCATCCCTGTGGTTTCCATGGATACGAGGCCCACCAGCCCCCTCAGATGAAGAGCGCAGACGCCTCTCCAAGCGCATCACCTCATGATAAGGGCTAGCACTGCTACACAGAGAAGCTGGAAGAGGAAAAAAGGGAAATCATGAACACAGATTGACACAATACAAAAAAAATATATATTAAATTTAAATGAAACTGTTGATATGAGATATGATCATCTTTTTATTGTTTTCTATTGCAGTCAGACCTATCTACTGTAGAGAATATGGGATACAGTAGACAAAGCCACTTTTATCCATTTAACATTTTAAATGCACTGTACTTAAAATAACTCCTAATGAAACCAATTAGCTTTATTATTTGTTTAAAATAGTATTTACTGTGTTGAAAAAAATCAAGTTTAAAATCAAGTTTAGTGCCCCATTTTCCACACTTAGAGTGCAGTATAAAAATAAAACAAGATAATGGATGAAATACTCTATAGTTATACAATCTGGATTGTTATAATTCCTCTATTGTGGTCTGCAGACAAAGGTGAAACAGGTAGAGCAACAAGCCATAAGGAAGTAATACCAGATCCTCTCTTCCTCTTTCTTGCTTCTCCTTCACATTCCACACACATTCACACACATACATACAGTACTTCACAAGATAGTTTTCCCATTATAAAGTTATGTCTGTGTTCTTTCCAAGCTCACTCTGTTCTTAATAAAATACTTAACATGTATACATGATACATATAAAGGCTTTTGTTATCTTTTAATATGTCTTTAGACATTCATAATCTGGTCTTCATTTTAGATGGGGCCAGCACTGACTGGCCTGATAACAAGGGAAGTCTATCAGGAAGATAGACAGATGCTGATCATAACAAGGAGAAGATATTCACAGGCCAAGGAGCAGCCTGCCCAAGAGACCAGCCTCCCTGATAAACCTTTGTGTAATATCTCTGCTCTTACAAGTGAGCAGAATCTCTTCAGAACTTTGTCCAGGTACTATGACCTCCAGATCTTCTGAACTACAGTATGCTCTCTGGCTGCAGCCAACTCCTGGCTGCAACTGATTCTTTTTTCCTCAATCCATCTCTTTATAAACTTCATTCATTATTGGTGTACCACATAAATTAATATATTTTCATAATAAAATTAGCATGAAATCTTAACTCACCATGGATCATAATTGTCTTTTTTTCTGCCACAAGACTACTATAGTAAAAATATCAAAGATTAAGAAGAAGACAGGGATAATAAATTGAAATAGAAGGCAAAAACGAAGAAGTAGAAGCAGAGAAAGACGAAGGCAGAGAAAAAGGAGGTGAGAAAAATGGTGACATGGTGAAAAAGTGAAAAACATAATTATCCTAGTATTACAACTCTTCCTTTTTCTTGTCTTCCAGCTATATTGCTATAGTTTTTGGACATATCACCTATGAAGTTCTATACAACATCAAGAAGGTTTGAAATATCAAACAGATTTAAAAATTTTGTTGTCGTACTGGAATCCAATAACTTTGAAATCCAGTAATCCTTCACTTTGTTATCCCTCTTAGCTGTCTGTATTTCCCACTGCCAGTAAACTACAAGTTCTCAATAAAGAATCTGTTTTTGTTTTGTTTTGTTTTTTTAATGCAGGCCTGGATTTCAGCACAGCGTCTTTTTGTGTACATTCACAATATTATACATGAAACAAAAACATTAGCACCAAACTAAGTGGCTGCTGGCAGATGGTCCAACTATCATGCCAACTTCATTAAACACAACAGCACAAACTGTGCAACTGACATTAGTCAAAGTTACAGTATTTCTATCATAAACAGAAAGATGTCAGATTGAGCTAGCTCATCTGTTGAACAGGGCACTACATGTACAAAGCCAGCAGGCCCAGCGGGTTCCAAGTCCTGGCCTGTGGCCCTCTGCTACACTCTTTCCACCCTCCTTCCTGCCATGACACCTTCTAATGGGCCACTTGCCTCCAGAAATATCTATCTTTAAAAAAAAAAAAACTGTCTGAAATGGGCTGTAAATTTAGGGAGATAAAACTTCTTTTCTTTTTTTTTTTACCAGTGAGAGCAAAAAGGAAACCTGAAAAAATGAGAAAAGAACTAAAGGTGAAGTGATAAAAACATGGACATATGAGGACATTTTTAATACAAAATCCCTCAGCTGGCACTGCTTCATCCGGCAGTAGCCATATTTCCAAATAAACTGTCCAAACTACTGGGTCATGCCAACTGCTGTCAGTGCCGTCTAGACTAAGCTCTTTTCTACTCATCCACTTCCTCTCAGAGTACAGATGGTGTGCTGAAATATGCCTCCACCTGTGCTGCCTAACCAGCCTGGCTACATTTACTGGCCTCCAACCTCATCTTATCTCCAGATAAAGGCCAAGCACATTTCAGCTTGTTAACTTTTTGCCTAAATTCTTGTCTAACACTGCTCTCTTGTGTTGCCGAATCCACAGACCAACCGTCTTTCCACCAAAACTCTCAGAACAACTCTCTGATTATCATCTCCTGCTCCTCAGGACCACACTTTATTTCCCAAGAAAACAATGTGAGGTAGAACTTCAATCCGTCTCAAAGTCTGCATTTGGGTTCACTAATAAATCTTTAACACAAATACACAATGAGTAACAGTGAAAAACTGTAAAATCTCTCTGTATTGAGTAGAAAGTACAGCCAAAGAGTGAGGTAATAAAAAGCATGTACATGCAAAGTATCTGGCATTTACAGCAAGGTAAAATGTTATTCACCACAACCATTGTCACCCCACAGACAGCTACGTCTGGTAAATTCCTTTGAAATATCAATCAAGTAGGAAAGAGACATTGGCTGAGTTATAGAAAATACGTTGAGAACAACTTCCATGACAAAGGATCAGCCTCGTTGTGAACCTACATCAATGACATTGCATGAAAAGTCTCAGATTTTTGCTTGAGCTTCATACCTGCATGTGGTTTCCTGAAGTGAGCAGACCTCGGTTCATGGCAGCCACAGAAGCTTCCTCTTTCTTGAAAAGAGAGCGTGGTTCTTGCCCTCCTTTCTGATTGCTCAGGGTTAGAGTGGCAACCCTCGCTACGTACCACACATGCTTCACTCTCACTTGTGGTCTCTGTATGGTAGTCTGTCTTTCTCTCCTGCACCAACTCCTTGCTTTTCTCTACTGAGTCCTCTTTCTTTGCCTCCTGTCTTTCCTCCTCCCTCTCTTTCCTCTCTTCCGGTGATTGATCTTGCACAGGTAGGCAGGGAACAGCCGTCTCAGGCTCTGAGAGGGAAACAGCAGTTTCATAGTCTGTGTTGTTGGCTGTGCTGGTGTCAGGAAGTAAGGGCTTCTCGGCACTGGATTGGGCTGGAGTAAAAAAAACCTGAGAAAGAGGACAAGTTTATAGAGTATGTGTTGAAATTGACTATACTCGTTACTCAGTAAGCTTACAGTGAAAATGCTTTGGCATATTCACAGAACATGGCATATTGCACCTACTCATCAATGGCAAAAAAAAAAAAAAAAAATCAAGAACAGATCTTTGCTTTTACAGCTATTTTACTGTGTTTGCATTTTTAAACTTCCTATTCTAAGAAGAAAAAACACAATTTCTATGAATATTTGATGGCTCAAAGGTATCAAATTAGACAGCCAGGTCTGTCAGCTATGTTTCTTTTTATGCCTTAGCTCTTTTACTAAAAAAGATACCTTCCAACAAACTTTCAATTTCATGTCACACTTAAAATTCTCAAAAGCAGTCATGTATATTTTTCTTTTTGGTTGTTATTCTTATTCCCACCATTATTAAACATAACCATAATCAACATGAAAGAACATTTGAGAAAGTAAACATGCAGGAGATAATATCAGCAAAGGGTCAGAGCCAGAATGAGTCCTGACCAATAAAGACTCATTCGGGAGTTCATAGTTAATCCAGTGAGCAAAAGAGTAACTGCATGGCTGCTGTTCTTGACAACCCTGGTTAGAATATTTCTATTCTGTTATGCATTCTTTTTTTTTTTGTTTGTTGGTTAACGAGTCCGTTTACTTAGAAGCAGATAGGTCTATTCTTGAAATAACTGAACACTTCAGTTTGATGCATCTTTGTCATTACATTTAAGCTTTTGCATGAGGATTTTGAACTTTTTAACTATAAAACATACTGTTTATATTCATTTTGCATAATTCAATTTCGGGAGAACACTTCACACATCTGTATGGTGTGACAGGTGTATAGGAGAAAAAAAACACCAAAGTTAACAGAAATTCTCCCGCACACTGTCCAACTTGCATGTGTAGTTGCAAGTTGGACAGTGTGCAGTCTTTCTGTTAACATAATTTAATTTCAAAACTTCTTAGATAAGTATCAAACTACCTGGGAGGTAGAGACCACTGTGCTGAAGTTGTCTGGTGCAGGAGGGAGGGGAGGTGTATCAGCATCAGTAACCATCTCAGGCACACAGGTCGGGCCTGGGGTTAAACCTGATCCAGGACTGGGAGCTGGAAGTGCATCCACCTCAGACACAGAGTCCTCTGTGATGGGAATAAACTCTGAAGGGGTTATGGCTGTGGTTCGATCTTCTGATATCATAGGGGACTGGAGTGAGCTCTCGCCACCTGCACCAATTAGTTCACCAGGCCATGACCCTGGGGTGAGCCCTCCTGCCCCTGGAGTGATGGTGCTGGAGCTTGGAGGTTCCAAATTGACTTCTGGAGGTCTGTGATGGTCAGATGAGCGGGAGAAGCGATGGTGAGCTGAGAAAGACTTAGGCAACAGTTGTTTCTTCTGTCGTGATGATCGTTTGTTGTTATTACTGGCCCCACTGTAATCATCAAGAAACCCGGAGTCATCGCCTTCATTGGCCCCTGAGCTGCTGATGCAGTTGATAAATACATTGCGATTAGCTGTGGAAGAGGATGAGGAAGCCTTGTCAAAATCCTCAGTCTGAGACCGTGGGATTTTCTTTTGCCTGTGACTGCCAAACCCAAATGAATGGCGTGACTTGGGACGCCCACCACCCTCGCTGAACCCTGTTGACACCGATGTTGTTATTGTCTGCTGGTTATTTCCATTTGCATCAGTGCTCTGTGTCAAGGGGGGGGTGAGGTTCAGATTAATAGGCTGGACTCGTGGGTCGCTGTTCCGTTTAGCAGTAAAACTGAGAGATGGAGTGCGGAAAAGACTCCGGCGTTTCCCAGTGCTGCCAGAACTGGAGTTGGTGCTGGAAGGCGAGGAGGTGTGGACGCCATTTCCCACTCCGCCTGAGGATGGAGAAGAGGGGAGAGAGTCCTGCCTCTTACTGCTGCTGCGACGGAAGATTGGCAGGCGGGACACAAGAGTGGAACGGCGTGAGCCTGATTCCCCCATCTAGAAGCTGAGGCAGTGAGGCACTCTGAGGAAGCAAACAAACATGAGAACATTTAAATCAGAGGTGCCAAGTTTGGTCCTTGAGAGCCACAATCCTCCAAATTTTAGATCCCCTTCTCCAACACACCTGAATCAAATAGATGGCTCGTTATCAGGCCTCTGCAGAGCTGAGTGACATGTGAATGAGGGAATTCATGTGCTGGAGAAGGGGTGGATCTAAAAGTTGGAGGATCGTGGTAATAATAATAATAACAATAACAATAATAAATCTCATATCATCAAGTTCCCATACAATTAGCCTCCTGATCAAATCTTGAACCCATACATGACAAAATGGGAAAAGACAAAGAATTTTACAATTTTGTAAAAAAAAATGGGATGCAAAGAGCTTCAATGCACTATTTAGCCTGAGAAATCTCACAGTAAAGACTCACACTTCCCACGCTGAATGAGTTGAACAAATTCCTACCACATCTTTACCCTGCAGCAGGCTTCTACTACAAACAGTTGTGTCACCTATAAAAGACAGATTTTTGCTGTTTAACACCTAGCAATGCATGCACATACAGCAGCGATGCTTACCCTGCTGCTGCTAGATTTCCTTTGAAGTTTCTGTGATGAAAACCTTTTAAATGTAACTACCTGAAAAAGTCCTTTTACATATTTTCTCATGTGTGCAAAGTGGTAATCTCTGAACCTACCTAGCATACTGAAGATGCTTGCTGAGCTGTAGATCTGTTTCTAGCAAACATGATCAGATTAAAGGTAAGTCTAGGCTTTGACAGAGATAGGAAATCTCACAGAATGAGGGGAAGAATTCTTGATTCAGCCACCATGTATCTTAATCTGCTACAAAAACAGTGGCATTGCAGTGTCTTTTAAATATATGTCCCAATGTGCATCCCAAAATCATATATTTCAATTTAGTTTTAATTTGATTTCTGCTGGTAAGATATATGTAAATGACTTTGTTTACTTTATGTGCATGTATTGTACATGCCACGTATCACAATTAGGATTATTCCTCAATAAGCTTAATGTTCACAACTCTATCACCAGTTTCACAATTCATTGTCTTTTTGTAAATGCATTTAAAAGCAGAGTTAATGTCTCATAGCTGGTTAAAACTGAGTAAAGTTCCCTTTTTGACTAACAGATTAGAAGGAAATGTTCATCATTTCGGTAGATACCACCAGTTTCTTTTTTTCTTTTCCCATAATAAGGCTACCTTACAATGTAGTCCTTATAACACTGAAGAAGCTGCGCCTGTGTAATAAGCTTACATTAACACCCTTCACTGAAGTGGCTTATTAGAGTGTCACCTTCTTGACTGTAAATTTAATTAAGTTCAAGCTGTGATGCAGATCTAATTTTTTATTGCACGTTTACTCAAAGTAATGTCAATAAACGATAAAACTAATAGCCATGTATAAACACCACTGTTACAACCAACTCAAAGAAAGTGCCAAGTAGGGTCACACAACAGATTTACTTAAATCAAGATAACAATCATGCATGGAAATGCAAGTGGTGAATGGATGTGGTAAATGTGCCATGGAGCTGCTGAGGATGCAAACATAAAATAGTGGTGTAAGAGACAGAGTACAATAAACACATGGGCCAGCTTTTAAAGCTTAGAAGAACCCAGATGATAAGACAACAACCTCCTCTACCTTGCATGTCAACAAATAGCCCTCCCTGATAAGGCTACAGTATGCTCTCCTCTGACAGAAGGAGGGGCTTCGGAACGGCAGAGCCATTTGACCAGGTCATAGCTCTCTGACCTGGCTCATTAAGACGAGCTTAACATCCTCACAGATTAGAATAGATTGAGAGCACCTCTCTTGTCTGGCAACAACAAGTACCAACAAGTGGGGCATAATAAAGATATTTTAAGTGTCCCAGTATAACACGTCAGGATTGGTCAAAAGGAAAATATCAGGCAGATATGACAATGACAGTTGTTAATGGTAATCCAATAATATTTATAGTTTGTATTACTGTATGGAAAGGCAGACTGCAGCTATGCAACTAGGGTATTTCTCAAAAAATGAAAATTGAAGTGGAAGCTACATTTCAAGGATTTTGGATCAAGGATCTGATCCTATCTAAAGCTTATGAAAAGAGCTCAAAGAGAAATAATGCTGTAGTGGAGCTTTGCTGACTTCCTCAAAGCTCAGTCGTTGCAGAACAAGTGAGGCTACCTGTGATAAATAAACAAAACTACATTTCATCTCAGTTCCTCTACCCTTTGCAAACAGTGACAGTGCTGCTGTGATGAATTGTAAATACATGTTTATCTGGTGAAAGTTTGCGTGACTGCAAATCTAATGTGGATGCAAATAATTTAAATAATTAAATTCAGTCAGGACTAGATTTATACAGATTTATTCATATCTGTTAGCTTTACAAACACCTACAACTTTCCAGACTGCTTTGTTTTCTTCACATTTTATGACTGCCACACCCTAATTGTCCATCTAATACATCAAATAAGCCTAGATTAGCATGTGGAAATTCATTCATGCACCACTGTATGGTTTGCATTTATCAGCACACCTAACAACGTGATCCTTTTCTAGTAAATTTGTATATATATACATTAGCCTTCAAACTGAAGACTGCAAACTCTCTCATATCAGTCCAAATGTACATTGAACATTTGACTTATATCAGCAAGTTTGAAAGTACAGTATATCAGGCATGTGTATGCAGTGTAAATAGCTGGGTGTTTCCAATAAAAACAGGTTCTGGAAAGGATCCGTTTCACATCAGTAACCAGAAAGTTCACTTGAACCATAATCTTACGTTACATATTATGTAAGATTTTAAGTCAGTTAATCTCACACTGGTGTGTGAGATACAGTACAGTATGTATGTATGTATGTGTGTAGGTAGGTAGGTAGGTAGGTAGGTAGGCAGACAGACAGACAGACAGACAGACAATATGTGAATCAATATATTTCAAGCTTTTGTTTGTTTGGGTGTTGCTGATTAGGACTTGCAGCTTTAGAAAACCTCAAATTGTGAAACTCAAAAAATTAGAATACTGTGAAAAGCTCCAGTATTGTAGGTTCAGAGTGTCACATTCTAATCAGGTAAGTAATCCAAAACACCTCCATAAGTGCCCCAAGCCTTTAAAGTGGTCCCTGTCTTGGTTTAGAGGAATTCACAATCACAGGGAAGACTGCTGACCTGACCGTTGTGCAGAAAACCATCATTGACTCCTTGCGCAAGGTGGGAAAGACACAAAAAGTAATAGCAAAAGAAACTGGTTGTTCTCTGAGTGCTGTCTCAAAGCACATTAATGTACAGTTAAGTGGAAGGAAGAAGTGTGGAAGAAAACGGTGTACAAGCCGGAGGGCTGACAGCAGCCTGGAGAAGATGGTCAGGAAAGGGCCATTCAAAAGTGTGGAGGACTTCATAAGGAATGGACCTGTGAGCTTCATTAAGTCCAGCATAAACGCAGCCGTCTACCAGGACATTTTGGGGCACTTCATGCTTGCTTCAGCAGACCAGCTGTATGGGGATGCAGACTTCATCTTCCAGCAAGACTTGGCACCTGCCCACATTGCCAAAAGTACAAAATCTTGGTTCAACAGTCATGCTTGATTGGCCCACAAACTCACCTGACCTGAACCCCATTGAAAACATGTGGGGCAATGTCAAGAGAAAGCTGAACAGGAAGAGACCAAACAATAAAGAAGAGCTCAAGGCTGTGATTGAAGCATGTTTTTTCTTCCATGACACCTGAGATATGCCAGAAGCTGGTTGCATCCATGCGACGCTGGGTTAAGGCAGTTCAAGCAAAAGGGGCCCCAACCAAGTACTAAGTACAGATGCAAGATTTTACTTTAAAAGGGCCTGCCTTTTTTTGTATTGAAAGTCCTTTTTAAATTGATTTCATGCAATATTCCAATTTTTTGAGATTTAGAATTTGAGGTTTTCTTAAGCTGCAAGTCATAATCAGCAACATTCAAACAAACAAAAGCTTGAAATATATTGATTTGCATATTTTTTGTCTATACAATATGTAAATTGCACCTTTTAAGTTGAATTATAGAAATACATTAACTTTTTCACAATATTCTAATTTTTTGGGTAGTATGTGTGTGTGTGCATGCGTGTGTATATATATATATATATATATATATAAAATATGTTATGAGGAAAATAAGTTATAAGTTATGAGGAAAACATGGATGTGACAACGGAACATACTATGGGTACTTCATGCTTCTTTAACAACACAGATTATTGCGCAGTTTATGTGTTTAAAGTGTCTTACCTCCAGCCTTTGTCCCTAATGTCTATCTTTGACCAAACCTTCATTTAAAAATCACTTACAAATCAATTAAGTCAACCTAAAACACTTTTAAAAAGTATATCTTTTTAAACAGTCATTGAAATAACATATGTAATCTCTTACCTTTGGCCCCACAAAAATCTTACTCAAGTGAACATAAGATAATCATCTTGCTTATGGGCCAATGTGAAAAAGGACAACACAATCTTAGCTATGTGGAAACACTTAGTCCACTCAGAACATCAATCTGATATTTTAGATGTACCTTATATGTTGATAGGGAAGACCATGGTGGAAAAAAATGATGTACACACAAAACTAGAAAATCTACATGTAAAACACATAACGTTATAATATGGAAAACTCATAGTGTGGTAATGAAATTGCCATTTGTAAAAAAAAAGAGAAGGGGGGGGGGGGGTTGTTTGTTAAAGAAACAAGTTTCAAAATACTAAAAACAGTTTGACTGTGACAAGTAGTGGAGAGGGCAATATCAAAGCAATTGTGAGCATCTGCATTACCATCAATTTACTGCATTCTGTCTAGTAGAAATGTGCTATGGCTTAATCCTGCTATATAAGGTTAAAAGATAAATATTAAGTATGAAAGAGTGCAGTAACAATGCTATAGAGCATGCTAAAAGTGTCATCTTTATTTGCAAATCAGATCCATCAGTGTTTGCCAAACAAGCACATGCAGGCTGCCTGACAAAACAACTGTCAGACATACCACAGGCCACACAAGGTATCTCACAAGTGGGACTTAAATAATAATTAAGTAATAAGTAATCTATCATCCTTAAAAGTTTTGGAGCACGTGCTCCTACACCTTGTTATGATTTGTGAAGGGGGACTGATCCATGTATAATCTTATCAACAGCATCAAAATCTCAACAATGACTGGGCCTAAACGTGTTGTTATTGTGTACTTACAGCGCAGCCAGCAGCAGTTACAACCGTTCTGCGAGGCCAGATCTTTTTATTATTATTTTTCACAAATTAACCATCAGTAGCGAGCATTTTAAACTGAGCGCACGCTCCAACCTGCAGAGATCTAAATGCATACAACCAGCAGCAGCCCTGAGGGATACCACAACTGTCAAACCGAGAACGTCAACAACGCTTTGAAGCCTGCCGACCTTAAATCCCGACTAGCTAGCTGGCTCACTTCACTGACACTCAGGCGCTAATGGTCCGTGCGACATTACATCAATAACATCATTTATGTGTTTTTCCTCAAACTGTAAAGGTCAGTGGTATCCGGAGGAAATACTGTGTAGCAAGACACCGTCCGGTAGATCAGGCTAGCAGGTAGCAGAGAAGCACTAAAACGTCAGTTAACGCACGTACATTACCTTGAGCAAATTCCCAGAATCTCCGCGGAGGCTCTTCAGTGGAGGAACAGTTGGATATATCTTCGGCTTTTGCTCGTAGGAGTTACTATAACCGACATGAGGGTGTCTGGTGTCGTAGAATGGTACAGAAATCGTACTGAGGTAGCACCTTGTGTGGCACTGACGCCAATATTACACCTCAGTGACGTGGAGCCTCTTTCCTCCTTCCGCGTTGCATCTGCAGGCCGTGACTCGCGAGCGTGCAAGGCGTTACGTCCTCACGCCTCCTCCTCCTCACCGCCGGAGCTCAGCATCTCTAGGCAGGTGGACGAGGTAAGATTTCAGTAGGTTTTCTGTCGAATATCAGAGCCTCGATAAGACTATCCTTAGGATTTAAAAGATATCCTGGTTGGGTTTGGTCATTATTTTCCCTTTCTGAAAATACTTCTGTTATTTCAGCGCAAGTCGGGTCCAAATTGTTTTGTTTTTTTATATATATATATATATCCTTTAAAATATAGCCAGCCGATCAGGTAAGTAAATGATAGACCAAGACGTCAACCGGATTAGTCACCTATGTTCACCTCTTCCAAGAGGGTCCAGGGAACAAGAAAGACAAATATCTTGCTCATACTTCCCATAACTGAATTATTAAAATAAAGGGGAAAAGCCTGGATTATAATATTTCAATATCCCCCCCATCCATCCATCCAATTTCCCATACCCTCCTCTTCATGTTTTAACCATGGTTTTATTCCATGTGGACTGAATGCAAACCTGCATTTCTGAACCATGCAGTTTGCAGGCAAATAATGTTGGAGAGTCCTGGTACAAGAACAGTTCGTGAAACAGGTATTAAAAAGTTAATCTTCATTGCATAAGGTTATTTTCACAAATGGTTAACACCTGTTTAATGAATCAGATAGTTGCATTCCATCCACTACACAATTCAGAAAACATTGATTTAAAAAGTTTTATTTGTTGAAACCCCTACAGAGCAAAGCAGAAAGAATAGCCTTTCAAACGAGAGAACAATATTTCCACATCTTTACAGAGTATACACACACACGCATCCACCAGTTTACAACACACATGGACAAATGCACTGAGTTCAGAAAAATCTGATCATAACTGATGGGGGAATAGGATTTACTATAGTGTTTAAATTTTTTTCTAAATCAAGGAAAACCCATTTAAAACCACAAAATAGCCTTTAAATGTCAACAGTGCAAATCGTCTTCAAAAGGCGTGTCCTCATCAAACCTACGGCCCTTTAATCATATTGCGCGCACACACACACACACACACAAACACACATGTAGTATACACACCTGCAAAGCCAAACATTTGCAGACATGCTACAGATTTTTAAAGTGCTAGCTTGTATATAGATTGAGAGCCAGCCTGCATATGATTTAGTACCAAATTCATAACTAAAATGTTGGATATAAGATGCATTATAGTTTAGTCAGTAGCATTTCACATTATAAACCTTTCATTAACCTACAAGTGTGTTGTGACTTCCAACCAAAAACAGAAAACATTAAATATCAAAGAACATTCAGCCATTTTTGTAAATAAGAATACATTCTGTGTGGGGATACAACTGAAGTTTCAAATAAATGCATAGAGGTTGAAGAAGTCCATTTTATAGCAAGATTCAGGTTTGTGACAACTGGAGTATAAAGAGATGAACACACTTAACGGACAACTGAACCACAATGCCACAAGAATCAAAGGTTTCACTTTGAAGCTGGGGGAATATTTTCACACAGTTAAATATACGAGTGAATCTATTAATTTTTAAACCCAAAAGAAAAAAAAAATTATACATTTCATACCCTAAAGCTAAAGCATTCAAACCAACACCACAAGTAGGATGAAAAGAAGGTGGTTCCATTTGATAAAGTCCCTCAACAAAAGGCAGCTGAACAAGGTAATATTTGTTTACAGTCATTTCTATTAATAGTGATCAACAAGCAAAACAATAACCAATTACATAAACATTTATGCACTTTATTTCACTGAAAATTATATATTCTAGATTAATAAGAGAATTTAAAATCAAACATGAGAAATCAGCTTATTGTCTGACATCTAATAAAAGCCTCAAGATAATGAACCATTACAATGAAAACTGAAAATCAACCAAACCATCTCTGTCAGGAAAGGTACAGTAGTTAAGGTTTTCCAGGTCTGACTGATAGAGGTAGGTAGCACTGGGCCCAAATCAGGGCCAGAAACCTGAGAAAACGCACACAAACCGATTACCCTAACCCTCCAGAAATCTAAATATACATAAATGTACAAACAAACCCATGTGCAGGCACATATACAATATGTATCAATACAAAAACAAGTGTGGTCTCCTCGCAGACTGTCTAGTGTGCCCTCTTAGATCTCAATATCGCAGCTGATCCAGTCACACCACATCATCATCTGCTTGGGTGTCTGACAGCCAACCTCAACAGTAAGATGCCAACATGCTACACTTAATGCAAGTGCAGTGCAATTAAATGGTGGGTTTGACAGCAAAAGGGTACTATTCAGGGGATAGCACTTTTTGTAAGAACCTGAATGAGTTGTGAACAAAAAGGCTGAAAAGCCACAGAGCTGCAAGCTGCACTAAAATCAGCACCAGAGCCAAAAACTTGGCTATTAATGATGTTACAGTTTTAAAAAAGGGATGCTGTTCTGGTTCCTGGATAAGTTTGTGATCTGAAAGTTACCATGTGCTGTGCAACAGAAAAGTGAGAGACTTTTCAATCCAGCATTCACATTTTTAAGCAAAAAGGTGGATACTTATGCGAGTGTGAGATAATATGCTGACATCTATAAGAAGCAAACTAGGTAGTGGTGAAACTTCTGAAGTTTATCATGTGCATTGATTCATTATAAATGTGCAAAACTAGCTGAACATAACAGTGGGAAGAAGGAAAAGTAGTGTTTTCAGTGATAAAGTTAGCAGTAAATGGGTATATTGTGAATGTCAATATGCAACGCCAGTGTCTACTCAAACTACACCTATAGTGAATCCACTTTGTGCAGTAACACCAATATCTGCTTGCTGGAGCAAAATTGGTGATCCATTTCTGAAAAGTGGAGGAAGAAGAGAAAAAAAAAAAAAAGGCACAAAGGCGCTAGTGTCAAAAGTAGCTACAAGGCTCTTTCACATCCAGTAAGATTACATCTAACCTGTGCTGCTACATTAAGACACAGAGGAAACAGCCAACAAGACCACACGTTTTACACACAATATAATCTATAATGATAAACCTGTCAAAAGAGGACGTGAAAGCTCTAAAAGGTGTTCCAAGTTAAAACAAAGATTTAAAGTGACTGCTGACTCTGCAGCCATCAGCTGGCAATTAAAACCAGTTCAAATACAGAGTCTTTGGTATGTAGAGAAGACCTTTCATATCTATACCAAACTTTGAAGACCTCTGTATGTGGAGCAACAACCCATAAGTCATGGTATCTTATCCTCACATTAACAAAAAGGTCCCGACATCAACTGCCCCATCCTATCTTTGAAAAGAATAAACAATTGATTTGGATTTAACTTCATCACCCTGTCAGCTAAACCAGTTCCTCAAAATGTGCAGAACATTAAACCCATCAACATGTAACCCTCCTCAGAATGTCAGTCTTTTAGCAGTGATAAACTCCTCCAGCTGAATCTTTCCGCTGCCCATGAAGCCAAAAGCTGGATACATGGTTCCTGAACAATCCACCTGCCTCTCATAAAGGCACCTCATGGTGTCGGCATCATAAAAATACACCCGGCGGGCGTCGTAATCCAAGCATACGCCCAGGCGTTGTGGCATGGGAAGCACGCGATTGCTGGGATCACTGGATGGTGCGTTTGCTGTGGAAACAGAGGAGGACGACGAGGCCTTGGGGATGAAGAGTTTGCCCATGCCCAGGGTGAGGAGGGTGAAAGGCTGGGAGACCTCGTAGCATGCGTCTTCGCTGCCGCTGTCATGCCCACTGTCATGGTCATACCTGGTAAAAAAGGAAAATAGGAAATATATATATATATGCACGTATATATAATGATTGCATCACTTCTTGGATCAAAGTGGAACCAGAATGAGAATGTAAAGCAGGGTTCTACTTGTTGATCACTTTAATCACAACACAATTTTCTGATTTTTCTTTCAATTATACATTTTAACTAACATTTTAATGAACAGGACTGATTTCATGATAGAGACATTTGATATCTTGCACAATGTCACATAAATCCAAAAGAAACCCAACAAACCTTAATATTTTGATTTTAAAAAGCATTGTGAACCCTGATATTGTTCCTACTCATTTATTCCTCTCACACACAATTTTCAGGCAATATCTATCAAGAGGTGGAAGAAAAACATTCAGCTCTCTAATTACAGGCTGAATGCTGCTTATCGCCTTATGTAATTACCACAGAATTCAATTTTATTTGTGTAAATAATGCGCTCCTTTACATGCTTTTCCATGAAGTGATCCAGTGAGAAAGGCAGGCTTTGTGTGTGAATAAGCTCTTTACGAGTTTATACTGGTTCTCTTACATCACAGGATTAAATACGACTCACACACTTAGTGCTGCACTGATATTGCTGGTGTGTGTTTGTACTAAAGATCTTTTAAATAGACAAAATACTTCCGAGACTGTCTACTAGATAATAGACCAGTTGTAAGGAAATGTATGCGTCGCAGGTTACCTTGGACTGCTGGTATCTCTCGGGTTGTGAAACCATTCAAGCAGCTTGGTGTCAGAGGCCACTCCGACTTTAACCATGTAGGAGTACGGTTCCACTTTAAAGGCCCAGTAATGTCTGCAAAGAAAAGAGACTTTTCTTATGATACATGATATAGATTTTAGTCCTCAAATATCGTTGTTTGTGAAAGTTCTCCATTATCACCATCTTAAATTTACTAAATTCAGAGACTATGACATATCCATCACTGATTAATAGCACAAGGCTAAATTGTACCTCTCATTTTCAAAAAGTCAAACACTGAGGATCATTTTCTAGAATTTACACTGGAAAAGAAAAATGTGACTCAATTTCTGTGCATACCTTCCCTGAGAGATGCCAGTGTCACCAATTATGTAATCTAGGCTGATGTAGCTGCCTGTCTGCACACGTTCAGCTGCAAGGAGGAAGGCCATGCCAGCCACGCTCTCCACGGTATCTCGTCGCTTATTTAAGATCAGCCGTTCGGTGCTGAATCCACACTTGTCACTGAACAGGAAGCCAAAAGCTGCATGTGACCAAAGAGAGAGAAAGATTGTGAGACATGCAAGAGCAAATAAGAGAACAAAAAAGGGGAAATAAAGTAACAGAAAAGTTTAATTTCAGTTGCACAAGAAGCCAGAGGGAAAAAAAAAAAAAAAAAAAAAAATCATACCAGTAAGTGGATGCAGCTGCCACAAGAGGGCGCTATAACATAAGCTTAACACTAAACAAAGACCTGCCTGTCAATAGAGGTTCAGCCCTTATTTCTCATGTGTGGCTTCACATTTATAGCATACATTTAATTACAAGCAGATGAGGAATATGAATAGTCCAGGGGCCAAAGGCCATGATTACCATAATCCAGGACACACAAGCTGACATGATTATGCCTGTTCACTCAACCTTCCCATCCAATCTGAAGTGTACACTAGGGAAGGCCAGTTCATTTGCATGCATCTGGGGGAGTCTGTATAACAAGTAGGGCATGATAATAGTATAAACCTGACTAAAGGGCAAACAGACAACTATGCAGCAGTTTATATGATGTTACTATAAACAGCAATGATCTAATAGTCTATGCTATCATGCCACAGAATATGATACAGATTAACATTTTAACAGATTTAACATTTTGGGGCAGATACAAGCTTCTGTTTTAGGTATATTAATATATTTGTCTGCATTTCTGGCTAAGTGGAAAAAGTGTGTTAATTCTGTGAAAGTTTATTCATATTTTTATGAAGTTGTAGGTAGCTCCATCAGTGCCACACCCATTAAAAGCTGACGTAACAGCAGCCTGAGCCTGAGATGAGCACATTTTTACTGGCCTTCATCGTTAGCTAGACATGCAAAAAATGATTTTTTTTTCTTCTTTTGGGGTATAAGGGGGTTGAAATCAACCACTCATTTCATACATGCACAGACCAGGCAGTACAGAAATGTTAAACTATCAAATAAATTATAAGGCTTCTGCAGGACATAAATAGAGGCACAGTTGCATCAGATTAAAGAGTGGTGTGATATGTAGTGATGCACACTCCTGCCAAGGAACTTTTTTCCATATCAGTATCACTTTACAATTGAGAAAAAATTAGATATCAAGGGGAAATGGAATTTAGTTGTTGCCGAGCAGGAAAAACAAAAACAGTGATACAGTCCCTTATAGGTACAATTTGAATTCAACTCCAGCAGATGGTAGGGGGAGATTAACCTTTTTAAAATCAATTCCCCCTTGCCTCTTTCAGGCATAACATTGCCAGCAACAGATATGACTGCAGGTTTCTTTCCAAGCTAGGGCACTGAGCACCTACTCCCACACAAACAAAGAAGAGCCACGCTGGTTTTAGCCATTTGGAACACACAAGCCATAACCATGGTGATAAACCAAAAATGGCCCTGTGCTTCATTACCCCCATTGTGCCAGCTCCAAGAGAAATGAGAATTCAATGAAGAGACGCATCTATCAACTGATAATCTTCCTCAGGGGGGAAAAAAAAGAAAAAAAAACATCCTACAATGCTTAATACTCAGATGTGCTCTGAGAACTACAGAGAATGGGGGCTTAGCTGCTGCTCTGGCCAAAAAGAGGCCCAATAACAGGGGCTGGATTTCCAATAGCTGGTTTGCCTGTTAATTAATGCAATTAAATCTGCACACAAGAAACGCAATTGGAAGGAGTGCAGTGAAATTATCAGGGGTTTATATTTTATCTCCAAACATCTTCATTCTGCTTCCCTTCCTCCCGTCCAGGTTAAGAAATTTGAAGAAATAGGACAAAGAATATCAAATCCATCATACTGAGGAGGAAAACATCCCACTCAATTAAACCATCTCACATTTGATGACTTACCTGGTGCAGGTGGTGTGTGGAAGGTGACCTCAGGGCTGTAAGGGCTGAACATGGAGTTCCTGCAGCTTCGAACTCTGAAAGAGTACAGGCTGTCAGGCTCCAGGTCATGCACCACCGTGCTGGCTCCATACACCCTGTCTGTAGCCCTCCAGATACCACTGTCCTCACCATCCTCCTGAGATGGGGACTGGCTCGGGCCTCTGAGCCTGAAAAAGACAAAAGGCAGAGGATTGTAGCACTCATTCATTAATTCAGCCTCCACATCCTGTAAAAAATAGCCTGCCTGTGACTCTACTTAGTTCTCCACTCTTATCTTTGCTTGAACTCACCTGCGATACTCAAGCACATGATGATCTGTCGGCAGATGGTCGTCAGACAGCCTCCAGTAGATTGATGCCTCGTTATAGACTCTGCTGTGGGACAAGTCAATCAGAGGAGGGTCTGGAACTGCAGAGAAGGAAGCAACCAGTTATTACATGCAAGCCAGAAAAAAAATAGTCAAACCTGTGAGTGAGTGAGCGAGCAGAAGTATAAAAATACTGCCAATACACAAAGTGAACAATAGCTAATCTTTTTTGGACAGGGGACATGTGAAAACAAAGTATGCAAAGCAGTTACAGTAAAATCACCAATGTCTTAATCATGCCAAATACTGCACTTAAGCTTCAACTTGGGTTTTAGCAAATGAAGCAATGCAAGCGTGGCAAAGATTAGATTTGTTAAGATCAGGACTTTCCACTCGGGAGCATGGACGAGACCACCTTGCACAATGGAGCTTAAGAGGTTTTTACAGACTTGCTGCCTGGAAATGCACTTTGTAAAAATCGCCCTACCACCACTTCTCTCTTCTACTTCACCTTTCCTTCACTCTTTGCTAGCAAATTTACTCTCATTTCTGCACTTGCTGTAAGCTGGATTCCCTGAGAAGCATCAACGATCCTGACTGATGTTAGAGTAATTATTCATTTCTTTTGTGGGGAAGAAATGAAATGGCGTTGCAGTAACCAATGTCGGACACCAGTCAACCTCTTCTCCAAAGGTAGACATATTATCTCTACAATTCAATTGCACTCAGATTAGTCCTGTTCATGTTTTCATTTTCACCCCGGTTCCCGTGTTAACATCATTCTCCACTTTTCTACAGCTCTTTTTCCCTATTGACAGATTTCTCTGAAGGCCCAGTCTCTCCAGTGCAGCTCAGCTTTCTGAGCCACAAGTCACTTTATTAATCCATCTCCTAGACGTTTTCTCCAAAATCGGCTTTCCTCAAAAACTGAGCACTTTCTCATGTACGAGTTCAATGAATTTGGCTTAATGTGTAGATGTGCTTGCATGTCTGGTGATATAAAAAATGTGTGTGTGTGTGTGTGGGGGGGGGGGGGGGGGGGGGGGTCATTCCCATCATATCCATTAACCATTGGGCACTGTTGACAGAAAAAAAAAAAAAAAAAAAGTAGTATTTAAAGTTGCAGTCCATTTGCATCGGTTTCCATTCTGCAGGGCAGGACTTACAAAATGAATTCTTTAAGAGGATGTTTGTCAAGTTAAAGCACTTTCACTCCAAGTGGAAACTGTTCACAGAGACTGATCTCAGGCTGACATTTAGAGGAAACGTCACTTTGGGATTCAACACAAATGGGCATTCAAAGTTGACAAAAACAGTCTTTCACAGCCCTTCAAGGAGCAGAGCATGGGGTCAAAACTCAGAGCTGTAGCAGAGTTAACATGAGGAGAGGACAAAAACCACGGTGATCCAAAAGAAGCTGAAGCTAGGAAATCTGGACAAGTTGCAAACATAGTCTCGTACACAAATATAACTATACACAGATTAAAGATGCACTCAAAATATTAGAAAATAATAAGACTTTATAGTATGTTACTACATACATTTGTAGGCTCCAAACCTTTAAAAAACACAAACCATTTTATACTTCGTGGCAATTTTGTTTACTAGGTTTGTTTACTGCTGCATTACCTGGCAAGACCTAAACTAAATTACTGCAGCATATAAAATGCTTTCACTGCATCTTTTCCCTCAGAGTTCAGTCAGTGTCACTGCGGACGACTCCTGCAGGCCATATAGATTAAAGACATCAATAATACTTCCACCCAGCTGCTGCATACAGCATTTTCTACTCATGCCTGCAGTGACTGGTTGAGACTACGTTTTAAATGAAAAAAAAATCTTTAAAAAAAAAAAAAAAAGATATTTTGATGTTTTTAGTAAGGAAATGTTTTTCCAAGCATTTAAAACTATTTATTATTATGCTGTCATCAAACATAGAAGAATAAAGGATTATTAATGGAGCCAACTACTCAAAGATCTGTGTTTCATGTCTGATCTAAAATCATAGCAGAGCTGCTTTCCAGTGTAGGAATAAAAGCTCAGTATGACAAACTTGTTAGCCTTGCACTTCTGTTTATCGCAAGCACTTACTGGGACAAATACCCGTTTAGCTACCTTTGGAGAAAATGGACTTGTGCCAAGACACAGCGGATCTTGTCTGCATCAATATTTCTCGATCCTGACCCAAAGAGCCCACTGCCCTGCATGATTCAGACATTTCACTGCTTGGTCACACCTGACTCAAAAACAAATGGGCCTTTGTATCAGGTTGTCATTAAGTTTCATAAAATAAGCAATTACTTTCAGCCAGGTGTGCTGAAGCAGGAAGGGGGAAAAAAAAAAGCTAACATCAGTATGCAGGGTGGAGGGTAGAGATCAACCAATGCAGATTTTTTAAGGCCAATATCGATATTTTCTCATCAGCCTCAGCCGATGGCTGACAGCCTGCCGGAATTTGGGACCGATACTGCATGTGATTCCCAAATAAATGCAATTTTTTAATAGCATTTTTTAAAAAGTATTTTCATAAAAATGAATAAAACACTTCAAATAAATATATAAAAAAGAAAGTGCAATTTTAAACAAATATTAAATAAAAACATTAAAACTTACAAATATATAGAAAAAGCCTGTAAATTATGTCGAGTGGGGGTATTGGCCAACACATCCGATGTATCGGCCGATATCAGCAAAATAAAACAAAACAAATATCAGCTGGCCGATATATTGGTCTATCCTTAGTAGAGGGTCTTGAGGACCTTGGCTGAGATGTTTGAGTCTGGAAGCACGGTACTCTCAGTGATGCTGATCAATAAAAGGATCCGTCCTCCCCAGTTCAGAGTTCTCCTCCTCAAAGAATTAATCGTAAAATACTTTTTGTTCATGAGGTGCAAAAGGCATTCCACATGTTGTGCTTCATTATGAAACTTACAGAACAGAGAGGAGAACCTGTTCAAGATAACCAGAGTTTAAAAGGTTTTCTTCTTAAATCCACCTTTAAAAAGTTGGGCCATTTTCATGGAGTCTTTTGAAGAGGAAAAAAAAAAAGAAAAAGGGGGGGGGGGGGGGGGGGGGCGGACGGACGACACCTTAATTGAATTTTAATTCAAATACCCTTTACTCCGTTTTGACTGAGCTTTTTATTGTTTTGTTTACATATGACGTTTTTTGCAAAAGCCCTCTGAATAGCCTTGTTGTTGACTTCTGCTTTAAAATAAATTTGCCTTGCGATCAGCTTTGGTCACAAACCTTACTCAGCTGTCAACTGGGATTGGAAGAGCAGTCAAAACTCACGTCACCAGTCGCCAATACTTCCTCCTCTCCTAGTCACTGACGCAGGGAGTTACTCGATCAGATATGAGCCTCAGCCAGATGCAGCCAAATGCCACAAATCATTTGTCAAACCATAACAGCGCTGCGTGGAGACTTATCTTTGCTTGGGTCATGTTCTGATTAATATAACTTTAATTATCTGCAATAAAAATTCAAACAGCATGCCAAGGAGTTCAAGATCTAAAAAGACGGAAGGATTGCTCTGGAAAATGAGCAGTTTTGGCATCAATATATTCTACTATAACTTTCTCTTTCCTCATTTCCAAACAGTCTTCATCTTTATCAGCAGACTAGAACAGGACACTGCGAACGTAACTGGTGTATCCTTGGCTAAACCTACTTATCCCATTTGGTTCCCCACAGATGATCTCCGACTTCTTACTACAACAATTCACCGGGCAGTGCATGTGACGCACAGGTGAAGACAAACAGATTAGTCTACTCATCATGTTTTTAAAAACATTTGTTAAAAGCAGAAAGGCTCCAGATAATATGGACATTTTGTGTCTCTATCATAATAACGTGGAGGACACATGAACAAAGAGCAGCTTTATAAATCACCAATGAGCTCAAGTTAAAGTCACTGTCAATTCTCAGCTTCTAAAATTTTTTTTTCAGTTCAGATATTGGTTTTTGCAAGATGAAAGGGAGCTAAAACTAGTAAACCAGCTGTACCTCCACCAAAGCACATCTCTTTGAGCAGAGTTTCCTCTCTGGAGGTGTCCAGGACAAACTCATCAAAGCAGGGGTCAGCTGCAGGGTGGAAGGTCCTCAGAGACTCTGTGGCTTTCTGGATCCTAAAAGCAGACAAGCAGAAAAACACAACCTCTTACTCTAAGAAGCATGAACATTTTCCAAGTTCACCAAACACACTAATAAGTACTTAAAACAGAACTGCTTTTAATTGTTGGGAGACTTTTCTTTGTCGTCTAAGGCATGTCGCAACACGTTTGGTTTAATCAGTCTTTCAGTCACAAGTTATTAAAAGCCAAACCTTCATTGGGAAGTGAGAGCCAAGCATGCCAGAGTATTATTCTCGTGAGCAAAAAGTTTCCCAGATTACCCAAAGCTGTTAAAGCTGATCAATTAGTCAGCTTAAAGCAGAGGATACGCCAACGCACAGTACTGACTGGACACTGAGAAACAAGTCTCTTCTTAACTGCCCATGAGTTTGGTAACCTCTGAACACGTGGCGCTGTGTGTTCCTGACACACTCCAGTCTCCAACACAATTAGACTGATGAGCTCAACGCTAAAATAAACAGAACAAATCCAACTTACGAAATCTCCAGAGAAATAAAAAAAAGGTTTTGAATGATGCTCAAAATAAGCAACTTCAGGTCTGTGACTGGCCAAATTTGGTTACACAATAAAATAAAAGCAGAGGAGGTTTTATTCTGTCTCATTTTCCAATATTCATTGCCTTTATTATTAAATATCTATACTGTGACAACATATTCAGATTTTAGCTCAAGCTGAGTAAATGCTGAACTTGACGATAATTAAAATTTCACAGAAGGAATAATATAGTAAAGAGTTTTGCAATTAGATACTTTTGGAAATTAATAACCACAGTATTAATACATTGTGAATAAATGCACTGATTCAGAAACGTGATTTCTGATAGGTCAATAATTGCCCTGTCATGTACCTGACATGCAGCTGCTTTGCAGTTTGTACAAAGCAGGACTGGTCGGTCTCCTTCAGAACCTCCTGGGCGTAGCCCACCAGCCCGCTGTTCTCCAGCATACCCTGGTACTCCTCCACCTGACAATTTTATTTGAAAATGAGAATTATTTTCACTTATTAAATGACAACCATCCCATGGGAGGGGGAAAAAAAAGCTAAAAAAAAGTATGAACAGCAAATAAAAACCTGTCCGGTATTTTTTACCTGGCCTCTCAGCTGATCCAGGCGTCTGTTACGAGACTGTTCAATGGACCTCAGCATCTCTGATCTTCTTTCTTGCAGAGTCTCAAACAGACGCTCAAAATGCTCATTCGCTCGGCGCTCTGCTAGCTGTCCATTTTCCTTAAAGATGACAGTATTGGTATAAATTAAAAAGCAAATACATTTGTCTTTTCAAATCTCTGCCTTTCACCTAAAAGGAAGAAGTCATAAATTACACCAATACTTAAACTATACTGAGGGTAAAAATCATTGAGGAACTTGCATTTGTGTATACTCAACTCTATACTGCTATAAATGTCTGCTTTCATTTTGGAAGTCTCACCAGGGACAGGGGTAGCAAATTAGCCTTGGCTAGATTACTTGCATAGATGACATCTTTGTATGATTTTATGAAGCATCATGCAATGCACTGTCTCTGAAAAGTCCCTGTCAAACATGTACATGAATGGACTCTTGTCTGACTTAAACTACAGCCAATTTACGTTTAACGTTCTAATCAAAATTCAAGCTTTTGATTGAAAAAGTACAGAAGATGAACTTATGAGATCTAGGATGTACATTTCTTCTAATAGTAGGCAATACTCAGTGAAAGCTGGGGCCTGTATGACGAAGCTGGATTAACATACCCGGGATTTCTCTCTGTTACCTGGGTTGAATTAACCAGACATCCGCGGTCTTGATAAACAGTACTACGAAGCTGGTTATCAACCCGGTAACTCAACCCAGGGTTTTTCAATCTTAAATCAGTGTGCGCTCACATAAAAAGGCGCGGCATTTGAAGCGTCTGACCAATTGCAGACATGGAAAAAACAGAGAGCGACATATTTCACCATGGAGGAGCAGACGATGATACTTAAATATGAAGAATTCAGGATCATCATTCCTGAATGATAACACGACATTGTCATTCAGGAATGATAATAAATGGCTCCATTTATGCTGCGGCAACACAGTCGCTGCAACAAAAGCCAGGAGGGAATGCTGGCTGTTAATGCGCAAGTCCGTGCAGTTGTACAATCATGGAACAATATCGGACTCTGATTATTTAGTGTTCATCACACTACAGCGCTTCCTCAGTGTATTTGCTTCTCATACTGTACATAGATATTTCAGGCTCATATCGTGCACGTGTTGTAACCCTTCACTGTGATGGCATGGGTGGGTGTGTGCTCCATAAATTTATGTTTTCTGCATGTGTGACCTCTTGACCACATTATTTCAGATGCAACCCCAGCGGCGCAAGACGATCATGGGAACAAGTAAAGAACAAATACAAAAATACATAATCCAAACCGGCCAGTGGCGAGATTCTATGTTGCAACACTCTTTCGTATGAATGGAATTTCATTTATTATTTGTGCAGCCCACAGGGAAAAAGCGGGTATTACAAAGACATGTTTTTGCATACGTTTTCAGCGTCGCCAATGGTGTACATCAAACTACCAGTGAATGAATGAATGAAGAAGAAGAACGTTTTACTGAGTGGGACCATGAGCATAATTCCGCAACAAAAATTAAGCTATTCAGCTACATCAGTACAGCACAAAAAATTTTTCACTCGAGGTAAGGCGTTGGTTTATATTAAAAATAATTTAATTAGTCTAATATTTATAAAACCTCAGTATGATGCAGAGCATCAGCCTGGTGCCCGGCTGCGATGTGGTACATTTGTGATGTACGGCTTTAACAGCTGACAGATGTAACTGAGTCCAGCAGAAGAAAACCTACATCTTTCATATAAAATGTCATGTGGCAAATCAAAAAGGGTTGCACCATCTCTGAATATTCTCTCTCTTCTAAGAACTCCTTTCACAAATCTGCGCACCGGCGTCGACAGAATCTTCTAAAAATGGGCAGGCCATTTTCCAAGAGTGCCGATTGGTCAGGGGGTGGTGCTTTTATACTCAGAGATCTCTTATCCAGAACTAAACCTGGTCCGGACCAGGTTAGGCATTCAGCATAAGTTACCGGGGAGATATAACCCGATCAGAAGTGAACCAGCGTCATAGGACAAAAAACCCAGGGTTAACCCTGAAGTTACCTCGATAAGGGAGATCCGGCTTCGTTGTACAGGCCCCAGGAGGCAAAAATGATTGTCACAAACTTGTAATACCTTTACAAGGTACTGCAGTTCATAGTTTCTTGAATGACAGTCACATTTTGTTTATTTAAGCAGTATTTGAGTTTGTAAAGCACTTTGGGCAGCATGAGTTGTTGGAAATGTGCTACATAAATAAATGTGGCCTTAAGCCAGCCAATTAAATTCAAAAACGAGATCACATTCATAACTCCATACTGCCCCCACATTATATGCTAAGATGAATCCAGAACTCTGTCCAGGTCCAACAGAGTAAAAAGAGGAACAAGCTTTAATACTGAGACAGACGTGTGAGGTAAGCCAAATCCTGTTTCCTTGTTTGCATACTGTTTGTTTAGTGACCTTCCTCATTTATACACAACGTTTGACTGTCTCTTAGCTTAGACTGGTTTTTGGAGACCTATACAAAGATTCATTGTCTTACAAAAAGAGCCCTTTATGGAAATCATCCGAAATATTCATGTCGATTTCCCAATTCATGTTTTAGAGGGGATATCTGGTTTGCATAATCTCTATGTCCCCATTGGGTAAGGAAGGTGTAAGCAGTAGGGGTGCACAATTTTGGAATTTTGGCTGATATCCGACATGCCAATATTTTAAAACTCATGTAGTCGATAACCGCTATTGATACAGATATTATAGCTGAAAAAAATAAGAAGTCATTGCAAATAGCAGTTTGGTTATCCGTTTCCAACGCTTAGAAAAACAGGGGTGGGAAAAAATATCGATACACTAAAATATTGCTATATTTTCATATGCCAATATCAAATCAATATTTAAAATTGCTGTATCGATCTATTTACTTACAAAATCTTGCGAGATTTCATCGTTCTTTTTCTAAATTTCACAATATTTTGTGAATTCTCGCGAGATTTCACAACAGAAAGATCAAATATTGCTAGATTTTGTTAGTAAAATAGATCGATACTGCGTTTTTAAATGTCAATATGATATCAGCATATGAAAATATCGCCATATTTTAGTGTATATATATTTCCCCCCCCCTAAGCTTCAAAGTCTGTAAAAAAAAGTTTTTGTTTTGTTTAGACTTTAGAAACAGCAGTCGGATTGGTTAAATATTGGTGAAGTGGCCAATGTCTTATAGTCAGTTTTAAGGCCGATACCGATGGACTGTCATCTTTGGAGAGATTTTTTTAAAAGGGGGAGGGCATACTGCAGTACAAATGGAGGAAAAACTACAAGTGGCTGAAGGATGTTGGAGTTGAGTCAGCTGCCTCACCTCAGTCTGATTGATGAGAACCTCCAGCTCAGTAATCTGAGTCCTGACCTGGTCCTCTTTGCTGATGAGGTAATGGATACTCTTGGCCAGCTTCTCCTGGGGAGCGAAGAGATCAGCAGCATTTACAGTCAGTAAATTCTGAAACATGCACAGTACCAACATGACAACACCTTTTGGGATTCTTTTCCCTGACCACTACAGCCGTGCCATTTTCAAGAAATACAGTAGCATCCACACCTGTGTGTTCGTACATCACATCTTATGACATGAATCGATCAATATTTCCCTCTCATCCCCACTCTCTGTAGCTGTAAGTAGTTGATTACTGAAAACTTCTGCACGTCAGGGTTCAGAGTGACTGAAATCTAAACCATTTCCTGGTCAACAAAAAGGTTTCCGGGACTGGTCAGGACATCTGATACACATTCCTCCAATTTGAAGTAACAATGCACAGATAATGGCAGTGAACAAATGGTCTCATTAAATATTAAAACATCACATTGTTTGGATCCACACAAACAAGCATACTGAATTTCACAGACTCTGCCTCGACTTGCTGAGCCACCTACAGCAGCATGAAGCATAGTTCTGCCTGGATGAGGTTCATAAAAACAGGATTTGCTATTCACAACTGTTCCAGACATATTCTGTTTAATACCTTTTGTGTTTCCCAAGTAGTCATAGTAACCAAACAGTGCTTGAACAAAATTCTAAAAAGGCATCTTTTTATATACATCTGCAAGCTAAACAAAGTTGAACTCAGGTCTGGTGAGTGAAAATCTGGTGGCCCAATTTTAGCTAGCCTAGGTTTACAGTTTCCAAAAAAGAGATTGATAACAGTCTGGTGTGCAAGTGTAGGTCGGGCATTAATATTAAAACAGGAGGGAAAGCGATCCAGGGACTTGTCAGTGTGTGCTACAGCCTAACAAAATAGCTGCTCTAAAATGTCAACCTTGAGCATCTCAAAATATAAGCATCAAAAGTTTTGTGTTAATATAATTCAGCAAACTGAGTAACTTGCTAAGCTTTCAACAATCTGCTTTCATATAAAAAGATTTTCTAAATTCTGAGTTCAGGTATTAAACCTAAGAGACATTTTAGGGGTGCAACTGTAGTTAGAAGTTTGTGTGAAAACATCAATAAATCCAAGTTCCACAGACGCTTGAGGATGACGACTTCAGGCCCCCATCAACAGGGGCACTGTGGGCAAACTCAGACCAATCCTTGTTATCATAAACCTGGATTGTGTTGCATTCCATTTCACTCAACCACCTCAGATAAACCCAGTTCCAGTGTATTCAGGTGACACATGACCTACCCCCCGTATCTTTTTTTTTTTTTTTTAAAGGTTTGAAGTCTAACTGCATTACCTTCAGGATCTTGTAGGCACTGCTCATAGATGTCACTTTGTGGTTGGCGTGGGACCCTCCCAGCTTGCACAAATGACACACTGGTCGCCGGCAGACCTCACAGTACATGTTAACCTTCTCCATCTCATGCTCTGGACACATGAGCACCTGAGAAACATTTCAGATAACATTACTTTATTGTCACCCCCACAGAAAAATTTGTCTTGAGCACAAGTGCTGCACACAGCTGCAAAATATACAGTTACATAAACTACATTATCTACAGAACAAGGAGTTCAAAATAGACCAAAGAATGCATGCACACATTCAGCTGCGGCGTTTGACAGCACATATTAATGATGTTGGATTAACACAACATGGACATAACTAGCTGAAGTGAAACAGGAAGAGGACCTGAACTCAAAACAGCAGACAGTTCTGTGAACCATTTCCTGATAAGTCCTAAAATAGAAGTTAAATCAGCACTTTTTAATGTCAAAAAACCCCAGAGGTTAGGCATGCCTACAATGCACTGTTTAATGAACATGAAAATGTAAGGAAATGATAAAGGCGGGGGTAAAAAAGACAAACAGTAAATTAAGTGTTGCTGGAACTATATCGGAGCCAGATTGCTGGATTTGCAGTCAAGCAGCAACAGAAGAGGATATGATTACTGCATATTGCAACTGATTACAACTGTAATATTTCAGCCATTAAGTTCAGGAATAGTCCTCCATTCCTGATCAGAAATCACAGAGGTACTTTATTCATCCAGTTTGGGAAATTAGCCTGCACATTACACATCTCTTGATGAACAAAGGAGCAGTTTGTTGCATGTTTCTGTACCTGGGGGCAGCTGGGGAAGGTTAAAGACCTTGCTCTGGTTACCACAGTGGTTCATCTCCATTGCCAATCTGGGGGACTTGGGTTGGAAGACCCCGGTTCAAGTCCACCCCTATAACTACTAGGCTAGCACTCCCCCAATATACTTTTTGGACCAAGAGATTAAACACCACAACAGTAGGGACTCTATAGAGTGACTGATCCAGGAACATTAAAATTAACCGCCGTCAGGCAGTGATGCTTCTTACCTTGGGTCTAAAATTGGTAGTGGGGCCAACATACTCATGCTGGGCTTTGGGCGTGCCCCAGGGGTGGTGCAGCTTGAAACACTCGTTACAGTAGCTGGCCTTGCAGTCCATGCAGCTCTTTGTAGCCTCCTGCAGCTGCGGAGGTTTACAAATGTTACACATGATTGCAACGGCAGCGCGGGCAGCCTGTCGGTAGCGCTCAACGATGCTCTCCAGGGTGAAGTTGCGGAACAGCATACTGATGCCGCGCTCGCCTAGGTCAATGTCATGATGGCAACCTGGACACGGGATGGTGGTGACCCGGGGAGTAACAGACCCTCTACGCCAGCCCGGGGAGGAGATGGAACCTGACGGAGAGCAAACAGAGCATGAGTGATCCATCATACAGGTCCACAGCTTAGGCCACCCAGTTGTGTCTGAGGCCCTATTTGGAAATGTGGGCAATAACCTAAAAATGACTCAGATTGAATAGCATCCAAGAGAGTCAAATACACGCTTTGAAAATTATCAACCCGCCAATTGTGTTATTCTCGGCCAAGTTACATCATCAGCACTGACTTGCCAAGTATGGTCTTAAGGCAAAAATGCCTTTGTGAACAGCCTACACAAATAGGGCCTCAGCATATTTCCCTTTGTGCTTTATTTCCATGATGACAGCTACTCAATAGAGGCAATGATTGGAGGGAGCAAAACACCAGAACAGGCAATGCATGGAGCAGTGTCATTCAGGGGAAAAAAGTCCAGGAGGAGAAACCATCAAAGTGTACTGGGTCAGTACTGAGGAGTTGTACAGGACAGTCATGGAAGATAGCATCCTTGGAGCTTATAGAGAACACACAGTCTTAGGAAATCCAAGTCATTCAACATTTATAAACAGGGGTGAATACTAGTCTAAGTGCAAACAATGATCTGGACAAAAAGGAAATAATTCAGTTTCCCTGGAATGAGTGATTGAGAAAATATTCAAATGAGGAAGAGAAAAAAAAACATTTTAACTCAAATGAAAACTAGATATACTGTGGTGCAGAAATCAAGCAAATGCTTAAGAAATATAAACAAAAAAACATTGTCAAGCAGCATGAAATGTCCAGTTCAATGCATCACTTTACACAAGAACATCTCTCTTGAAGCAACAATGCTTAAGAGGTTCTCACAGCAGTAATCTTGTTACTGATGCATCAGCATCATAACAAGACAGCGACACACCAACACAAGGTGGGGGGAGTAAAAAATGTTGCACAAGGTCACGTCAGACACAAGCAGGGTCTGTGAGACACCGGTACCACACTCAAAGCCAACAAAATAAAGTCAGTACGTGGAAAAATAAAAATATTGCTTCACGTTTTTGGGGGACAGGGGAAGAGAGGAGTGCTGGATTTATCTCAGTTTGCAAGCCAGTATTTCCACTCCGTTTCCGAGGACCTGAAAATTAAATCAAACACTCCTCAGGTAAGCAAAATATACGGAGGCTACATCAAATAACACTGGTGCAAAAGAAAAAGTAAAGCTGAGGGAAAAGCAGTGACAGAATAGAAAAATTAACTAATGTGTGAGTATGTGTTGTGAGCACAGCTGAAGACAAAGTGCAGCGATGGTTCACTACATGATGTTAAACTACGCTCTGACTAAATTTAAGCCTTTTTTGCTGTGCACAAGTTATCCTTCCAACCATAGTTTGACCAAAGGTCAGTTCAACCTTGTGGTGTAATGGTATGGTGAAAATAAAAATCTGGTAATGGCTATGAAGGCGATAGTCCCCAATGTAGACAAATCAGTGGATGGATGGAGAATTGTAAACAGAAAAACTCAACTTAAAGTAAAGAATTAAACCATCCTGCAAAGCCAGCGAATTCGTGCATGACTTTATTCGTGCATGTTAAGTGCGGACTCTGCGCACTGACTCAGGTTCTCAGGTCAAAACAGAAGGTGTTAGCAAACAAGCTGCAGACAGGAAATGCCTGCAGCAGAGTGAGTATGTGTGTGTTTGTGCTGATTTGTGGATCTGCAGCAGGAGGCAGAGTGGAAGGCTGAAACTGACGAGTCACTCTCACCCCCACCCTCTTTTCCCTGCACAGATCATTAAGCCCAATGAGATGCTTGTGCAGATGTAGTCCAATTCTGCTGCCAATATGCTCATATTACATTTAAGCCGAGTATGAAACAAAAACTAAAAATGGTTTATCATCTGAGAAGAGCTGAACATTTCTCCTAATGCAGGACTAAGGCTCTGAATATGGTCTCATAACTAAAATGTTAGCAATGTTGTCTAAATTCATTTACATTACATTAAAACCTGGGGGATTTTTTAAGTCAATTTGATAAATTAGCTTTTTTTTTTTTTTTCCTTTTCAAAGTCCTGTTTATTTTAAAGGATTAAATAGAATATCAACACTTCGTTAAAAAAAAACATCCACCGCGTACAGCTTGTCAGGTAACTGCTCAAGTCAGCCAACAAAGTTAGCTAATAGTCTTGTTTTACTTGGCTGGCAGTTTGATCCCTCTTAAATGAAATGAAATGAAATGAAATGAAATGAAATGAATGAAATGAAAATGAAAATGAATGAAATGAAAAAACTTTATTCATCCCCGAAGGGAAATTCAGTATTGTAAAAGCTCACTTTTTTTTCTTTTTTTTTTTATAAAAAAAAATAGAAGAAATCATCAATCCAAATCATCACGCCGAAAATAATTACAAGTAGGTTAAAACATGTCTGCGTTTCTGAAACGATTATTCAAACCCCAAACATCATCGAGCGAGGCATAAAAAGTAACCTCCGGGCAAACATGTTTCAGTCTGGGAAATAATCAAAACCGTGGCGAGTCCAAATATATATTGAAAGCTTTCTATTTGTTTGTGCCCATTTCACTAAGAAATAACAGAAACCTACAGTTCTCCATCTCAGCAAAACTGTTATAGTTGCCACAGTGATTAACAAAGTGAATGCAAAGCTTAGCCAATGAATTCACACACATTCCTGTCCCATTTAAACTCCCAGGGAACTTCCTCACACCTGTCTCTGTGAATTTCCACCCTTTAAATTCCTTTTTGGCATCCCATCCAAGACTCTGCATCCTTCTTAGAATGAAAATACACTTAAGCTCAGTGGACTTTTTTCAAGGCAATGTTAAATTTAGGCTTTAGTGATATCAGGCTGTAATCCAAATAACAAAAATCCTACAGTAGCTTTCCTGAAAGACGTACGTTTGTTTCAGACCGGTTTGGTGAGTTTGTATGGTTGTGTGGAGAAGGCTGAAGTCGACTAAGCAGAGAGAAGGTAGAACCAAACTCGGGTTTCACAGGGGTTCTATAGTAACACTGTACTCACTACTATAGCTACTCAAAACACGGAGCCCCCGTCTACCTCGACTTCCAAACGACCTTCGCAGTGTGGCTGCAAGCAATGAACAAAGAGGTGAAGTGAGACCAACAATATTGAAACAATACATGATGAGAATTTGTGAGAATCCAGTTTGAACATTATGACACCGGAAAAATAAACCCAACTTAAAAGTAAACAAGCAAAAAAGTGAGTTAAAGAAATGACCATTTAAAAATGTACAGATGTAAACAGTTTAAGTACAATTAACTCTTGATTCATGCAGTTTTACGTTTGAATACTCATATTTTAAAACGTCACTGTGTTACAAGAATGAGTTGGCTAAATCCACTAAAAGTGCATTTATCAAAAGTTAATCGTCGTACACTTTAGAAAAAAAATACAAAATACAATGAAGCTGAAAAATGTTCATGAAGTTTCAGAAGCCACCTTCTTTCCCAGCACAGCAAAGCTTGTTCAAGTTGATAAATATAGCTGTAAGTCTTCCTTTCTCTCCCTTCATCTAATCCCTCATTCATTCCCCTCCTGGCAGACAGCATCGCTATGGCTACCAGTGATCTGATCTCCCAGCAGCAGAGGCGGTCAGAGCAATTACAAGTTTGTTCTGAGTTCATGCATTTAATGTACTTAAAGTTCCATAAAAATTCTTAACAGAGAATTTGTGATTCATAAATCTGCAGATTAAATGCACTTAAAGGGCATATGCACCAAATAATCCCCAAGAAAATTGCACAAGATCATCGAGTATGGCAAGCTGGCTAAAACTGGACATTAAATGCACTTTAAGTGACTTAAAGCTCCATTAATTAAAGATACTGATGATATAGGAATTACACAGGGACAATAAGTCTTTCAGCAAGATGTGGCATTTGTTTACTCAAAAGCAGGGTTTGATTATTTCCTGCGTCAACAGATGCAGTCCTGTCGGCGAAGAAAGAACTCATTCAGGCTGAAGCAGCACTCTGAATGAGGCTGGCTGTGTTTGAGCCCAGACTCTGGTTTCCAACCAAGGCTGCAAAGCTCACAAAAAGCTGTTCGCCTCACTGTACTCTGAGATTTTTTTTTTTTTTTTGCTCCGACCCTCTAGTGGAGATAGTTAATGTTTTTCTGAGACAATTTGCCATCTTAGTCGAATACCAATTCTCACCATGATGTGAAGTGAAAACAGATAGTGAACACATTGCTTTGGCACAAGGAATTCAATTGCTTTAAGTCCATACATACAAAAAAAAAAAAAAAAATTCATGCATGAAAGGTTTTGTATACTTTTTCAGCCTAAAACATTAAAATAAATAGTACTTACAAATATTTGAGTGTCAACTCCAATTCTTTGTCAAAGCAAATCAAAATCGAGCAATTTCTTCAATTTTTTCAAAAGCTTCTGAAGATTGCGTTCAGACACTTAAAAGGTAAATACAAATTTTCCAAATATTTTTAGTAAGTATTTTTGTGAAACTGACCAAGTTATTAATTCAATGGTTCATATTTTCTCCAGGGTCGTCAATACAACCCATGTAGCGATTCTTTTGTCCCGATTTACCACCACATGCCAATCAGCTTTTCCAGTACAAAATGGTAAGCCTGTCCAAATATGTGCAGTAGCAGAGAGCCATACTTGAATCAACTTGCCTGAAAATGAGAGAAACGTTCATTTTGCAGTTGCTTAAAAACAGAATCTCTCAACTTTTAGTCAGTTAAGTATCAATTCATCCACACAATCTGGGACAAAAGTAAGCCCCAAAAACTCTCGCTCTAGGATTATCAAATGTGTGGAAGTCAGACAGCTCAGATCTTGTCAAGAAGCGTGGCTGAGAGTGCAAATGACATCTCTACTGAGGTGGCCTGCTGCCCAGTGCTCTCAGGAGGTAGAAAGGCAGCCTTGTGTCCCACCATGCTGTTTTCAAGGCTTAGACATTGACCTGTCCAAGCCTGGCTGCAGCAGGACCATGCGTTGAGCTGAAAACTTAAACAACATTGTGATAGGTTAATCTGGTTACCTGCTTACCCCCCCAACTGCAGTATTCCCACCCTCCAGCTCAGCTTGGTTTTAAGAGTTTGAATTGCCTTAAAGGAGCTTACAGATGTGCTGGGTTCTTGTGTATACATAGCAGCGCTGTAAATCCGATTAAAATCCGGGTGAAAATGATAGTTATGTCCCTGTTCCTACAACATTTTAAAATGAATGCATGAGCCTTTGCGTGATTAAAGGCATTCAATACCTCAAAGCCATTAAAAGCACACAGTAAAGACAATTAGGGCTTGAGAGATCCTATCAGTCCCCCCCCCCCCTTTTGGTTGAGAAAACTATACCTCGTCACATTTCTTTGCCATCTGTTTGAGGATCAGAAGAAGTGCTGACAGTTTTATGGCTGGGTGATAAAATTATTTAACTTGTTCACATGTTTGTTCAAGATCATCTAGGGCGACAAAAAGGAGGAGGGGCAGCGTGAGCCGCGTTCACCCCACATATGAACAATACTTGGCCCACTTTCTGCCATGCATACTCTCTTTTAAGCCTATTGATGCTAAACCATTCATTTGCATCTACTTAAGATTTGTTTACTGGTTCTTTTAATCCTCTACGGCTACATTACATTTTTTGTGTAGGGATCTGTTACATCCATCGGATTTTTCCTGTAAACTTAAACATTTTGTCCATTTTTACAGACACAAAAGTCTCTAGGATTTCAAACCTGTTGAATGCAGCAATTAACACGACTGCAGAACTAAAACCTGAAGTTATGAGAATTACGAGGAAGAGGAGATAACAGGAAGTTGGACTTAAGATACAAAAAGCATCCTGAAAGCATTCAAGTGGCCCGACATGCATTTGATAATAGCACTGTCTGTGGCCTGGCCCTCAGCTTCCATCCGTTCCCATAACTCATAATAAGGCTGCTCCACAATATCGCGAAACCAGTTCCTAATGCCTAAAACACACACACACACACACACACGCTTTTAACGCTAGAGAAATGTGAGATCCACTTTCCTACACTAATCTACTCATAACACAATCCTTCCCATAAAGAACATATTTATTCTGTCTAGAGAGAAAAAAAAATATCTTTGGTTCCTTACCCCGAGACCCACCTGATCTCACAAGCCTGTCTAGCCTCTCCGTGGAGGGCGAGGGCACCCTGGACCTGGGGCTGCCAGGCAAGGAGCACTCAGAACCAGCATCAAAGGAGTCCTCATGGTTCAGCATGAGCAGCTCTCTGACACACTTGTGGCAGACGCTGTGCTGACAGGGCAGGATCAGCGGGTGAGTGAAGAGCTCCTTGCAGATGGGGCAGATCAGCTCCCTCTCGATGTTCTTGATCGGGACCTGATGATGGAGACACGATTACTAAAACATTACCAATATGAATCACATCCAATTCTGCTCCCCCATCCGCCCCCTCACTCAGGACTTCTTTGATGAGGAACCAACAAACGCCTCTGCCATCATTCTTTCACAAGAGACACACACACACAAAGTGCAGAGAGGCAGAAATAGCATCAGACAAGTCTGAAGGAAAGCAGGGATACGTTTTTCTCTTAAAATTAAATGCTGCTATGAAAAAAGGAACATGAGCTCATTTTTGCTGTGTCACTGGTGAGGGGGAAAACAGCCTCTAGAGGGTAAAAGCATTGAGGTAAGACGCTCTTTATTGTACATATGCATATACTCAATTTCACATGAAAAACCGCCATTATTACAGTTACAGAAAGAGTCATCCATCATGTCCTTACCATGTTTCTCATTGCATTACATAAGACAGGATTAACTCTGGCTATATATAGAAAAACATGCACGATCCCAAAAGTTCAGGGAAAAGAAAAAGGAAATAACGTGAGAAAACATTTCAAAGAACTGCTGAAGAACATATCTCCCCACATGAAGCAAGTGATTGCTCATTTACATCAGGTGGCGTGATAAAAACGTCTCCAGTCCAATCGATCCTCCTGCAGCTTGAATAAACACTCATCTAAACACCACCGCACGTGTTAAAAAGACAATACCCAGAAGGATTTTTAAAAGGGAATTTAAACTAAATACAGCAAACTATGCTGTTCAAAAGCCTGCTCCTGTTGAATTATTCCAGAAAAATTAAACGAGAACTCGACAATGAATGGGGAAGTTTTAACAATGCCCGCTCTCTTCCCATGTTGGGCAGAGGAGCTACAGGCTGCTGAGAGACGGATCGAAAACACGTCCCATCATCTTCATAACTTCACTTTCCTCACACTTACCGCGATTATGCTGTTACGCCGCATCTCTGCAGTCATGATGAGGGAGGGAAAATGCAGCCTGGGTGTGTGAGGGTCAGGGGGGGGAAAACTAACTCCGTATCCGCCGTTTGAGGACCAAACTTTTCGGACGTGAGCAGAAGATAGACACAACGACGGCAGCGTGAATTTAAATAGAGTGACGCAGCGGAGGGAGGCTGCGCGAGCGGCGGGTCGGAGTGAATCAGCAGCCACTCTGCTGCTGCAGTGCACGCAGCCGGAGAGGCAGACGGGGGGTGGGGAGACAGACAGGAGGGGAGGGGGATGGACCTCCAGAGGACTGCTGCTGCCTTCATGGCCTCCACGTAAACTTTACTGAAATCTTCCATCACACTTTACCCCCCTCTAATTTGCTTTGGTCAGACACAAACGAACAGGTCAGCTGAAAAGTCTGTTCTGCCTCTTGTCTTGAGTCACCTCAACTTCCCTTATATATTGCCAGAAATTCAGTAAAGATGAGCGACTATTTAACAAAACAAGAAACACTTGCTAGCTAACTAGAAATGCAGTGGTAAAGATTTTTTTTTAAATGCAATTTTGGAGCTTGATAGTCAATATTTATCATCTTCATTCTTCAACACAACTTGAACCCTGTCAGATAAGTTTTCTTGAAATTGTTTTAATCAGTCTTCAAAAACAGCCTAATTCTCCAAGCTTTTCGAAGGACATTTAAAAGCTGGATGTTTCTACCTTTTGTTCCATTTTTCATTCTCACACTGCTTCAACAATGTTGAGCTCGGGGCTCTGGAGAGGACTCATCTCTCCATGAGATCTGCTCCCTCTGATTTTCAGTCCAGTTCTTGTGTCACTGGGCATACCCCACCCTTTTCTCCCTGTTTTCCTTCCCTAGAATGTCTTCTTGATAACTACCCTGTCAAGAATGCTGCCAAACATCTAAAGAGCTCTAGGGTGACCTGGGGCAGTCTGGAGTCGTGGTTTCAGCCAACACTAAACACCCCACACTTAACCAAGAACGCTTCATGACCAAACAGGACGCCACCACTGATTTGGAAAAAAGGCACAAAGCTGCAAGGTTTGCTAAATCATCTCTTTGGGAAAATATGGCATGAAAATGGCACCTATAAGGAGAAGAGCACCTCAACTAAAATGAAATATAGTGAAGGTTCGACCATCTGGTCTGGCTGCTTTTTCTTTTTGGTACTAATTGGAGGATGTGAATGTATCAAAGGAACTGTGACACCAGTTATAACAAAAGAAAATAAATCACCCACACACATTGGGTATTATTGATTGCAAAGGAAATTATTTTGAAAAGGCCAACAATAACCTTACGCTTAAACCCTACTGAAAAATATCATTGACAGTTGAAATGTGCTGTTACAAAGATCCGTAAAAAAAAAGTAATGGAGCGCTGACAGACACCTTTGAACAGGTGCAAGAAACTTCTGTATTGCTATAATAAATGAATCCTGTCAGCAGTGCAGGGTCCCATAACTGCTCTATTTTGTTTTTGTATTTTCAATTTCACTAGAAAAACTCATCCTTGCATAATCACTTAGATATTGTGGTATAAATATTCAGTTTATACCAGACTGGTTTGTTTGCATTTATCTCTGAAAATGAGATGAAAACTGTTCTTATTGATTGAAACTAATATATCTAACCAACACTGAAGGAAAGTCTTACTGTATCTTGAAAATATCAAAATATCTTTTGATGTGCATGTTGAATTTAAGCACATATTTTGTTCATGCAATAACTCTTTTAGTGCAATTGTTTGCAAAGATCTAAATAGAATTTAGATAGTTTTTGAAAAACTAACATGATAAAATGCAGGAGAGCTTTATATGAATGTGTTAAGTTCAGGCAGGTTCTTAAGGAGAAACAGAATAAATGTTAAAAGGTTATCAAATATGCTATTCTATCTAGAACTGCAGATATTTAACTTGTTAACTGAAGGTGGTACAAGATGAAAATAAGGGATCGCTGAAATCAGCAGAAAGACATCCACTGATTAGCATAAATGTCTGTAGGAAAACATCACAAGGCAGCTAATGAGATTTTTATTAAATTTAGACCATTTGATGACATTTTAACACTTAAGCAACTGATGAAATTGCAAAAAAAGTTTAAAGTTCTTAACTTTCATTCAGTGTTAGCATTTATACAGAATAGCAATCCCGATTTTTTAAATCTGACCCTGAGGCTGTGCAGGCCAATAAACTCACACATAATGCTCCCATTGGCATCAGCTTCATGTTACATTCTCTTCTTATGTCCTTTTTATTTCAGGGGATTTAAGTTTGTTTGCTCATTGCACTGAATATATTTTGCATAGATTAATCGTGGACTGAGGCAACATTGCACATCAACCCAACAAAAAAGTCTTGGTCAGAGAACAAAATGAACACTTTAAAAACTTTTGAGAGGTTTTGGTAGTATTAGAGCTGCATTCACATATCGGTGCAGCAGCACAAATGAAAGTGGATGGAATGTTTGAACTTACTACCGGCAAACGTGCACAGCTAGAAATATTTAGAGCTCATTTGAGTCATTTATCTTTCCACCAGCGGACAATATCAGAATCTGCTAGGGCTGCAGTGAAACTCTGACGCTGTGGACAATATCACCTTGCTGTCACCTCACTAAGGAGGGTACTCAGTTCAGACCGGTTGTGCAGAGAAACGTGCTCCTCCTGTGCAGGTGCTCTTACTACTAAAGAAAGATACGCCGGTTGCTTGACATTGATTGACAGCCGTTGTCCGTTGTCTTTCTCAATGCATCTAGGTGACCTGTCCTGACTGTCCTTTCTGGGATTGGCCTCGCCCTTTTTTTAACTATTTAAGATAAACTATTTCACTTAAACTGTACAAAATCTTGAACATTTCCACAGTATGCTTTTTTGACTCAAATATGTTTAATAATTCTATAATTACAGATATTATTAATAGTATTCCGGTATTACTTGCAGACTCATGCAGAATGCGACTCTGGAAGCAACGGGTTCAAATGCACCGATCTCAGCAACTGTGACTGCAGTGAGTTAATCTGCTAGTTGGCTCTTGAAAAAAATGTTTTCATCAAATGCAGCTTCATGCATGAATGAATGAATGAATGAATGAATGAATGAATGAATGAATGAATGAATGAATGAATGAATGAATGAATGAATGAATGCCTGAGATTGTATAAGCAGGAGTGAAAAAAACCAACACATTCTGTTGGTCTAAAATGGGTGAAGAGACGTTTACTGCAGAAACACACACCTCAGTAACCCACTGCCTGGTCTCACCACAGATGCTTCCAAGTGGCCTACATTTTGACAGAAGTCTGTCATCTCCCTGCAGCATAAACACACCCAACAAAACTGCTAATTAAACCTAGAATGCCATTTTAATTATTATCTGTCTAAAAGCAAAAAAATAGAAGAGGAACCTTTTGTTACAGCATATGAGCTGCAAAGCTTAAATATAGAAGGGATGGAATGTCTATGCCCATCTCTATAATTATAGGACCTACATCACATTAAAATTTTAGGGTAGAGTAATGGGAGCATAATCATTACTTTTTTTAAAAAATGCATTGAATAAAAATTGTACCAAACTAAAAAAAATGAAAAGGAAGATGCATGCAGTTTATGTTCCAGAAATAGATGCCATAGTATTAACTCAGCAGGCTAATAAAACTGATACAGCCTATTAATAACTTACACCAAAGGACAGGGAATAGAATAGAATAGAATAGAATAGAATAGAATAGAATAGAATAGAATAGAATAGAATGCCTGTGAGCATCCCTCTCCGTGCACTGACAGCCCTGCAGGCCGGGCCGGCGTGTTGACAGGCAGACCGCTCCTGTCAGGAGGACCGTCGTAAATCATCCGGAGGAGACTCACCTCGCCCCGCTCGATCCGCTCCACGATGCTGGCGAACTCCGTCATGTCCTCGGAGTCCGACATGGCTACAGATGGTGATAGATGCACAGAAAACAAGCCGGTCAACGCACACGGGATTGTTAAAATGTAGGTGGAAAGGCATAAAACATCTGCCGCTCAAAGAAGGAGGAACGACAGCTTCACAGGGGAGGTGAGATGACATCAAGAGAGAGGAGCTGCTCCCTACATCCCCATCACCGTCCTCCCTCTCCTCCCTCCCTTTCTGTGTGTTAGGCTAATGTTTGTCAGGAGAATCTACAGTACATGCGTCGGCTGCTTTTTTTCTTTTTTTTTTAGTTAACGTCTTCTTGGAGGGAAAACTCCGCCCCCCCTTACTGTACCATCTCCTCCTTCTCCTCCTGCATCACCCATCAGCGGCGATGTCTCGACTCACAGAGCTCTTTGTATCCACGCGATGTTCCATCTATCAACCCAGAGTGAATTATTTCTGTTTAATCTATCAGTCACTATAAATAATCATGATAGTCCTATTCTTAAGATTAAGGTGGGAGGGGGAAAGGGGGTCATAAATCTGTTGGTGCCAATCTTAATCACGTAAGATTTTTTTTTTTTTTTTTTTTTTACACGCTTACCTACTGATTTCTAATTACAGCCCAAATATGAAAACTCTCTCTTTGTTTTTTATACTGATTTGTATTTATTCTGTGATGGTGGATGATGCCTGTTGATTCTTTTTTTTTGGGGGGGGGGGGGGAACGTGACTCATGCAAGCAGTTTCATGGCAAAAGCCGGAAAATGTGAAGCCGGATTAAGTTCGTGTTTTTTCATTTTTCCGGCAATGCCACTTGTTCCGCGTCAGCAGATGGCCTCATGGCTTCACACAGACATCCCGTCCACCCTGCTGAGCATGTGGAGGGGTACAAACGGGCAGACTGCCCTGACAGAGCAAACGGAGCATGATGAAATTAATAACACAGACTCCAAATGCTCCCAAACACGGGAATGATCACTGACATCAGAGGATCAACGTCGTTTTCCAGAATGTGACATTAAAACAACAACAACAAAACTATCTTGAATATCAACCAGCAGACCGAGGAGGTTGGAGCAAAAATTGGCTTTTGGCTCTCTCAGGGGAATAACCCTTTATTTTACACTGAATTTTAATTCAGTGGAGTTACATAGCCTTATAATAACAAATAGAATAACACATTTTCCATCTCACTTTTTTATTCTCAGTCTCAATAGAAGATAGGCTACAACAAAAAGGAAACTAGGCTACATAAACTGTTTTGTCATCTTAACAGTTTCATGAGCAACTCCAAACTTCCAAATAACCTTCAAGAAGGAGTGCTGTCCTTTGTTGGTGAAAATTTCTGCTTTGGGAATGACCCATAAGTCCTCATTAGGTGAGAAAGGGGCCAAGTCATAGCAGGTCATTCATCTTTGAGGCCTTTGCTGGGAAGCTAAGCAGTGGCATAGTCAGACTAATGTAATGAAGCATTGTCCCGCACGTCCTAAATATCTTCCAGAAAAAAAATGCTTGCAGGTTTGGGAATGTACAAAAGGTTTTCTCCACCCTGGTGATGCTGGAGGATACGGAAGAGGATTAGGGCCACTAGAAAAAAAAAAAAATTCTGAGAAAAGTCAGAATTTGACTTAATCTCAGAATTCTGACTTTTTTCTCAGAATTTGACATTAATCTCAGAATTCTGAGAAAAAGTCAGAATTCTGACTTTAATCCAGAATTCTGAGAAAAAAGTCAAAATTTGACTTAATCCAGAATTTGACTTTTTTTCTCAGAATTCTGACTTTAATCTAGAATTCTGAGAAAAAGTCAGAATTTGACTTTTTTCGAAATTGAAAAAAAAAAAATCCAGAAATTTTTTTTTATGTGCTGGAAAAAGTCAGAATTTTAGATTAAAGTCCGAATTTGACTTTTTTCTAGAATTCTGAGATTAAAGTCAGAATTTGACTTTAATCAGAATTTGGAAAAGTGGGACTTTTTCGGAAATTGAAAAAAAAACAGAAATTTTTTTTTTTACTGTGCTGGAAAAGTCAGAATTCTGAGATTAAAGTCCGAATTCTGACTTTTTTCTCAGAATTCTGAGATTAAAGTCAGAATTCTGAGATTAAAGTCAGAATTCTGACTTTAATCTCAGAATTCTGAGAAAAAGTCTGAATTCTGACTTTTTTCTCAGAATTCCGAGAAAAAAGTCAGAATTTGACTTTTTTCTCAGAATTCTGAGATTAAAGGCAGAATTCTGACTTTAATCTCAGAATTCTGAGAAAAAAGTCAGAATTCGACTATAATCTCAGAATTCTGACTTTTTCTCAGAATTCTGCCTTTAATCTCAGAATTTGAGAAAAAAGTTAGAATTCTGACTATAATCTCAGAATTCTGACTTTTTTCTCAGAATTCTGACTTTATCTCAGAATTTGAGAAAAAGTCAGAATTTGACTTTTTCGGAAATTGAAAAAAAAAATCCAGAAATTTTTTTTTTTTTTACTGTGCTGGAAAAAGTGAATTCTGAGATTAAAGTCAATTCTGACTTTTTTCTCAGAATTCTGAGATTAAGTCAGATTCTGACTTTATCTCAGAATTCTGAGAAAAAAGTCAGATTCTGACTTTTTTCGGAAATTGAAAAAAAAAATCCAGATTTTTTTTTTTTACTGTGCAGGAAAAAAGTCAGAATTCTGAGATTAAAGTCCGAATTCTGACTTTTTTCTCAGAATTCTGAGATTAAAGTCAGAATTCTGAGATTAAAGTCAGAATTCTGACTTTAATTCAGAATTCTGAGAAAAAGTCTGAATTCTGACTTTTTTCTCAGAATTCCGAGAAAAAAGTCAGAATTCTGACTTTTTTCTCAGAATTCTGAGATTAAAGGCAGAATTCTGAGATTAAAGGCAGAATTCTGACTTTTTTCTCAGAATTTTTTTTTTTCTAGTGGCCCTAATCCTCTTCCGTAGGAGGATAATGGGCAAAACTTTTCATTTTTTTTCCATGAGACTTTTTCTTTTATCTTGCATTTGATTGTAAATTGATAAAACTTTTCATCTGCATTATTAAAGGTAATTTACAGTTGTTGATACTTACTGTATGTGCAATTTTAAAATCCTTTTCTTCTTTGGCCTATATTACTATAGTAAAGCTCTTATAATTGTTGAAGGTCTAGTTAAGGTACCAACTTCAGCTACATACTATTCTACACCTGAAAATGGCCACTGTAGTGTGTGATAGCTACTTTTAAAGATTCAGAGATTGAGAGGAATCTCTGTGTGCATGGGACAAAACTAAAGGTGAAAACTGGATGATCATGATGGACACTCAAGCAGCTCTGCATTAAAAGCAGGCATATTCTCGCCTGGAAATCAGTGCATGGGAACAGGAACAGAAGTTGCATGAGTGCCTGTGGCAGGGGCAGCTTCCACATCTGCGAGGGCACCATCAATACTGAAAAGCAGATTGAGGTTTTAGACACTAGGCACTAGTTCCCATGAGGGCCACGGTCCTGCAGGTTTTCAGAGTCTCCCTGCTTCAGCACACCTGACTCAAATCTAACAGCCTATGAAGTTCCTCATGATGACTAATTCATTTGAGTCAGGTGTGTTGGAGTGGGGATGTTCGGGTTTGGATATTCAGTTTTGATCCCTGCAGTAAATGTTGTCTTTTTTTTTCTTCTTTTGGGCGGCCCTGGGCATCTCAGCACACCTGCAATTAATCTTTCAACCACTCCCTGCAGTATTTAAGGAGAGGCTTCACACTCAGTCACCGCCAGATTGTCTGCTCACCTTCCACTGTAGCTGGTCTTGCCCAGGACTGCTGCCTGCCTGGCTTGCTTGGCATCCTTGGACTTTTTGTGGGTAATGTTTACTCTGCCCTGTGAGCAATAATTTTTTTTTTTTTTTTTTGTGCAAATCTTGTCTGGAATGTTCTCAATTGGCATTTTTGGGTCAGACCGTGACAGAGGACATTAAAAACCTGCAGGATGGCAGCCCTCCAAGGAATGAGCCGAATAGCTCTGTTTCAGAGCAATCCTATGACAGACGGGCTCAGCAGGGTGGCCAGGGTGACACTGGCCACTACTGAAATTTGATTGGGAATCCCAGGTGACACATCAGGTGATTGACAGGTCACCGAAGGAGCACAGAAATGTCTTTCCAGATGGGCATGGATCACCATGGTACTACACCAGTCTGAAGTAAATTTCAAATTGATATCCCAATTAGTCGTCCTTTAAAAATATTGATATTTGGCTGAAGATATCTAGAAGAGATTTTGCTAGTGTGCAAGTAGAACTGCTAATGTTATGAAAGGCTATTAAGTTGATGTTAGTAAGAAGCTATGTAGCAGTGTTAATCTAGTTACAGCGGGTGAAAAAAAGTATTAAACACATCAACATTTTTCTCAGAAAATATATTTCTAATAGAGCCATTAACCCGAAATCTTCACCAGATGTCGGCAACAACCCAAGTAATGCACACATACAAATAAATCCTAACATTTATGTTCATAAATGAAGTTATGTGTAAAATAGTGAAATGACACAGGGAATAAGTATTGAATACACTTACTAAAATTTATTTAATACTTAGTGCAAAAACCTTGTTGGTAATTCCAGCCTCCAAACGCCTCCTGCATGGAGAAACCAGTGGAATACGTTTCTCAGGTGTGATTTTTGGCCCGTTCTTCCAAACAAACTGCCTTCAAATCTTCAAGGTTTCGGGGGTCTCTTCTGTTAACTTGGATCTTCATTTACTTCCAAAGATTTTCAATTGGATTCAATTGACTGGGCCGTTCCAGCAGCTTTATTTTCTTTATCTTAAACTGGGTGAGTGTTTCCTTGGCTGTGTGCTTGGGATGATTGTCTTGCTGAAAGATCCAGCCACTTTTCATCTTCAACAGCTGGCAGATGGCAGCAGATTCTGGTCCAGAATGTCTCTCTACTTTTCTCCATTCATTCTTCCTTCAATGATATGAAGTCTGCCAGTACCACATGCTGAAAAACAGCCCCCACCATGATGTTCCCACCTCCAAACTTCACTATTGCTATGGTGTTTTGGGGCTCAAATTTCTCCTCCAAACATGTTGTGTCTCATAACATTCGAAGAGTTCGATTTTGGTCTCATCAGACCAGACTATGTTTTCCAGAATGTCATGGGTTTGTCCAGATGTTGTGTTGCAAACTTCAAACGAGCATCAACATGCTTTTTCTTCAGAAATGGAGTCTTGCATGGTGTGCGTGCATAAAGGCCATGGTGGTTGAGTGCATTACTTCGTGTTTTCTTTTGAACAACTGTACCTGCTGATTCCAGGTCTTTCTGAAGCTCTCCATGAGTGGTCCTGGGCTGTTGGAGAGCCTTTCCGATTATTGTTTTGACTCCTCTGTCTGAAATCTTGTGAGGAGCACCTGGCTGTGGCCGGTTTATGACGATGCCGTGTTCTTTCCACTTCCGGATGATGGCCTCAGTGGTGCCGACTAGAACTTTCAGAAGTTTAGAAATGCACCTGGAACCAATGCCTTCAGTGTATTTTCCAATAAGGTTGCATAGGTCTTTAGACAGCTCTTTGCTTTTACCCATCATGAAATGCTTCTTGTCTGATACCTTGGTGGTGAGAAACCTTTTTAAAGGCATCAATCAGGACTAAACCAGCTGATATTACTTTGCACTGATAGGGGACAGGATTACTTTCTAAATACTGACAGACTCCAGCTTATTTTTTGGCTTTCTATGTGTTTTTCCACCTCCATTTCTTCATGTGTTCAATACTTATTCCCTTTGCCATTTCACTATTTTACACATAACGTAATTTATGGACATAAATGTTAGGATTTTTTTGTATGTATGCATTACTTGGGTTGTTGTCGACATCTGGGGAAAATTTCAGGTTAATAGCTCTATCAAAAAATATATTTTCTGAAAAAAGTGTTGACATGTTCAATGCTTTTTCCCCCTGCTGTATACCGCAGCACTAGTTTAGTTTTAAGATAACGAGGGGAAACAATGACATATTTTGATTTCAGTGAGTGTATTCAGGGACGAAAGATCAACTCAGTTGATCAAGATTTTCACATAGGAGCTGCACATGCAGTAAACTATAAAGATACTCAAAGAGTAATACAGTATCCAAATTACTCAAGAAAGAGCAACATGATCCAGTTTCATTTAAAGATGAAGCTAGCAAGGCCACTAGTTGAGTTTAAAGAAAGCTACCACATGAATAGTTGTAAAAATATAGCCTGTAACCAGTCTTATTTTATAAAGGAAGATATAAGATATAGAAAACTGAGATATTTACTACTTTTTTTGTAAAAAGGAAGGGCACAGTTCAGGTCAAGATAGACCCCAGCCCCAATGTCAGCACCCCCAAAACAGCTAACACACCTTTCATGAACCTTTTTAAATTTGTGGCAAGTATTTCCACTTTGTTATCATATTATTGATATAAACATGTTTTTTTTTTTTCTCATGTCTCTCTAATGTAACCATAATTATCCCAGCAGTGTATGTAAGTGTGTGTGTGTTACAGAGGAACACAGTGGTGCTGCCATCAAATTCAAAATGTAAATAATATTTCCCCCTGACCCCCGATCATTACCAATCATGGAAGTCTGGCAACCATTAACCTCTGTTACGAATTTAACAGCAGTTCATCGAGTGGTTTTGAGTACAAGTGCTCACGTGTAATATATGTGGAGATGACACTTAACCGTCCCATAAAAAGCCAAATGAACCACAGTCTGCTCCAGCTAACTGTAAAATCAATATAACACATGGCATCTTACTATAACCTTTGTTAAATAATAAAACAAATGCAGCAATACATCTAAATGACTAAGCATTTGTCACTGAGATGATTCAGAAAGCTAAACACTGACTTTGTCAAATAAAGAGAACAATGATTGTGGCTTATTTTTTAAGCCACAATGAGCAGCAGAAACCGAGTCACCAAAGGTTACCAATCAAAATTTAGTTTTCTTTTTCTGCCATATTTCCAGGATGATTTCACATAAGGTATGTAAAACATACAGTAATTCATGGGAGACAGAAGGGTGCAAGTTGTCTGCAGACAATGCCCACCCAAACTGCAGCTGTTCCTATCAAAGGAGCATCAGAGATCTTGTCTGGGTAGAATTGTATTAAAATAAGAAAAAAAAAAAACCTTTCAAACCTAACGATTTTCTAACATGAAAACCCAGAGAATATGTGATTTGGTGCTGTTAAGGTTTTTAGGACCTCTACATCCTGAATATCCATGAGCCAGTAGGCAACTTCCCAGGTGGGTCTCTACAGTACATGTTTATCCATGTGTAAACTGTGTCTGTGAAACTTCCCCTCCTCCACAGCTTTTAATTAGGTCTTAGTCACTGACCTAGTAAAGAAAAAGGAAAAAAAATCAAAAGCACAATCCATCCACGCTACAGGAAAATAAGAGGCAACTGAAGCAAATCGGGGAAAACGCTACCCAGCTGTCATCTTAGAATTTAAAAATAGAGAAACAGTTGAGTCACTGAGCCCCCACACAGTCATTTAGGAAACACAGCTGTTGTGGGAAGCAGATATATTTAACATCCAAATGAATGAAATCATATTTACTTTGTTTCCTTCTCCAAAAATGCCAACATACAGGAGGGGAAACTCCTCCTGATCATGGACAAATAAAGGCAAAACATATGCTAACAAAAATAAAACTGCAATCACTGATGCCGGAGATGATTTAGATATTGTTTTGATTTAAATAAGATATTTTTGATGGCTAACTAACTACAGTTTTTTGTTAGTTTTGGTTCTTACTTGACGAGTAACCCGCATTCTGCTTTGTTTTCACTCCCCGGTTGTTGGCAACGTTTGTTGCTTTTGAGAAACAGATCAGAATTGTGTGTAACAAAAATATGGGATGAATGCTGGAGAAATCCATGAGTAATTCACATATATACAAATTTTTACGTTTATATAGTAGGCCGAATCAACTTCTCATATCGGCTCAAGTTGCAGTTGCAGTTTTTCAATATTGCTGATGTCAGAGGTCATAATTAGGTGAAGTGCTGAGGCCACTGAAGCCACAATACAAAGGAGACAACTTCCCTTCATGTTTTTCATCTGTATAAAATCTGTCAATGAGACACCTTCCCACAGGGCTGTGCTGAGGAGTAGAGAGGGTTTTAAATGTGCAGTGAAATGACCAGAAATTAGCATCAAACTCCAACAATGCAATGTGTGCTGCAAGATTTGTCTCCATTTCAACTGACCTGAGCAAGAATGATGAACACTGTTTACACTTAACAGTTCATGCAGCACAGCTTTAATTAAACCGATTTTATGAGCTGCGGTGCACCAGTGACCGTGGCTTTACCAAGATAGGAATTAAAAGTGAACTCTGTTTTTAAGGGGCAGCCACATATCTGTCACACATACTCAGCAATTAAATAAAGATCAAAGAGTACACAACCAACAAATTACTGTCAGTTTACAGCAACATGTTAGTCTAGAGTTTTCTCTGTCGCCTTTTAAAGGTAGATTAAATACATCTGGGCCTTCCCAGTTTGTAAGATACAATGGAAAAGCAAAGAACCAAACCCATTTACCTCATTATTTCTAATATGTTCAGGTCATGGGAAAACTCCAAGTGATGTGTTGAGGTCTTGTGGTAGAACATTTTTTGGCACATCTCATAAACCAAAGTTATTTCAGATAAATAATTCTGAATGATCTTAGTTATGCAACAGCCTTTTATCCTCTTCTTTAGCCTTCGCTATAAAACATGACAAAAATGAGGTTACAGATAACTTCTAGTTGACTGTCACAATTAAATCCAAGTTTTAAGTTTAATAGAGATATTGATGTGAAAGATGGACAAGTTACACTGAAAAACAATCCAAAACAAAAACAACTTTAAAAGTTAGTATTCATTTTTATTCACCATAAATACAGTTTGCAAATCAAGCTAGATTCAACATCGCGTCCAAATTCAAAGCTGAAATATTACAATGAACAAGTTATGTCCAGTTCTTCCGACTGTCTTACTGATGTAAACTCGTCCTGATCTTGAGCACTTGCACAATAGAAGTCACATATTTATAGACATTTACAGCTATCTACACTCAGGATTCCTACAAAGCATAGAAAAAATAAATTCCATTATTGTTACATCATTTATTATTACATTATGTATAAGCAGTACTTGATTACAGAGAAAGGTTTCAGGATTGACAGTATGTGTTGTTTTGGCTGCATTTTTCACAGCTTTAACTGCAATTTTTTTTTTTCCCCAAAAAGTGCAAAGCTGTGGTCCCTTTATTGTGCTGTGGGACTGGGACCATTGACTGCACTGAGATGTGGCAAAAGCAACAACAACAACAAAAAACTAAAAGACAAAATATGCCATTTAAAAAACAGCTGAGGCAGCTTTCATCTGCAGCAAGTGGCAGACCAAACCATCCTATTTTTCTTTTAAGCCTTAAGCATTCATTATATATCAGTAAATTCTTCCCTTCTTCTGGAAAATATCAAACATGAACAAGCCAGATGATTCCCACCAGTTATATTTAGTCTGATTTAGTAAGCAAATGCATGCAGATAAGGGGAGGGGAAATAAAGAGAGTAGATGCTTCTCTTCCTATATGCGACCATGCATTCGGGATACGTCTTCCCCTGTCTAGGCAACACTGATATTCATTGCTTTGTGGTTTGACATATTCAAGCTGAAAGAAAGCTTTATGAGTGGATAAATCAGAAGAAAAGAAGCAATTTGGTGACCCAGAACAATGCCACATGAGGCACATTACAGCAGCAAGTTAGAGAGAGTGGTTTATACCATGTGACTGAGTCCAGAGGAAAACACAGCCTGAGGGATTTATATTGGAAGTAAACTTCACATCAGTGGATGCCCGGGACACAATATCATCCCATCTACATTGAAGTGGTGCAGTAATAAGCAGATGCCCTCCAAATGGCAATCAGGTAAAACTCAGGACTGTAGAAATGAGACCACAGAAATACTGATATAGAATGTTAAATTTTCTATGCTGAAAAATTAAAAAGCAAATTTAGATGGAATTGTAATCATCACATCGTCTTCAGCCCAATCTGGAGTCTGAATTTATACTTAACACAAAAAGCCAACTAAAAATATGAAACATTAGGAAAATTACTCTTTCCTGGCAGAGAAAACAAAATTTAAGTAACTATCATCATCGAATGTTTCACTTACAAAAGTAACAAATATCAAAACAACATATTGACTTAAAAACAACCCTTTGAATCAAAATCAGGGTTTTATACCAATGGAGATTTTTGTGGGTTCACAGAGGAGAATTCAGGCTCCGACAGTTTACCTTTAATAATATATGCTTCAGATTATTTATTCATTCGCCTCTCCTCCCATCTTCTCTACTTTCATCTGTCTGACTGGTCTGCCTGCTAGCGGCTTGGAAGGAAGAGAAACAAGGCCGGGTTTAACGGCATCTATATCCAGTCACAAGCGTATTCGCAAACGGGAAACTCCTGCTGGTAACATGCAGGCGGACAGGCCGCTGTATTTCTGACCGATTGTAAAACTGTCTCCTCAACACTTTTCATCTTGAGGAGCAGGTGTTTGCTCAGACGGTGGTCACATGAAAAAAAAAAAAAAAGGCGTGCCGACAGCAATCTGTAAAGCTGGAGATGTTGCTTCAGGGTCAGCACTGATATGAGGGATAAATCCAGGTCAAGTTTAGATCATGTCTTCTTTGAAATCTAAATCCCCTTCCTCATCATCAAGGCGAGGGGAAGATGCCTAGAAATTCTCTTGAATGATCGTGTGCAGGTGGATTGCAACGCCTGCAAGCATCTGAACAGTCAAATCAGTACGGCCTTAGATGGGATATCCAGAGCCGACAGCTGTACAAAATGTTTCACGCAAGTCTTGGGGGTGATTAACATTTTAGTGATCATTGCATTGAAAAAACAGCCGTTTGTGTTTCCTGACACTTGGTGGTACGCTCATTGTCATTGTTCTCTGTTTTGCCTGGCATCCTCTCAGAAACCAAAATAGATGGTCAATTCTCAGCTCAGTTCAAAGGAATACATTTCCTGTAGTTATGGAGCCATTGTCTCATCTTTCTCCTTTTGATTTGCAGCTGGGCCTTGCAGGGAGTAAGGAAGCAAACAAGCACAGTTCAGACAAGCTCCCTCTGGCCACAAATTATTCTTCCTTTTGCCTCAAGTTTTGGTAAACAAAAAGTGTATTTTCCAAAATTCCTCATTCTTAAAAATACATTTTGGGAGCATTTTTTCTTGTATATTCATACAGTTCCCCCTGAAGAGCATTACCAGCTTTCTTTTTTATGCATTTCATCAAACCAGTTTCATAACAGTTTAAATCTCTTACATGCCGAGCAAATAGTGAAGTGAAAAGCTGAGTGAGTGGAGCTGGGTTGGACCACATCCTGGGACTGAGGAGCTGCACGGTTTAAAAGAGTTCAACAAGATGGGGAGTGGATTTGTTGAGAGGGTAGCAAAGAAAAAGCAATGTTAACCTGTTTAAAGCAACTTGGGGTGGGCGCCAGGGGTGATGTATTAAAAAAAATCTAATATAATTATTAGAAACTAGAAGGTGTAAGCTTTCAAATGATGTCTCACACAAGTAATTTGGCCTTACATTTGGCTCTGTTATTTGCATTTCCATTTGGGTATGCAAAATAGGCGAGGATTACTTAAAAAGGTGGGAGTTAAGAGGTTAAAAAGGTATGATTTGAAAAAAAAGGAGAAAAACAAGAAAAAAAAAACAAGATATTGATGCACGCTAAGCCTCCTAGGTATCCCCCAATGACTGCGGGTTATACAGTGTTTGATTGCAGAGGGTATTTCTGAAGACTAATGCTCATGTGATGCAGGTCCACAGTGTTTATTGGCTGAGAAGGTGTTGACAATGATGATGAGGCTACTGAGCAGGAAATATCCAAAGGCCATTATCTAAAAAAAAATATCCTTAACAAATTGCAAAAAGGAGGCATCTGGTATTTCTTCCAAGTCTCCAGTGACTCAGATTTGACTTTCTGGCACATAATCGTGTTCTTACAATCCGCATTGCACACTGTTATTGACAACTATGTACACATTAAAAACAAAAGGCAGCGAAGGAGTGGCAAAAATTGTTCAACAGAAAAGTTGCTCAAGATTAACTTAAAACGAGGTCTCCAAAGTTTTAAACTTTGTAACCTGAATTTTAAAAAATAAAAAAAGACTTCTCGGTTGGCTAAATGATGTGGAGACACACTGCAAAAGTCTAGCTGTCTACGGCTGATGAGGAAAAGCTGCTCCTGGTGACTAAACGTGTTCAGAGGCAGAGCTGTGACTCGTCCTGCTGCCAGTGCTGTCTGCCACAGCTGCCAGTGCCGTCCCTCCATGTCTGCTGCAGCTGCTGGAGGTGCTGAAAGGCTCTATGGGTGATGTTAAGAGCTGGATGGACTTTCCTCAGATTTGGCTCTCCAATCAGAGACAGACCACACAACCCTAAATAGGCATGGAGCGGATCTGGTAAAGGGAAAAGCAGGACAAAATTAGAGGAAACCAGGAGAAAAGAAGGAAATGAGGTCAGAGATGGTAACAGATGCACCTGCATGTGACAGGTCTGTAAAGTCTTCCCAATGATTCTATTGGATAAAAATAAATAAATAATGCATACTAGGTGACCCTTTGACCGTTTCCCTCCCCTGGGACGAGGTTAAAAGCTGCATGGGCCAGCAAATGGAGCAGTAATTGCATTATAATGAAATGACAGATGATTGGACAAAGACGTCAGAATCAATCAAAGCACCATTAGCTGCATCAATCAGGACTCGCATTCAAGGTTGCACAGAGGAAATGTCCCTGTGTAACGTGTGATTTGATTAATAAGGACATTTTCAGTGACTGTTTACTTCAAACATTGATGATAGGCGCTGCATTGGGATAATGCTTCTGAATAAAGCTTGTCTAAATAATGAAATATCGACATCACAGCAGAAGACTTCAACAGTGAGCAGCATTGTGGGTTTAACACTTTAAGGTCTCTGACTTGACTCAGAAATCAACCGCATTTTTACTCTGTCCTAACTCTGTTTAAATGTCAGGAATCTGGATTTCAAGATCGATCAAGATAACAACTCAGTGACTTTAGATAAAAAAGCTGTGCAAAAGTCTGGTTCACTCATTTGTGTGATTTCTGATTAAATGCAAATACAAGCAAATACTTGACATTACAGCTTGAAACTGTTATTAAACGATCAGCCTGATCAAATATGGATCCAATTAGTCATGCTTGTTGTGATATTAAAGTGTGTCCTGCAAAGCCATCAGTTGCTGCGCAGGACACAAAAGTCCACTGATAAAGATTTTTCTAAAACTCTTTTATTCAGTTACGTTCACAAAACCCATGTCATTCGTCTATTCCTCCTCACCGTTTCTTCCACCCCGTCTTATTCCAGTAATGTGAGGAGCTTGATCTCCTGTGTCCTCGGGCCACCAATGAACAATCGCCTCATCAATTACACATTACAAGGGCAGGCAAGAACACAAACACGCTCGCAAATAGACCATTGAAGTTTAGGGTTACAAGAGCTTTTTCCATTGATCTCAAGTAAAACTGGCAACCGCAACTCCACCCTGACCTCGCTGCACCTGTGGAGGGCAAGGCAGAAACTATTCAGCCGGAAAAGAGAGGAGGAAAAATAAACTGAAACTGCTTAGATCCACCACCTTTTTGTTCTTAATGTGAGATCTTTGAAGTTTGATAAAAGGGGATTGCAGCCTCTATGCTTTCCTTAGATATTCAACTCACAATTCATCCCCATTCTTGTGTCTATAAGAGCATTAGGATATCCACAAAAATGCCAAAAACTTTCTCTGCAGATACAGAAAGAGAGCAACACTAATGCACGATATAAACAACTGTGGCAGTATTCCCGTTTGCTTTCAAGTAATGACTATTTGTGACTGTAAAAGCCACCTCCCAGTCAAATAGTTTACCTGGATGGCTGTCGGGCCATTTGGCGAAGCCCCCTACCAGCCGATCTTGCGTTGACAGGATGAAGCTCCTGTTCCTTTCAAAGTTTGTGTACTGGAACACATCTAACAGCTAAGACCAGGAGGAGAAGGAAGATGAGAAAAAAACAAAGAAAACATGTTTTTCTATTAAATTAGCCAATATAAATACAAAAAAAAATGTAGATGTACTTCATACAGATGTGAGCAAATCCCTTTTAAATGGCTGCATTATCATCTGGCAAAGAAGGATAGCAGCGAAAGAAACTTGACAGTTGGCAAACTGTGTTTTTTCTTTTGTTTTTTTACAGACAAATATTTTTGTTTTATAAGCACCTTTGGCGCAGTTTTAACCCAAACATCCATGGTTTTCCTGAACAGAGTAAAAACTAGTGGTTTTATATGATTCGATTCCATACAGTTTTTAAGAACCAAGTCTGAAACTCAGACCTTGTGTGTATAATTTTCACAGCAATGAAAATGCAAGAAAAAAAAGTGCTCAAATGTAATTAAATGAGCTAAACTTGTCAATGCATGTTGAAGGGTGGGTGTGAATGCATGCAAGTGTTTGTTACATCTGCCCTGACCTCCAGCGTTGCTCCCACCCAGAAGGAGTAGCATGTGTCTACAGGTTTGTTGGGCCGCCCGTGGAAACCACTCTGCTGCCTCATGATGCACCAGCGCCGGATCCTGTCCAGCTCTCGCTGACTCAGCGCCTCCTCCAGTCGGCCCATCAGGCACAGAGAGGCTATGGCGCAGTACGTCCAGCCACCTGCAGTCACGCACATGCACGAAGCACTCAGTGTTCAAATGACTCCCACAAACTAAACTAATTTCTACTCATTTCTATAATCTAGTACTTTCATAAATATTTTGTACTTGCTAATATTTTCTGGTCTTGATCATGTGCTCTTAACTCTGACTTGATTACTTTAAATTAATACACACTTGTGTGTTCATAAACGTTCATGTAGACGTTTATTTGGTCTCGTATTAAATCCAATATGTGCACACAAATGAATCCAGTGATATTAGATTTCTGACATTATATTAAAGGTAAAAAGCAAACCAGGTGATAACACAGCACGGCAGCAAAAACAGAGGGAATATCTTCATGGGGTCACACATACTGCCAAGTCATTACTAGCACGCTGCTACTTTAACTTTCAGCTTTACTGCGAAGTTAGAACAACATGGAACTACTTTGCATTTCATGAGGACATTTGACAATAACTAAAGACTTTTCAGTCAAATTAGTTGTTTTAAGCTTTGTTTTTCCCACATACAGTACCAGCAAGTTAATATTGTGTGAAGTTCCCATGGAACATCAGGTTTAATGCTGGGGACTGAACAGTGTCTTAAAGACAGAAGAAAAAGAAGACTGTACATGGCCTGCATGCTTATTTGTGTCTGTGTGGGCATGTATTGGCAAGGGAAAAGAAGAGATGTAAATCTTCCATCTTGTCACAGTTGCCTCTAATCAAACGGGCCTATCGCCTGGAGGCACAGGAAGAGGAAATAAGAGGGGATCAACTTCAGTGTGAATCGGAAATCCAAAACTTTTTACCCCTAACTGTTGATTTTGGACAATTAACTTTATCAAAAAAGGCAAGAAAGGCAATAAAACACACCTTTCAACCAATGACTCAGGTAATAGGAAAAAGCTTCACTCATGAATGCAACAAATCTTCCTTATGAGCCAAAGCATGTCATTCATGGGAAACTTACACTTGGGGAAAGTACACAGCTGAAAGAGGTGTCAGATGTTAAAATATGGAGTGTGTAATGTAATGCGTGAGGCACAGACAGAGAAATATCATTTCTTGCCTGGGCACTTGATTTCCCATAATTCTATGTTTCACTAAACAACACAATGCAAGCATCTGTGCACATTAAAAGTGCTCTGTGTGGGAGGTATTAGCTCCGAACAAACACACACCTCAAGGGTAGATGGGTAATGGGCCTCACCTAAGCATCTCTACTGATGTATAAGCAAGGTTCAGAGAGTTGGCTGGCTTGCAGTAGAAAGCAGATTCTCAACAAAATGCTCTGAGATCACAGAAACTGAATTTATCAAAAGAAGGAAAAAAAAAATAAATAAAATAAAAAAACAAGATGCAGCAGAATCTGCCCCTAATAGTGCCTCCCCACCCCTTTTTTACTTTATAGATTTCACGTCTTCATATCACAGCACTATCAGGATTCATGCCTTTCACTATACCAACAAGGTTAATGAGGACATGTCCCTAAGCAATGCTTTGAAGTATGTGTGTGTAGGATGAAGGCTTTGGTGCCAGAATAACAAGGTATAATTTGAGCGAGGGAGGGATTAGTGAGAACAATGTACTGTATCTATAGAGATGGATTTCAGTGGCTAATCCTTTAAAAGCAGTTATTCCCATCAGCCACTTCCATGCCTTCCACTTCCACACAAATCTTTTGGTGCAATATAATTCCTTTGACTTGAAAGTCTAATTGAATCAGAAATCTGAATTCCCTAATAGCATTAAGTCTCTTCTAAGTTCATAAACCTGCGGTGCCAAAAAGTTTTTTTTTTTCTTTCCCACTTTGACTCTTCTAAAAAGCCCAACACATAAGTGCACAAAGCTGTATATTATACAAAAACCGTATTATAAATTGTGATAAACTCACCATGGGACTCTCTCCCAGCTCCCTGGCCAAACCCGTTGTCGTATGACTGTGGAGAAAGAAAAATAAATAGTTTTATTTATGAAAAAAGAAAAGATGCCGTTTCTGTACACATAAACCAACAAATCTTTTAAAAAGTACCTATCCATCTAATGGCTATAATTTAAAAAAAAAAAATAAAAAAAAAAAAATATCACATGAACAAACCTGCCGTGTTTTTTGTAATGGTTGGTTGAAGTGCTTTCCTGTTTGTTGACAGTCGCCTCTTGTTTTGAGTGGTGTTGCAATAGGTCAGCAGTGAAAATTCAAACTATCATAGCTTGAAAACTTCCAATGATATATACTTGCAACCTCCACTTTTCCATTGAGTACTCACCTTTTATCCAACTAGAAATAAAACCACAAAGATGTGTATAAGCTCAGATGGGTGTTAACTAAAAATGGAACACAGCAGCTAAAAATAACCTTTGTGACCTCGTTTTGAAACTACAAACCTGGATAGAGTTTCACACATTAGTTGCCTTAAACGGAAATGTTACATAGAACAAAGTCTACTACAAGCAGCAGGTTAAATAACACATACAAGCTAAACAACAGCTGGCAGTCTCATGAGATAGCCTGACAATCTTTAGTCGTTTTTTTTGTCCATCTAGTCTGATCACACCTAAAGAAAAGAAAAAGCCTGTAAATGGATATCTGGCGCCATCCAAATGTAAGTGAAACTTTTAGCATGGCTGATGAACTTGTCTCGACACATAACCACACACACTAGCTGGGGCTTCTTTTAAACATACATTTACCTGAATCTAATTGGCCTGGAAAGAAACCCTTTTGAATCCGGCTGGTGGAGAAATAGACTTTTCAGTCATGATTTGAAAGCATCTTCCCCCCAATTAACCTGGGTGTGCTGCATACACACCCACTAAACAATGAAACATTCTCTGTAATAAAACACCCTTGTGCTAAATGTCAAACTTAACATTAGCTGAAGCTGCTCTGGGGACTAAAGGAGTACCAGAGGCAGAGAAGACAATACCTCACACTTTGATGTGTTAAAACCCCCGAACAGCAAACATCAAGTGTGAAGAAACATCATGTTCTTCTACTGGTGGGGTGGAAGAGTATCTGCTGCCGCTTTAAGACGATGATGCATTGCTCAGTCCCTTCATTTATTATAAATGAAGTATTTCTAGGCACAGTGCCTCCTGCTGAAGGTGGGTGGTCTAGTTCTCTTATTCAAGTGTTAAAAGCGCTGCTCTGAATGGTGCAGAGAAGGAGGGTGCACTGCACACTGTCTGCGGTCCTGTTGTTCAGATCTCATTGTACTTACTCATTGGAGGATTATTAATCTATTCTACTCTTTCATATCTACTCACCAAACTTCCTCGAATGTACTCAATGGCCTTTTGGATGTCCATGCCTGACCAGTCATCCAGCATGTAACAGATACTGGCTGCACAGTAGATAAAGCGGATGTCATTTTCACTTCCTTCTGGCACAGCATAGAAACTGAAAACAAGACACAGAAAGCCGCACAGACGGGAGATTAGCTTGTTGTGTACATTCAGGATATGCATTATGTCATGTCAAATACCATAAAAAGCCTGTCAACTGTAATGATATTTATGCTTTAAGATACTGTTAAGTGTTCCAGACATGCTATAGTTCCAGCAAACGGACGTGTGTTTGCTAACATGGACAAAGAGCCACTTACAGAGCTTCAGGAGTACCACTTAAATAGACATTTAATGCAATGAATTGATTTTTTTCCCCCCCCTTTTGTTGTAACTAATTTAATGCTAAGAATTTACAAAGCAATGCGTCCTTTAAAGTTTTTCTTCTGCACCCCACCATTGTAATGCTTTTAATGTTTTAAGTAAAGCACCTTGTGTCCTGTACATGAAATGTGTTAAACAAATAAACATGCCTTGCATTTTATCTTGAAGGAAATTGCAACAATATCAGATGAAATATTCACATGCATCTCCCTTCAGACCTGAGATGAAGATTCAACTTCCCAAATGTCACTTTAAAAAAAATTTAGTTTATTTTATTTGCAGTTTTTTTAAAGGCAGCAAAGGAAACATTTTTAAACTAAACAAGCACTGTAAAGTGTAGCTGATCAACACAATCATATAAACTGCACACATGTTTATGTAAGATGGTCAAACTGGAACTTTTTCCTTGACCCCTTTCTTCACCAAGCCATAAACTGAATTTTTCTTTCTAGTCTGTAAAACAAAAAAAAATCCTGCCTCCAGCATGCGGCTGTCTGACAGGTGGCAATTCTCTCAGTGTATCTGGTTTTCTGTTTTTTGGTTAGATTTTCAGGCGGATCATTGTCTAATGGGCTCTATGCATGACTCCACTATTTCCTGAACTTAAAGGGGAAGTTCAGAATTTTTGACATAGGGCTTCATTTACAAGTGAGCCAGAATGCTACTTATCACTGAAGACGGTTTAAACATATCTCATCCCGTTATGCTAGTTCCAGTTGGTCGCCGATGCTAATGCTAGTGCAAGTCAATAGGAATCTGCTAGCCTGTTATTAATAACAATCTTATCCACTCCACAGAACATTTGAGGCAAATCATTTCTAACTTCAGACTATCTGTGTAAATGTTCTGTTAACAGAATAATGCTACAAATAAAACAAACCTGCCTTTCGTTGCATTTTGATTGTTGCTGCTGAGAAACTTTAGAAAGTTTCACTTCCTGTATTTGGCAGCAGAGTGATGTCATCTGTTGCTACTGTATGTGCATGAAGGAATCTGATTACACAAATATAAAGTCTAAAATACGGCCACGTCTGAAAGGCATGAGGACATGTCTGATTTTGAAGATGATTTAAAACTTTTTTCATCAAACTAACTATCAGCATGTCTCTATGAACCGGAATACACTGGCAAAGGTAGTAAGCTGGTAAGAAACTAGTTCCTCAATATGTAATGCAAAATTTGACATAGAAGGCCAGTTTTACTTTTTTAACACGAGTTTACTAGTTTAACACGGCATTTACGCAGATAGTCTTGCTGATTTGCCTCTGATGTTCTGTGGGGTGGATAAGATTGGTTTTAATGACAGGCTAGCAGATTCCTATTGACTTCCACTAGCATTAGCATCACCAACCTTCTGGAACTAGAATAACGGGATGAAATATGTTGAAACTGTCTTCAGTGATGAGCAGTATTTTGGCTCACTTGTAAATGAGGCCCTATGTCAAAAATTATGAACTTCCCCTTTAAGGTTGCTCCTTTGTTTCCTGTCTTTCATTACTGGACAAACTGATTAACCCAGGTGTGTCTGATCTCAGTAACTGGCCAGACACACCTGGATTAATCAGTTCGTCCAGTGATGAAAGACAGGAAACAAAGAAGCTACCTTAAGTTCAGGAAGTAGTGGAGTCATGCATAGAGCCCATTGTCTCTCTTATCGCAAGAAAGCAGGACTGAAGCATTCCATGATTTTAAATTATAATTTCTTGTCCAAGATTAACTGTAAAAAGAAGAGCTACTTACTGAGCATAGCTCTGCTGAACCAAGTAGTAAGGTTTAGTCACTCTGTTTCAAAAAATGGTGGTGAAATGCAACTAAATGGTCACAGTCTGGATCTGGAGTACATTTAAATGCGAGTAAATGTCAGTCCACATCAAGACAGCTGGTGCTCATATGACCTCAGGTGTATTTGAGTCAGAGTAAAAGTGCCAGTGTTAATAAAAGTGTGTGTGTGTGCGCGCTCTGACCTGCCATCTTCCAGTTGCAGCGCTCTGAGACCAGCGAGGCAGGCCTGTTTGTTAACCCGACTCAGGTCATCTCCCAGTATCAGCAGTGAGCACAGCCCAGTGTAGGTCATGGCTACATGGCCACTGTCATAGGGATGGAGCACACCAGGACCCTGAGGAAATCATCAGAATGAGTAATTGAACATGCAATAGCTGAGGGGGAGATGAAAAAATAGAAACCATCTGATGGTTGTAATGATGTCATCTACTGTCTAGATGAGCTATAAATAACCCAAACCCCATAGTGTGAAAGGAAAAGATTGTTCCAGTTTTTGAACTGGTTATAATCAAACAAAACTATACATCAAATTAATGTAAAAGAAAAATGTACTATATGCTGAAAATGTCTGGTCAAATTTATGAAAATTATGGAAGTAGGAAAGGAAATACCTTAGTGCTGTATGGAATCCCAATATGTGAAGAGCCTCGAAAACCACAACGACTTATGTTGGATTCTGGAAAAGAATAAGAGGTTTTCTGTTTGTACTGATCTCCCATAAATCTATATAATACGGTTGGGTGATATGGACCAAATATCATTTCATGATATATGATTTTTGATGACGATATACAATATATACTGGTATTCTCACCCTTATTTGTCTTAAAATTTCATTTATATCAAACACTTGATTTTTAGTATTGACACATGTTTAGCATAAATGTATCTCTCCACTGCAGTGATGGAACTGACAAAACACTGGTTTGAAATGTTTGTTAAACCGAAGTAATTAAAGATAGTTGGCTGTTTTTTTTATGATTTCTTTTTAAAAATCTTGGGGAGGATTGTCTTCCAGACAGTTTATATAATAGGGGTGGGAAAAAATATTGATACACTGATATTTTCACATACTGATACCATATCTATATCTAAAAACGCGGTATCGGTCTATTTTACTAATTAAATCTTGCGAGATTTCATTAGTAAAATATGAAATACCATGAGATTTCACAGTTCGGTTGCGAAATCTTGTGGTATTTTGTGAAATCTCATGAGATTTCGAAACAAAATGATGTATAAAGGAAAATAAAAACAACAGCAAGGGAAAAAAACAGTATATTGCTGCCATCTGCTGGCCAAGATCGAAGTAACCTACATGCTATAACTAACACAAAATATGAGTGCACAACAATAGACAACAGATAATATATGCAGAGCAATACATTTGTGTCCCAGACTGACAGCCTCACTGCACACTCACCATGTTACACTACAGAGCACACTTTAGTTTGGGCTTACAGAGTAGCCATTTACCATCTGTACCACAAAATGAATGTATTTTCTTCTAAAAATGAAAGACACATATTACAGATGCTGTGTGTGCACAGATTACTTCTGTTAACACACATTCACTCTATTGGACATCAAGAACACACCCATCAACAACAGCTGAAAGCCTTCACAGTTTAAAAAGAAACTGCATTAGCATACACATTAGAAGCACAAGTGCCTCCCAAGCTGCATTTTCACATATAATAAAACATGTCAGTCTCCAAACATATGGCAGCAGCAAACTTGAGCTCAATCATGCGCGACTATCCCTCCATCATTTTTGTTGATGTCTTGAATAATTAATGAAATGGACATCTAAACAGATGGCAAAGAATGGCCCTGGTAGAGACTGAAAAGCAGGGGGAGAAATTTTCTTAAATCAACTCACTAAAACCTGAAAACCCAATTTTCTCAAGATGAACAGATGCAAGGCTGCACTATTTTTTATATATATTTTTTTTATATCTAACCATTTGATCTTTTTGCAAAAGTGTTTTGTGGGACTTTTTTTTAAACATGCTTTTATTTGTTGTCACTATCTGATTTAAAAATCTAAAAATTGGGAGAATGTTTTGCAGACTTTCCAGTTTGAAAACTCAAAGTAGCAAGTCTTCACTAAAGTTTCTGCTTGAGGCTGGAGGACGTAGCTTTCACATTCTCAAAGCCCCGATCCATCATTCCCCATATCTCCCTTCCATCCTGATGGCAATGTGGAAAACGATGTTTAAGCCTCATCATTTGCTCACAAAAATTTTAAAAACTAATGTTTTTCTAAACATGACTGTCCATCATACTTAAGTGATGCCAGCTAATTAGACATCTTGTGTGCCAGTGAGTCTGGGCTGGTGGATGTTCTTATTGAGGCTGATTATTAATTATTTTGTGCAATCTAATTCAAATACTGATGCTAAAATCAGTCCACTTCTCTCAGCAAGCGCATGAGAAATGCCAGCCTCTTTTGCTGGGAAAGGCGTTAGGAAATTATAGGAAGCAATCTCACATTGAAACTCATTTTTAGTTGTAGTGTGTGGATAAAAAAGTGAAAAGATTTTAGACTTACTATCCTCTGTGGGCAGAACTTGTAGTGAGTATATCCACTCAATCATCATGTTTCTATCAACCACATCAAGGGCATCCAGCACATCAAGGCCAGACAGGGCGAAAAATATGACCGTTAACCTGGAGAGAAGGGAAGTTTAATATTCTAACATACAATAATCAATCACTTTTTTGTTTTTTTTTTAAAGCAAAAATATCCCTGATTAAGTAATATATCTGCACAAGTGCATGAGCATAATATTACAACATAGGGCATCTGACCTTTGCTGATGAAGATTTTTACCCTTATGTGAAAAAAATACTTCAATATTCTTATTGCATTAAACTTATCGCCGATTACTAAATTAAATTCTGATTTTTAAAAAGCAGTTTATCTAACTGCAAATACTGGCTAAACTCACAACATCTCTGTCTGTCAAAACTTACCATTCAATGTTAGAGGTATGCAGGGAGAAGCACTAGCCTCCATTCAAACTGCTAAAGAGCCACAGCTAGCTCAGATGCTAGTCAAGTTGTCCAACTAACACATAAACTGGAGCACCAAATCCCCTTTCCAGTGTGCTCACCTTGTTGTTTCCAGCGAAGCGTATCTCTCAGGTAACACCTGAAGCGTTCTCTGGAAGAATCGAACATGTCGATCTCTTAAAAAGTCTATTTGTTCAAATTCTTCAAACTGGTTCTCCTCTTCCGCCATCTTTGCATCCGCACCTATGAGGAACCTCTTCCGGTGCGTCTACTTTTCAGGATAAAAGCCTCGTATAGGGACCGCAGTGTGGTTCAGTTTAGATTTTCTTATCAGGATTAATAAAGTTTAAAAAACATTCTTTTATTATATGACAACAGACATTAAAGGGAAATTCATCATTATCAATTTCATTGCCAATGTCCTTATGCAAGAACATATCTTCAGAAAGAACAAACCCAATTCCAAACAGAATTATTTTAGTATTATTTTTATTTAGCTGAAAAAAACACTGACACAGCCATGTACTGATTTCACTGAGGCATGCACTTCAGCTTTGTATAGGACTAGAGTCTCCTGGTGATGCAGTAATATGGAGATGAGTATAACCAACAAAATTATAGTTGGATATTTTGTCCAACTGTACGTTTTTTTTTCACTTAAGGTGAAGCCAACAGAAGTTAAGACATCTTGTGTTCAAGTGAATCTGAGCTGGTTCAAGTTTTAATAAGCACAAGTCCAGAAGATGGCAAACAAGATTTGTGGGATATAGCTTGTGGAATAAAAATCTTTAGAGGTGCATAGCAGCACTGTATTTAAAATGACAGTTTAGTGGTGCATAGTGCCAACTTTTTTAGTTAACAGATTGTGCAGAACTTTAGATAGGAAGCAACATTTTTTGCTAATGCCTTGCTATGTAATTTTTCCCTCTATTCTTGAGTTAAAAGACAAACATGTTCAACAGTTCAGGACTCCTGGTTTCATCACAGGCCTTGTCTCCAAGTGGGAATAGCTCTGGAACTAAATAAGGCATTTTGTTAAAACAAACAATTCATAAATATAAACTAATATATGAATTAATAAATATGGAATCAGACCTGTGAAACAATTGTAGCACTTGTCCTCCTCCCGAAGGTCCAATGTTTTTCATCCGCTCCTGCCACCCTTTAGTGGGACGTATAAGCCTGCAGGGGTCTTTGCTGACATGACCATCCACCTGTAAGACAAACAAATAAACATCCACATTTTACAGTTGCAATTCTCTCTATCCATGCTGTTAAATCATTTCAGGATTGTGATCCTTTTTTTTTTTTTTTAAATTTGACCCTTTCAATATACGACACACACCTTCTCCTTCAGTTTAGCAGCAATTCTCCTCCGTCTCTCTTCTTCCTCCTTTTCTCTACACTGTTTTTCATGAAGCTTTGCCTCCACCTTGTGAAGATCCTGCAAAGATACAGCCAGGCTTTGTATTTCACAAAATATGTGGATATCCCAATGACACCATTCAAATCTGCTCTCACTCAAAGTCGGGCCTTAGATAGTTAAAGTGGAAATATCTGGTTAGTTTTCATATGGCGCACCCTTTCACTGAAGTGTTTGATGACCTTTGCTGCCTCCTTCTGCCTCGCTTCCATTTCTCTCTTTTCCTCCTCCCTCTTTCTCCTCCTCTGTTCCTCCTCTTCCTCTCTCCTCAGTCGGAGGTGCTCCTCTAGGGCCAGCTTCACTTCCAGCTGGCGGCGACGCTCTTCCTATTTAATAGAAATCATTATAGAAACCTCTTTCACACATCATTTTTGTGACAGAGATATGAACAGAATTTTTTTGATTTAATGAGAAAAATACATAATTTTACGAAGTGCTTTCCAGTGTTAATGATTAAACGCAGCAAAGTGATTACAAAATGGTACTGTACCTTCTCACGTCTCCTCTTTTGAATCTCGTTTGTCAACCTCTGCTCATCTTCCAGTTCCTCTTTTCTTTTCTTCTCTTCCCTCCACTCCTCCAGTTGCTGTGCTGCCTCCCTCCTCTGCTCTTCACTTCTGCAATAGAAAAAGACAAAAAAAAGGGCACAAAAATTAAGCAGACCACACCTATCACTTTTAAAACACATCAGAAGTGGTAGGATTTTGATTTTCTTCCGTCCCACACTTCGTTCACCTGTGCTGCTCAGCCAGGCTCTTGGCCTTCTTCTCTCTCCTTTGTGCCTCTTCTCTTTCCTCCTGACTTTGTATTCTGGTCTGACGTTCTTGATGTTTGCAGGCTTTCCAATGCAGAATAGCCTAAGTAGGGTGTAAAAGTAGCAAAATTGGCTCAAAAAAGTATTTAGAAAAGAGTACTTCACTTTTTTTTTTTTAAATGAGAGAAAAAACCTTTTTCTGGGCTTCTGGTTTGCAATATATCTAAAGTGATTGATCAAAAGGAAATGAGGACAGTAAGACTAAATCAGTTCAGTGATGTTTTTATGCAGTGTACCGGATAAAAGATGAATTTGTGAATCAAAGCCAATACTCAAAAGGTATTGATGGGTACTGAGACTGTATGGAACAAGCAGGCACTGGCAATGAAACAAAATGATACACTACAACAAGTTTTTGTTGTTGTAAGAGCTGTAGGAAATTGAGGCACCCTAAAACTACACAGCATATTCAACATCACTAACAATTTATTGATCAAAAAATTATTTTAAAAAATGGCTTCCATGAAAAGTTACACTTTCAATCTACAACATTCAGACTGAGTCCAGACTAACTTGCCACTCAGTTCAGACATCATGGCCAATACAGTCCTAACAACTAAATAAAAAAAAGAATGATATATGTATTATTAATAATAATTAATATTAATTATTAATAATAATCAAAATCAATAAATTTATTTGTATAGTACTTTTCACAGATTCAATTCAATTCAATTCAACTTTATTTGTATAGCGTCCATTCATGACAGTGTCACCTCAGGGCGCTTAAACAGACAGAAAAATTCAGGTCAGATTCATAATAGCCTAGGTAAGGAAACCAACAGATTGGATCGAATCTTGACTTGACCCGGTCCAATCCCCCATCCTGAGCAAGCACGGAGGGGTGGCGACAGTGGGAAGGAAAACACCCTTTTAACAGGGAGGAAAAACCTCCGGCAGAACCCGGCTCAGGTAGGGCGGCCATCTGCCTCGACCGGCTGGGGGGGAGAAGACAGAAAGGGAGACCAACAAACACTGCAATGTTATCCAGCCAGATCTGCTGAGAGAGGAGAACACAGTTAATGATGCAATAATGTCACAGGTTTCTACATGGAGAAGCAGAGATGGTGGGAGAGGAAGAGCCCAGTGCATCATGGATGTCCCGCAGCAGTCTAAACCTATAGCAGCTTAACTAAGGGAAGGCTAGCCATCCCTAACTATAAGACTTATCAAAAAGGAAGGTTTTAAGCCTGATCTTAAAGGTAGAGAGGGTGTCTGCCTCCCGAACCTGAAGTGGTAACTGATTCCATAATAGGGGGGCTTGATAGCCAAACGCTCTGCCTCCCATTCTACTCTTAGAGACCCTTGGAACTACCAAAAGGCCTGCAGTCTGAGAGCGAAGTGCCCTGCTTGGAATATATGGAACTATGAGATCTCTAATATATAATGGAGCTTGGTCATGGAGAGCTTTATATGTGAGAAGAAGGATTTTAAATTCTATCCTGGATTTAACAGGGAGCCAATGAAGAGAAGCTAGAACTGGAGAAATATGATCTCTCCTGCTGGTTCTAGTCAGAACCCTGGCTGCAGCATTCTGGATCAGCTGGAGACTTTTCAAGGCATATTTGGGGCAGCCCAATAATAAGGAATTACAATAATCCAATCTGGAAGTAACAAAAGCATGGACTAGTTTTTCTGCATCGTCCTGAGATAAGATGTTCCTAATTTTAGCAATATTACGTAGGTGAAAGAAGGCGGTTCTAGAAACCTGTTTTATATGGGAGTTGAAAGACAAATCCTGGTCAAAAATGACTCCAAGATTCTTCACTGTGGTGCTGGAAGCCAAATTAATGCCATCCAGATCAACTATAAAGCTAGATAATTTAGTCCTGAGTTTTTCGGGTCCAAAGACTATAACCTCGGTCTTGTCTGAATTTAGAAGCAGAAAGTTCAGGGTCATCCAGGTCTTTATGTCACCAAGACATCTTTGTAATCTAACAAACTGATTGGTTTCATCAGGCTTCATAGATAAGTATATCTGAGTGTCGTCTGCATAACAATGAAAATTTATGCCATGTTGTCTGATGATATTACCCAAAGGAAGCATATATAATGTGAAGAGAATTGGTCCGAGCACAGAACCCTGGGGAACTCCATGAGTTACTCTGGTGTGTGATGAAGACTCGTTGTTGACATTAACAAACTGAAATCTATCAGATAAGTATGACTTGAACCAATCTAATGCAGTTCCTCTAATTCCAATAACATGTTCAAGTCTCTGTAGCAGAATGTTGTGATCGATGGTGTCGAATGCAGCACTGAGATCTAACAGGACAAGTATGGACAGGAGTCCTTTATCTGAAGCCATGAGAAGATCGTTAGTAACCTTCACCAGTGCCGTCTCTGTGCTATGATGAGCTCTAAAACCAGACTGAAACTTTTCAAACAGATTATTTCTGCTCAGATGGGCACAAAGTTGAGCTGAAACTGTTTTCTCAAGAATTTTAGACATAAAGGGGAGGTTGGATATCGGTCTATAATTAGCTAATTCTCCTGAGTCAGATGCAGACAGCACAGATAAAATTACATTGAACACAAGATAATACATAATATTACATTGTGTTACTCTTATACTCAACATATTGATCACTTTTCCAGTGTGACGCTGATCATTAGAGAGTTGTTTCAAGCTGGTTTGGAGATTGTGCTGCTTAAGTGGTTTCCTCTCATACAAAGGACTTTTCTCAAGAGCTGTTATAATCAGTATCAATGGCAAAGGGATAGTCTACCAGTGGGATCAACTAATTATAGATAGATAGAATAGATAGATAGATAGATAGATAGATAGATAGATAGATAGATAGATAGATAGATAGATAGATAGATAGATAGATAGATAGATAGATAGATAGATAGATAGATAGATAGATAGATAGATAGATAGATAGATAGATAGATAGATAGATAGATAGATAGATAAGCTTTATTTTGGTAAATCAAAACAATACCGAAACAAATAGAGTATTACAAACCAATAATTTACCAAAAAAGGTATAGGCTGAAGCCAAGGCTTATAATTGCCTACCCTATTCCTCAACTCAGCAGTCTACAACACAAAATATCTTCTGTCCATTTGCATAGATGCATATGTACACGTATACACATTCCTAATCAAATATTGATTGATACTACATTGTCATGGTTACACAATATAGCTACACAACAGAATAATCTTTGATAATTTTATATTTTAAGGCTCCTTTAAGGTTCACCAAATAAGCACATAATTTGAGTTCATCATTCAGTTCATTCCACAGTTTCACACCAATAACAGAAACACATCTAGATTTTACTTTACTTCTTTCTTTAGCATACTCAAATACCAACAAACCTCGTAAATTATATCTACTCTCTCTTAACTTAAATAATTTCTAAATGCCAGAAGGAAGACTTTTGTTCGTGGCTTTATACATTACTTCCAATATTCTAACATATACAATGTCTTTAAATTTCAAAGTATTGCTTTCAATAAAAAGTTTATTAGTATGTTCACGATATCCCACTTTATTAATAAGTCTAATAGCTTTTTTTTTTGTAACTTAACTAAAGTGTCAATACTTGTTTTATTTGCATTTTCCCAAATTTCTGAACAATATGACAAGTAGGGCACAATTAAGGCAGAATATATAATATACAAACCTTTCACATTTATTAAATCTTTTACTTTAAACAATATTCCGATAATTTTGGCTATTTTATTTGCTGAAATTGAAGAGGAAAGGATGAGGATGTAGGACACAGGGAATCTAAATAATTTCTTCCAACTGTTCAAATGGGAAACATGAGCCTGCTAGCTAACAAAATGGTCAAACTCAAAGGGCTCAGAAGAAATACAGTAAATACAATATCATTTGTTTCACCTGGACCTGCAGGAACATACCTCAGACTGTTTAAACTGCCTGCAGATTACAAACAGACTGAGACACCAGAGTGGAAAGAGCAAAGGCTGACGCATTACAGTGTTTGTCAACAACATATGATGTCATCCTGGACATGATTGGTCAGCGCGATAAGACAGGCCAAGATGACCAGAAAGCCGGCTTTGAGCTGGAAACAACTTTGGGGCCATTCCAGTTCATTTTACAGAGAAGAATGCTGCAAAAGTTGCCATAGTGAACAATTCTACACATCCTCTACACAACACAGAAAGGAAACAACAGTGTTCAGTCAGAGGCTTCTTCAAGCAGACATAAAGGTACTGTACAGGAGGTCATCCTAGCCAGTCACCACCACCCAGAACATGACCTGATAAAACTTAATAACTCCCATCAAGGGATTAATAAAGCTTTTTCACTTGTTCATTTTCCTATTGTTCCATCCATGCAATCTGAATTTGGTGAGACTTCTGCATAACAAGAACTTAGTAAACTGAGGGATAAGTATTGTATTGTACTGTAACAGTACATCTGCTTCACACGCAGCTGCTGTGATTGTCACTGCTCAATGAGGACTGTTCTCTGATTGATGTGTTTTTGTCCATGTACGGACTGAGTTAACCTAACTTCTTCCATGGTTCTTTACCTCTCTCTTTCTGTCCTGTAGGTACAGCAGCTCCTGATACCAGTCTTCATGTTGCTGGATCTCCTCCTGTGTTTTACCTGGCAAGTACAGTTTGGCCTCTTGCCTATAGGATGGTAGCCCACTGTGCTTCATCCAGAACTGTAAACCCAACATGAAAGTCAGGCTACAATCATGAGCATCATGCCATTAAAAATTGTGAAAATTATGAGTTTATAAAGTGATGGTTACTGAGTGCAAAGGTGTGCTAAAATAGGGTGGTTAAATAAATAAGGAACAGACAAAGAATTATTACTCGCAGGAAGGTTTGGTGGTCATACTGGTCCCACCCTCCATTAGGACCTCCTGTCTTCTGCAGGAAAGTCTCCAAAGCTCTGACCTCTACAGGAAGGTCTTGTTCATGGGGCTTGGTCTTACAGAAAACATAAGGCAAAGAATAAATACATCTATTCTATGATAACAACATACCTGATGAATAACAAATAAAATAAAGATGGAGAAACAGAAAAGAGGCAAACCTTAAGGGTGGGAGCTGTGGCTTGTTTGGAGTTTGGCTTGAGAGCAAGGCTCCAGTTTTCAATCTTCTTCTCATAAGCGGAGACCTCCAGCCTGCATATCCTCTCCTCTTTCAAATATTCCTCAAAGCTGAGAGGAACAAAGCAGGATTATCTATGTTATCAGTTGTATTAATTCCCAGTTTAGAACACATGGCGACACTCAGAAATTAGATTCTAATTAAGATATCATGTGCGCTAAATACATAGCAGATTCAGCATGAGAAGTAAAAGGTAACTACTTAATGAGTGGAGGTGCATAACAGTTTTGTCTAGTTTTTTATTTTTTGTTTTTAACTTAACTTACCATGACCGCTGCTCCTCTTTAAGGGTGTTTATTGACATTTCCACCTCTGACATTATTTCCTTCAGTCTTTCAATCACTAAAAACCCCAAAGGAAATGCAGAAACATTATCAACAAACTACTCTACAAAATGATGCAGTATTTCACACAACAATCATATTACTTTGACTGAACATAGTGGTAAAAGTATCCCTGTTAACAATGACTGGTTCATTTTTCATGTATTGTTAATTGTATGTTTTTCATCTAACTTACACTCAGGAGATGGCTTCACATCAGTTAGATGACTCTGAAATTTCCTCACGCCACTATGAATCTTCATTAGCTGCTTTTGACAATTCATCTCTGATAAAAAAAAGGACATTATGAAAGGTGTGTGTTATTACAAATAAATTGATGGTGTTCTCTTCTTTTACTGTGGTCTATCAATGATATTGCAGAGAGCACTCTCATACCTGAGAGCAATGAGATAAAATATAGTCTTTTATACTCCGTTCACAATTAAGACCCTTAAAAAGGCTGATAAAATATATTGGGCAGAGGAGGACTCACTCTCAACATTTCTTTCTCTCTGTAATTTTTTTCTCATAATCCTCCAGTTCTCCAGACACATCTTTCCAGCCATTCTTTTTGCATTGAGCAATCAGCACCTTCTCCTTCTCCAGCTTCTCAATCCTATAAAAAGCATAAAGTTAAATCATAAAATTGGTGGACTATATTTATAAAGCAAAGATGAGGAAGTTTCTCTGTAGTTTCTGTATTAAAATCCTTGTAAAATGAATCCTGAGAGTAAAAGTGTGATGTGTATAAAACAAAATAAAGAAACACAAGGCATGATAAAATGAAACCAGTACAATATTGACTACAAAGGTAGACTTTGAGGACTCTCATCAGCCCTTAAATGTCTTCCTGTCAAATAATGTTATTTTTCAAAATCTCATGGACATTTTAGAGGACAAATTTTAGCCCAAAAATATAAACTGCATAAGAATCGCCCACTGTTGTAGACACACTTATAGTACATTGCAGGCCTTATCTACACCATTTACTTTCAAGAATGAATTCAGACTTATAATAAAATGTAATCAAATTAAGATCATCAAATTAAAATCAATAATCTGGTTCTTTTCTGTCCCCTAACATTTATCAAGACAAGTACTTTGATGTTGTTGGTTATGATGGACATAAACAAGTAATAATAATAGTGATAATAGTGATAATAATAAAACATGCCACTGAGGTTATACATTTTTAAATAAAATGGCACTTAGGTGAACCACCACTGCTCTCTAGTTCAGGGGTGGGCAACTCTGGTCCTCGAATTTCTCTACCAGGATTTATAAAGTAGTAATAGAAGTAGTAGTAGTAGTAACAACAACAACAACAACAACAACAACAACAACAATAATAATAATAATAATAATAATAGGATAATTGTACCCAAGGAGGCATTATTGTAATAATCAAGATTTTAATTAAAAAACTTTTCACTTACTGCGTCTTGATTTTCTCGGCTTCCCGAAGAAACTGCAGTGTTTTTTGTCTGTCCAGCCGGTGATCCACTCCGTCATTGTTGTCAGGAGGTGATGTACTGGTCTGCTGAACTTGGGTCTCTCCTTCCTCCTGATTAAAACGGTTCATGAAAAGATAAACATAAGAGTCTACGTCTACCAACTTATAGAGCTTGAGGAGTTGTCGTCACAGCGCGTTGCCCCGCCCCTCCGAACCGGCGTTCCGACATGTTGTTTGTACGCTTACTGAGAGCTACGTTGGTCGTGACTGGAGATGCTGGGTTATAATGTTGAGTGAAGGACAGTGCCAGCTCTTCGCACAGTCAAGATGATCAAAAAAAAAAAAAAGACAAACAAGGGCGAGTTACGGTTTTTCAAGATCTCCGGTTTGAAAAAAGAAAAAGAAAAAAAAATCAGATTGTAAACTGCTGAAGTGACAGGGGGCGCCAAGTGGCTGACAGCTGCAGTATGAAGGAAAGAGATCAGCAACATGCAGCATGCCGTGTGTTCTCCAGCTAGTGATCCTTTGTGACTGATAATTGTGGTATCCTTAAAAACTACTCCGTGATTCTGTCCTTGCAGATAGTTTTAATAATGAGGAATCAATCAGTACGATGTGGCCGCTAGATCCTTCCCTCACACACGGCCGTGCTCAGCTGGGAGCAGTCATGTGGAACATGTCATCGTGTGTGCAGGAACCAGTAAACAATATTCCAGTCATACCAGTGTGTCTGTGAAGATGCTGCTTTGCTGTGAGAATGAACCGGACACTACGACCCTGGATAAGATCGTCCTTGTTTGCTGTGCATTTGCAAACGTAGCTATGCTAAATCGTTTTTGTCAAGACTAGCACTCAAGCTAACATGAGTTGATGAAAACTCCGGTTACTTTCTTTTATCTGTTTACTCGTGATGTTCGACACCACTGACATCTGTCTGCCTGACAGCTTATTTTGGTCTTTCACAAATCAGACACACACTAATCACTGTTTTCTTTTTTTATAAATAAATGATTGAAACCACGTTAAATATCGTCCTCCTCACATGTTTACTGACAGCTCACAAATGTTTTCTTAACTAGCAGCATAACAGTTAACTGTGTAAAAGGCAGAATAACACTTCTCTGACATTAACAGAGCAAAATTACAAATATTACCACGTTACAAACTGATTGTGAAGACTAAATAATTCACAATGCATCAGCCGCATGTCTCCACGGAGGACGGAGGTAAGCGGTCAGACTACTGTCCCACTCTGAGCCATTCAGCTCAGATGGGTCCAGTCCGGATATGTCCCCTAGTTTCTCCAAATAAGTCTTCTTTGTGCGAGACATTAAATTATTTCTGTACGGCTTTTCTTCTTTGCTCCTTTTCCCTCCAATGTTAAAAGTCCCGTCAGCTCTCGTTTTGACAGTCAAATCCGTACCAACATCATGGCGGCGCGACTCCGCTTCGCTCAGAATTGTCACGTGACTCCTCAGGCTCTATTAGACTGACCCGCTTTGGAATGTTTAAAACCAAGTCTGGTCCTATAATATAAAACTACACCGCTCGTCAGGTCAGTCCAGAATGGGAAACCGTTGACGCAGCATCAGAGAGGCATAACTTCGGACATAACTTCCTCAAAGTCAGGTAAACCATTGGAATAGTCATATTAAATGACTGAAAGTCAGATTGCAGCATCCCAAGTGTATGTCACAAAGGCCGTTTCCTTCGCTTGAAACTCTCGTAACGTTTTGCAAGCTAGCGAAATCTAGCTTGTTAGCAGTACTTTCTCCCGATGTCTCTGGATAGATATAATTAGAATATTTCAAACTATCTGATACAGGTCACTTTTCATTTAAAAAAAAAAAAATTAAAAATGGAAAGAAACTATAAACAGCTCTGAAATAAATACCGTGCACAGTTCGTCATTGCATGGAGTGGTTGCTAGGGCGGCCATCAGTGTTTCTATAAACAATCAAACTTTATTTAAAAGGAGCACCTTGCTTGATACGTCTGTAGTTACTAGCTTTTATCAGTAGAGGGCGCTGTTCGCCATTTAAATTTTTTTAGTCGACGAGCCTTCGTGGACTAGAGTATTGGTTTATGGGTACAACCAATCCAAGCTCCTGTCAGGCTGGAGCAGAGGGCCTGAGAGACAAACCTAATGTAACCAAGAGACAGTAACCATGACAACATACTGATATGGTTGCATCAAACGTTGAAGCTATTTTAAAATGAAGAGAAATGATACTTAATCCTTTTTTAACCCCCAGTTGTTTTTTGTTTTTTAAATTGAATTATAATACACTAAAACAGTAAAGCTTATATGTTCTCTATGGATATCTCAAAAAGTTAAACTTTCATACTAAACAAATAAAAGAAAAAGGGGAAGAAGAAAAGGTTTTGTCAAATAATTAAATTAAATGAGAAAGTACTGGTTATGCCTCAACCTGTTAGAGTTTTATGCAAAATTAAATCAGGGTAAATCTGGACTCATCAGACCACTTTCACCATTAAACATGGCCCTGAGTTCCACTGTTGTTTGTCTTTGGTTTGATTTGATTTCACCAAACACTGATCACCATCATTCAGGATTTTTTTCCAACCACATGTCCCCATTAAGACAATGGTTCCCCAGCTATCTGACCAGTTTGAAATAATGTGTTTGATCATTTTAATAGTTTATGCAATTTTCTTAGATGTTTTCTCTATTTGATACATGCCAATGATTTGACCCTTTTTAAAGAGACTTACATCTTTTTTGTGACCACAGTATGACTTTCTTCGTGGTTGTTTAAGAAATGAGAAGTTACTTATTGCATCAGTTGGGATTAAATAGTTTGTTGCCAGCTTAAAGATAATCACTCATGCAGTAATTATCCAACAGAAGGCTCATATCTATTTGCTTAGTTAAATCCAGGTGGCAATTTTTTTTTCTTTTCTTTTTTTTCTGCCAGGCAGTGTATTATACAGTATTTCATTATTAAAACCCTTCCCTGATTTCTTTCTTTCTTTACTAATTTATGTAGTTATTTGTTTATTAAGAAAATGGTACTGAGTTAGTCTAGCATCCTGGAATCGGCCAATAAAGCTCTCATCACATGCTAGTAATAATTTGCTTTGTGTAATCTTGTCCCACGAGGTCATGACTTCAGTGTCCTCAGCTGTAGCCTGGTAATTAGTCTGAAAGTGCATTTACATCACTGGATTTTAATATTCTTTTTGTAACCTGGTTTCTGAGGAAGACTACAGAAACATCTGACCGCACTTCAATACATCTAAAGGGTTAGCATTACCTGCGCATCTCACTCTCTCTGATAACTGCTTTTGCATTCTGCAGAGGCCTAGGCTATTTCTGTAACAGCTTTTTATGATGGCCAACAGCTATAATTATTATGAGAGCTGGCAAAGTGACAGTCAAAAGGGTTGAGAGAAAGAAAGAGTGGAGAGAATATAAATAGCAACCTGAATCCATTATTGAGTGCAGATATTGGGGATGGTCTCTCCCGTGGGTGCAGAGGCTGAGTTGTCATCGCAACATAAATAGCATTTGCTCTTCTTAATGGAGAGTGTTACAGTTTCCTGTCTTATCCTTTGCCAAGAGACTCAATGCATTTGATTGAAGAGACAATTAGACTTTCAACTGGTTGGTAAAACAAATCAGACAAACACGAGGGTACAAAGTAGGGGATTTCCAGACCAGATGGGGGTACATTTCTGCAGAAAAATAAACAAAAAAGATTGATAATTTTCTAAAAAGAGAATAAAGTTCTTTCTGTTGTAAAGGAAGCTTGTTTTTAACCTCTGGGCTTGCTTGGCAGAAGTCCATCTACTACCAGACTTCTCAGCTTCACCTCACAGTGACTTCTTCACCAGTCAGACTCAGTTTACTCAGTTGCAATCAGTTGACTTAAATCAACAGGTGCTTGCATGACTTCTGTCACACATCCACTGCAAGGAAAGACGTGCTCAGCTGTCTTACTCTAATATCAGCGGCAGCCCGTTACAAGTATAATTTCCTGTCTTTTAAAAACAAAATACCAAAAATCAAATTATTATCTCATTCACACTAGCTAATTTCAACTTTTTGCCTAACAGATATGATGCCTTTTCCCTTATAAATCAGGTTCTATCTTATGAAAGACTTTTTAGATTTTGTTTTTTTTAAAGATGGCAAGTGAATACTATTTCAGAAGCTGCTTCAAAGTTAATTGCACTGAGCTCACATGCAAGAAACTCAAGTCAAGCAATATATCCCAAAGAGGCCAAAGAACAGGTTAAAGAACAAAGAATGGGCGGAAAGAAAGGAAAAGGAAAAGTGACCTTTGATCCCCTCTTAAGAGCTAATGGGCTATTTAGAAATGTTATGAGACATGATCCCTGTAAACTGAGAAATCAGTTTTGCATTCATGGAGGGTGGAGGAGAAGGTACACAGTTATTTATGTCATCTGGTACCATGTTTATTTGTGTGAGTGTGTGTTTCCAGTGGAAGTATGTGTTGTATTCCTCCTCTTATACCACAGTCAAGTGTGTTTACTTGTGTAAACCTTTAGCACCGCTGGCTGTCGGCCGATTGCTAAATGGTGTTTTCAGTCAACATGCCTGTTTTAATGTGGACCAACAAATAAACAACATGCACAGACAAACATTTCTAGCATGCAAACACGCACACTAGAAATGCATTGCAAAATCTGCCGAGTCATTAAGTGCTATAAGGGCTTCAGTTTATATGGGCCTCTCAAATGAACAGTCACCCGTAGTTGGGCAATTTGATTACTTATTTTGGCCATTCAAGTGCAACAAGAAAGTCCCTGTCTTGTGAAGCTGTTCCATAACAGCAAATACTTCAGAGATGTTTAATTACAATTTCCTCATACTACATGAACGTACAATAAGCCATATATTAAGAATGGTTTCAGAACAAGTCACTGGGGTCAGTGGGGTTTTTTAGCCAGTGGCTCCTTGCCAGGTTAATGCATGCACAAATACACACGTTTTTTTTACTGACACCTGCTGTAATCGTGTCAGGTGTTGCAAAGCAACATGATCTGGCTGCGTCCTGCGCAACTTGTTGAGCATGCTAGACTCTGACAGGCTGCTCCCCAGATGGGACACATGCATTTGTGGCAGTGTGTGCATTTTAGTCAACTTTGGACAAAAAAGAGCTTGGCTGTGAAGGCAGAGGGAAAGGGAACAGTTTAATTGCTTTTCCTGCTGTTTCAGTCGGTCACCTTCTTGCTCTGTAGCATCAACCCAAAAACATTTCTGAATATTTTCATCAAGCATGTCTCCCATAGCTTACCCATATCCTTTCTTTATCATGTGAGCTGATGTTAATGTTGAAATTCATAAATTTCCTGCATGTCTGCTGGTTGGTTTCTTTGACTGCAGGCCCACATATGACCTCATTTTCCTTCTGCAGCCAAGCTTCATATGAGCTCTTGCTGTTAGTCTGTTAGAGGTCCGAGAGTAAAGACGTCTAACTCGATCTTTGTAATCATCCTTTTTAGAAGGGAACTTAGACAGTGAAGAGAATATTCGTTTTACCTGAATTTTCTCTCACTGTTGAATCTGAAATTATAGACAAATATCTTTGTCTAAACTGAAAACTGACTTGCCTGATTAGAAAGAGTTATTTGAATCCTTTTAACTTCAGTGATTCTCCCCTTTGACCTTTCATTCAACACCACTAGCAGGCCAAAGTTTCCATGTAGCCATCACCTCAGCTCAGACAGGGTAGCATGAAGGTTGCCTGAGCTGCAGCATTTATGTACATGATCCTTTCATGATATATTTGGGTATTTTTTATGAGCACACTTGACATTAAATGTAAATGTTACTCCATTTAATTTCCAAGAAGGTTGCAGCCTATACTCAAAAGAACCCGCTTAAATGATTAACTTCACTTGATAACAAGAAAATGAGTTAAATCTATTGAAAAGGGCAAACTGTAATTTTCAAGTTGATTGAGTCCATAAAAACCATGTCTGATTCAGAATACTAAATGAGACTCACATGAAGTTGTACTTTGTATCAACTTAAGATGAAATCTTTTTACATTGAAGCAAACCAAATGCATATGTAAGTGCATATTTAACTACATAATACAAAATATCAACCAAATAACATTTTTAGTGTTTAAAGAGATTGCTTTGTGACATGATCAGCCTTAACATTATGAGCACTGACAGGTAAAGTGGATAACTCTGCTTATCTTGTTACCATGTCCTGTGGGGAAATACACGCTTCCTGGTTTTCACATGGATGCTACTTTCATGCAGACCAGAGTGTGTGTATAGGAAGTAGACCAACCCCCATCAAGACAGCTGTGGGCCTATAAATTATTATCTATCTATCTATCTTCTATCTATCTATCTATCTATCTATCTATCTATCTATCTATCTATCTATCTATCTATCTATCTATCTATCTATCTATCTATCTATCTATCTATCTATCTATCTATCTATTATCTATCTATCTATCTATATATAGTATATATATATATAATACATATATATATATATATATATATATAATACAGTATATATATATACAAAGTGGAAGTGGGCAGGTACAAGGGTCTCCCTGAAGAGGAGAGGGTTTGTTTACTCTGTGACCTTCATGTGGTGGGAGATGAATATAATTTTTCCTTTATTGCCCTCTGTATTCTGATCTAAGACTTGTTTTATTTGAGTGTATAAACAGAAATAATGCAGATTTGTTTTGGCTACCTGATGAAAATATTTTAAGTTGGATCCTATGTAGAGAAATGTTTGCTTTTGTCGCTTTTGTTAGCAAGGCCTGGGACAGACGACAGAGAGTGTTGTATCTATTTGAGTTTTGTACATTTCAAGAAGTTTGTAAGAAGAAGTTTCAAGAAGTTTGTCATCTTGTCCGGTTGTTGAGTGTCTTATGAGACCATGTGGGCTGGGCACTAGATGGTGCATGACACTTTAATAAAAATGATCTATCTATCGATCTATCTATCTATCTATCTATCTATCTATCTATCTATCTATCTATCTATCTATCTATCTATCTATCTATCTATCTATCT